>ML795688.1:83461-96408 GCA_009831015.1 Picea engelmannii | reverse complement strand
CTATGAAATGTGGCGGGTGCTGTGAAAATGTGTGTCTCCAAATAGGTGACTACAACCTCAAATCCCATATGTTTGCTATTGACATGGGAGGTTGCGACATTGTGTTGGGTGCCAAATGGCTACGAACCTTGGGTCCCATTCTCATGGATTTTCATAACTTAACCATGCAATTTGACCAAGGAGGCCGCAAACATAAATTTCAAGGCATCACTGCGGGTTCTCCTGAAATCATCAGTTCTCATCGCATGGAAAAATTGCTCAAAAAAGGTCATTCAGGTGTCATAGACCAACTCCACGCCATACAAGCCACCGAGATCCCACCTGTGCCCCAAGACCTCCAAGCCCTCCTTTCTAGACATCAAACAGTCTTTTCCACTCCCCAAGGACTCCCTCCTTCCCGCGGTGTCCATGATCACTCCATTCCCCTTGTCCCAGGAAGCCTTCCCCCAAATATACGTCCATATCGCCACCCCTTTTCACAAAAGAATGAAATTGAAAAAATGGTCCAGGAACTCCTTACTGCCGGAGTCATCCATCCTAGTACGAGCCCTTACTCCTCTCCGGTCGTCATGGTACTGAAGAAATAAGGTTCTTGGAGAATGTTTCCTGACTTCCGTGGTCTCAACAAACTAACCATCAAAGACAAATTTCCCATTCCTGTCATTGATGACCTCTTTGATGAATTGAGTGGCGCCCAATTCTTCACCAAACTTGATCTTCGCTCGGGCTATCACCATATACGTATGAAAGAGTCCGACATTCCCAAGATGACCTTTCGCACTGATGAGGGCTACTACAAGTTTTTGGTCATGCCCTTTGGTTTGTGTAACTCCCCCTCCACCTTTCAGAGCCTCATGAACCATGTCTTCCGCCCTTTTCTCCATCATTTTGTCTTAGTTTTCTTTGATGATATCCTCATATATATCAAGACATGGACAAACCATCTTACTCATGTGGATAAAGTTCTCAGCCTACTCTCTCAGCACCATCTTTTCTTGAAATAGTCCAAATGTGCTTTTGGTGCATCCAAAGTAGAATACTTGGGTCATCTGGTGGGCAAGGATGGCGTCAGGGTGGACTCGAAAAAGATTGAAGCTATGCAAGACTGGCCGCACCCAAAGACTCTCAAAATCTTGCGTGGATTTTTGGGCCTCACAGGGTATTATCGCAAGTTCGTTAAGAACTATGAAAAGATTGCAGCACCTCTCATGGCTCTCCTAAAAAATAACTCTTTCACTTGGACCCCAACAACTGCTCAAGCTTTTCAAACCTTGAAGACGGCCATGTGCACCACTCCAGTTCTGGCCCTTCCCGACTTCACAAAGACATTTGTGTTGGAATGCGACGCCTCCAGGAAAGGAATTGGCGCTGTCCTTATGCAAGAGGGTCGAGCTTTGGCCTTCACTAGTAGACAACTGTCTGAAAAGAATCTTGGAAAACCAATTTATGAAAAAGAAATGTTGGGGATTCTGCATGCCGTTGAATTATGGCGTCCTTATCTCTTGGGGCAACGATTCCAAATTAAGACCGACCATCAAAGCCTCAAGTAATTTCTGGAACAACGCATTTCCTCCCAGGAGCAACAAAAATGGGTCACTAAGCTCTTTGGATATGATTATGAGATCATTTACAAGAAGGGCAAAGACAATGTCGTGGCAGATGCACTGTCTCGGAAGTATGAAGACGAAGGACCCCTTTTTTCTCTTTCCTTCATTGTACTCGATTGGCTGCAAGATGTGCTCCAGGAATGGCTTCAAGACCCCAAAAGTTCGCTACTGATCCAGAAACTGCAGAACAAGGCTTAGGCTCCCCCAGGGTACTCCTGGCTCCAGGATGAGCTTCGATACAAAGGCCACTTGTATTTAAGTAAACAATCCAAGCTCAAATCCACGATACTTTCTGAACTTCATGCTACACCCACAGCGGGGCACTCAGGGTTCACCAAAACATATGACCGAGTCAAATGTTCTTTTTTCTAGGAGGGTATGAAACATGACATCCATAATTTTGTGGCTGAATGTGAGGTATGTCAATGCAACAAGGGAGAAACAATCAAATATCCAAGCACCCTCCAACCGCTTCTGATTCCCCCTGCTATTTGGAAGGATATCTCTATGGACTTTATTACAGGCTTACCCAAATCAGGGAATAAATCATTCATAATGGTGGTGGTGGATCACCTTTCCAAGTATGCTCATTTTTGTTCTCTTCACCACCCATTTACTGCATCCACGGTGGCTCAATTGTCATGGATCAGGTCTTCAAGCTTCATGGCATGCCCAACTCTATTGTTTCTGATCGAGACCCAACTTTCACAAGCAATTTTTGGCAAGAACTATTTAAGCTACAAGGTACCCAATTGCATCTCAGCTCAGCATATCATCCCCAAACAGATGGTCAAACGGAAGTCATCAACAAGTGTTTGGAAACATATATGAGGTGCTTTTCCTCTGAAAAACAACACCAGTGGGCTCAATGGTTACCCCTCGCCGAATGGTGGTACAACACTACATACCATAAAGCCACTCGCATGACTCCTTTTGAAGCAGTCTATGGACAGAAGCCACCATCAGTTCTCTTATACTTACCGGGTACCTCGAAGGTCCAGGCGGTTGACCAAACACTTACAGTTCGAGAGGATATCCTTCATACCCTTAAAGAGAACTTGGTCATGGCCCATAATAAAATGAAGTAGCAATCATATCAAGGTCGCTCTAAACATCAATTTTCCGAAGGGGATCAGGTGTTTCTGAGACTGCAACCATATAAGAAAACTTCCCTCAAGGCCGAGCAGTGTCAGAAGCTAGCACCCAAATTTTATGGCCCTTACACAGTTCTCAAGTGTGTGGGACAAGTCACATATCAGTTAGCTCTACCCAGTCAGTTGAAGCTACATCCTGTTTTTCATGTTTCATGCTTGAAGAAGGTGATTGGAACCAGGTGCCAAATTCAAACCAACCTTCCAGAATTAGCTGAAGAAGGATCCATTTGGCTACAAACAGAAGCAGTTTTGAACCAGCGGGAGCGTCGCCTACGTCAGAGAACCATCAAGGAAGTGCTAGTACAGTGGAAAGATATGACTCTAGCAGATGCCACTTGGGAACCAGCTACCATTCTACAGCAGTTTCCACATCTCAAGCCTTGAGGACAAGGCTGTTTTTAAGGGGGTGGACATGTTAAGGTCCTAACCCGCACATAGGTAGATCAATGTATTCAGATGTAATAAAGGTCAATATTAATAAGACCTTTCAATAAAATAGAATAAGGAGGATGTAAGAAGACCTAATAGAAGCTTCCACTTCTAGAAGGATCATCCTCTAGATGCTTCTCTTAATAGACACATTTAGTATAAATAAGGGTCAAGGGTATGAAAACCCTAGCTTGGAGATTATTGTAACAGAGTGCTGCTTGACTGGAGGTTTCCCCCTCGAAGAGGCCTGTGAACATTGCTATCTGAATAAAAGTGTTGTTTTTGTTGCTATTTCGTATATCATTTTTGTGTATTGTGAAGATTATGCTGGATATTTTACTGTTATTAGGTCATTTCTAGCATTTCATTTCTATTTTGCATATCTTATATATCTGGTATCTTGCAAAACGAAAGGAGCTATTACATCCAAAGTCAAAGAAGGAGGTATATTCCAAACCCTTGAAGGATTCTTCAAGTTCCAAAGACTCTTCAGATTCCAAGAAGAAGAAGAAGGGAAAGCAGTGCACATATTGCAATAAACTGAATCATGAAGAATCCACATGCATGAAGAAGCAAATCAATCTTATGACACAGGTAATTCAGAAGAATAACCTTGGAGACTTCATTCCTAAAGGAGCCAAGAATAAGAAGGAAGAATACCATGCACCTAAGAAAGGTAATCATCATTCTCTGGTTGCAAATAATTCCTCATCTGATTCATGGATTATAGATTCTGGTGCATCCCATCATATGACAATGAAAGATGAAGTTTTCTCTGCTTTGGGTCCATGCTCAAGACCCCCTATTCTCATGGGGGATGATACTCCAGTAGCAGTATTAGGAGAAGGGAGAGTGGAACTCCATAATGGTATTTTTTGAGAATGTTTTACATGTTCCAAATCTTTCTATGAATCTACTCTCGGTTTATCAGATCACTCAGAAAGGTAAAAAGGTTGAATTTACATCAGAATCAGTTTCAGTAATTGACATGCATGACAATTCCATCATTGCAATTGGTGAGGTGGATCACAAGTCAAGTTTGTATAAATTCACTAAGTTTTCTGATGATGACTCCTCTATTCTACTTACACATAAGGATAGTACTTTGCATGCACCTCCAGTGCAACATGCATATACTCTTGTTCTTCCATCAGTTTCAGACATCAGACATGATTCCATACACTCATATTTTGTACATGGAAATAAGAAGGTAGTACATCCAGATAAGAAGCCAATATCAAAGCTTCAGGAGATGCCCAAGATGGCACATGCCACACTTTAGGCAACAAGAAACCTTGCAGGGAATCCATTGGATTCGAGGAGGAATCAATCTCAGCATGGTGATCCTTGTCATGTATTTCTAGCTTCAAAACCTACGATGCCCATGCATTGTTATATGGTTCAATATACTAATCCACGGACCTACAATAGCATTGTGGGAAATCCATTATGGCAAGAAGCCATGCAGAAAGAGTATGATTCACTCCTATAGAACCGAACTTGGACTCTAGTTCCACTTCTACCAGAAAGGAATATTTTCAGGTGCAGATGGGCCCACAGGATCAAGAGGTACAAGTCCCAACAGGTTTCCAAAGGACTTCATGAGATCCATAAATATTTCTACATCTTCACGAAGACTTTCAGTGAGCACAAGTTTCAGACTTTGTGGGATCATCTTGTAGTGAAGAACATAGTTTCCTAGCAGTTGTCATTTTCTTCTTTTGATACATTATCTTTTGAGGGGGGGTTTTGTTTCCATGTGGTTTTCCCTCTTTCCTTATTTTTTTAGTGTTCATTAGTTTCATTGTACATGAGTACCTAAAATGGCCTAGTAGTCGGGACTCATTTTTTACTCCATAGTGATGTTCAGGGGGGGTGTTGGGGAATTTTCTATTTTCATCACACTAGTTCAGTGGGAATTAACTAACTAGTTCTATTTTAGACTTTCTGATCTTAGACCATCACTATTATGCATGCATTCCTAATTATAGGATGTCATTGCCTATATGAGTTAAGATCACTCACTCATTGATTAGATAAGAATATACATTGATTCTCATTCTTCATTGTGTATCTCTCCTCTTTTTCTTGATAAGCTTTGTTTGTGCTTGCTTTAGCTAGATCATTTGTGCAGGTTTCCATGAAACATTGACAAGGAGTAGGATTATGTTGATGAGCACTAATAGTGAGACTTGGATGTGAAGGGGTTAAAAGGATCCGTAGCAGTAATAATAACTGCTTCAATAAAGGATTGAACCCAGTATATGCATACGACTCCTCACGATCAAAGGATTAATGAGAGACCGATGTAAGGTATGATTGAAGTGGTGTCAAAACACCTTTGGATGACCAATGGGTCAGATTGACATCCAGTGGTGGATGGTAGCCATATGGATATGGCTTGGTATACGCATATAGCTATAAGAGGGAGTTTATGGAGAGATTCCATTATGACTGCGAGACTAGTAATATGAGTGACTGTAATATGTCACTAAAGAGCCTTGATATTTAGACTAAAATAGCAATGAGAATGGTAGAGGTGACAAAAACCCTGTTATGAATCTACATGATCCAGACAAGGGACATGAATCGAGTTATTCTATTATAGTGTAACATTGTCTATTTGTTAGGGCAAGTAGAGTCTCTTGCAATTAAGATGGTTGATCATATAAGGATTAAGATCCTCATGAAGAATCCCTTCATGGTTAAGGAAATCTAGTAAGGATAGGTAGGATCGTTAGCAGTTATAATTACTGCATTATTAAAGGATTAAACCTTGAGTCTATAACTCATCATGACCATAGGAATGATGAAAATGTGGAGGGTCAGTTTACTTGACCTATAATGGTTGCATGAATGTAACATGCAAACAGTCTCAATTAAACCTATGGTTAGTGGTAGTGTAAGACCTATTGTTGGTTTGCATTGGTCAATAATGAAATGATGACAACATGGGAGTAACAACATGAATGAAATATAGATATATGAATGAGGTAAAAAGGTGCAATATATGCACCTACATATATACAAATATATGTATACATATATACTTAAAAGAATATTATGACATGGAAAAGGTGCAAGCAATGAGATTGCATGATGAATGTTTGGCTAGGTTTGTATGTTTTTGAATGCATTGGTTAATGAATTATGAGGATTCTTGACATAAATACTGATATTAATACCAATCAGGTATGAAAGATATTAAATGTGCAAGTGATACACATGTATGATGTAAGGATATATGTATACTAAAGGCACAATAAGGCTTCCTTGATGAGTGATATGTAAGGAAAGAATTGCACTTTCCAAGATTAAGCGAATACCATGGATGCATGGTTGACTCAATTTTTAAGTGTCATGAAAGTTCTGTTTTGAATGATATCTTAAGGGGAATGTGCTCCATTCCCTCAGGAAAAACTAGTATTAATAGATGAAAGAGTGAACAAGCAAGGATGCTCTATTGTCATGATAAGAGGCAAATGATTATGCCTTTTAGGATCACATGAGAATGATTGTAAAATAGATATGTAGGTGGGATGTGAAATATACCTATGGAAACTACACACAAGCTTATGATTATGCATATGGTTAAGTACATCATGGATGCAAGTTAACAAAAATAGAATATGTGTGTATACATAACTTGAATGCATGACAAAGATGCATGTTTACATCCCTTATGGAATATTTGGTAAAAAATTGAAGCTAACTCAAGGTTGAGGCCATCAAATATAGTGATGCATATGCAATAAGGATATTGCATGCTAAAGGAGTTCCCTATAGAGGAAATGTGTGAAGAAATATGTCAGGAGAACAAAGTCACAACCATTATGACTGCTGAGAATTGAGCAGTGAATTACAAGCTTATATATATATATATATATATATATATATATATATATAAGAATCATGGATTACATTTTGAAACCATCATGTAATGAATAAGAGACCAACAAATGAATATTGACCATTCTGATAACCGAATGGTAATGTGCAGGATGCATAGGTTCATAATCCATTATGAACAAAAGGTTTGTTATTAAAACATGTTTTTGTATTAAAAAAGGTTATGGTGAGGCCTAACCAAGGCTGCTCAAGGAAAAGAGTAGGAAGATCCCATCAGGGAGTAAATTGCAAAAGCAAAGAAAAGGAGAAAGGAGGAACACTTTTTCCACCCTAAGAAATTGAAATTGCATACAGAGTTGTAGGACTTAGATGAACAACTATGGAAATGAGTACAGCTAGAGAAAGGAAATAAATAGACAAGTAATTTTGAATGAATTGGCTTGGTTAAGCCATGATAAGTAAGGGTAGTGAGGCCTTGGAAAATAATAACTCAATTGGACTGAAAGTCTAGGACTGTGTAGAAGGAGTTGGACAAGGGAAGAGTTTTGTGACCCATTCCTTGTTGTTTATTGTATTTCTTTGGTATGAGAGATTGATTTACTAATACAAGTAGGTATTTTGGCATAAGGATTGCTAATGGTTGTATGATTAGAGAATACAATTGAAATTGGGTTGTGATTGCACTAGCTGACACCTTAAGGAGTAATGTAATGAAGTGCATAAAGATATGCTAGGGCATATATGAAAATGTTTTATCAATTTAAATGCCATGATACATGCATTTTTGTTTCACATGATGACTAATATGCGTATATATATATATATGCATGAAGGTTGTTGTTGAAAGATTTATGAAGGGACTTTGGGAGCCCATAAAGCACTATTGATGAGGTAATATCGGAAAGAGGGTGCTAGCATCCAGAAAAAGCATAAAAATGTTCATGCATGTATGGTATAAAGTATGAAGGGAGTTGGTAAGAACCCCCTTCTGAACATATTTCAATATCTTAATGATATGCACATAATTTTGAAGTGGTTGTTGTATGCCATCGATACCCAAGTATGGTACGATTTAGTAAAAGAACTCAAATAGTAGAGAGAGGAAGTCGATGCCAACCAAATATGAGTTATGATCCCTGTAAGAAAATGTAGGAAGAATGCTCGGGTGCATTCAAGAGAAACTTATAGTTTCATATGTATTGATTTGGGATCATGATCATCATGTAGTTGAAAGCATAGTTCTACTGTAACAATGAACGAGAATGAATAAGCCATAGGGTGAAGTGCTTGGATAAGTTCCAACACACCATGGAAAAGTACTTGTCATAAAGTGTGCAAACTTGAAATCAATGCAAGGGTGCATTGGGTGTGAATGTGGCCATAGAAATTGGCACATTGATTAAAGACATTTGATATTTGAATTGATTTTGGAGAATTTAGTATGCTGAAAATATGCATACGTAAATAATCATATTTCCTTTTTCTTTGTATCCTTGAACAAATGAAATGACTAGACTGTTAGTATGCATAGTTTTGAAAATATAATGTACATGAAAACTAACAACTTGTTTGGATGAGGAATGTTGGAAATGGAAGGAAGGAAAGGGTATTGGATATGGCAGTGTAGTAAGCCATAAGGGAAGCCAATTGCCTGCTAAGCCAAAATACTATGGGAAGGAAAACCCCATGTGTGCGAATCTGGTTCTTGTGCAGAACAAATCTGTAAAAAAAATGTGGAATTTGGAAATCTGTAGGTGACAGATTTGCAAGAAATTTTTGAATTTGAAATTAATGATGATATATCATAATTTATGTGTACCCGTAATATAGGTGAGACAAAGAGGATCTATACAGGGAGGACAAATGAAGGTTTTCAAGTGGGAAATCATGAAAAGGGATATTGATTGGGACAGGAAAACCTATGGTAAGCCATGATCACCCTAGAACATGTGTGTTATGGCAACACAAGCCGGAGGGACACCTTGACAGAGAAAGTTTGAGGGACACCTCGACTGTAAGTCTCAATGAAATATTTATAACTCTTCTTTTGTGAGAAATCCTTGGCAAGGAAAGATGCATCACTCGAAGAACTATATAGTAGAGAAGGGGATGCTTGAGCATGGACCTGGAGGGTGAGTGCAGTAAGGAAGAGAAGACTTTGATCATCCTTGTAATCTATGGATTGGGATCATGAACACAATGGGTATTTCTAGGAGAAAAAAAGGGACAATATAATAAGATAGCCACTTGGATACAAATCCACAAGCTGCACAGATAAGTACTATGCTAAAATTTTGAAATTTTTCCTTTTGAATTCTGCACAACATAAATTGTTTTCGCATGAAATTGTGATTAATGTGCTTGTTTTCCAAGATTTTCGAAGATAGTTGACAAAGGTCAAGAGTCTAAAGAGGGTCAATACTTCTGAAGCAGTTGAATGATAAAAGCATGCTATTTTTACTGAGAAATAACACCTAGGGCGGTGTTCATTTTTAAGGGGAAGGGGATTGTAACACCGATGTTTCCCCTAGCTTGTAATTAATCATTAATTAGGATTATCATGTTGTGGCATGGGAACAATGTAAATGAATTATTGTTTGAATTTCCAATAACTGACTGTGGGGGTGAAGCCTTGAAGTAATATCCATGATATCACTAGAAGAAAGAGTGAGGAAAACTATGAAGAAGGTTCATTATGTGTTTGACCCCAAATTTCCTCTTGTTGGGAATAACAAACCCTCTCCGGATCCCAAGTAAAGAAATCAGTTAATGAAAAAGGACTAGTGGTTGAGAAATCAACCACCCCCATGAATGGAAACATGGTCTGGTTGAGGAGACATGAGAATGTCAGCCCAAAGTACCACAGAGTCCCGCAGACCCATGATGACCCGAGTTTCCTTCTGACAGAAGGAATAGGATAAGAAGGAGAAAATTCCCAAAAAAGATGGGTGTGCATGCAAGGCAGGGAGAATAGACAGAGAAGAGCACACGTGGAGCTCTCCAGTAGATGATGAATAAAAGGTCACAAGATGGATGATGAAGGAGCGTCTGATAAACCTCGTTGAGGGTGTGATAGAGAAAGAGATATCTGATAGTTTGCAGAGAACCAGACCTAAGAAAAGGTTGAGACAAAGAAAGAATCCCTAAGAAACTGTGAGAGTTCCCTAGTGATATCATGGCTTGGAATGGGGGTGGCTAGAGTTATAAGAATGAATTCCTATAAGACTATGTTTGGGTGGAAAGGTGCACACCCATAGTCAGTGAGTTGGTTGCAGCCTGTAATAGATACGTATACTCATATCCTGTGTAATTTGAGTTGTAACTGTGAAATAAAGTTGGATATCATGTGAATTTTTAGAGATGTGCATGCTTTCTTGATGGTTGGACCGTGTTCCTTTATATTTGGTATGACTGTGTTGGTTTTTACACATAAATTCTCAAGCCTTATAGTGCCTCAAGTTAAAACAAATGACTCGTGAGTTTTTCGACCTTGGACATAGTTTCATGTGTGCATGTTTATACTTCCATTTATTCTGTGCCTCCTAGATAAGGGAGTTCATTAGGCTCAAGAGATGTAGCTCTAAGGTGCATAGAGCTTGCACCAACTACGTAAGATTGGAGAACTCTCTAAGTTCTAAACTTCGGAAGAAATACAAGGAGCGTCCCCTCATTTCATTTGAGGTACCAATAAGATTAGGAGTTATAACTCTCTTAGAGTGTAGACATGGGGGTGCATTCCCTAGACCTTTCATCTGTGTGATTGAGGGCTCATGCTCATGGCATTAGAAATTTTCTTGACTGAGAAATAAGTGTGTGTAGCCCCTGAAAATATTCAGAGGACCCATATGGCCAGGGCCTGGAAACCCTGCGGTAGTTTGAAAGGAGCTATCTCTTTTTGGCTTCGAAACTCTGGGAGTTCAGAGCTCCGGGATGTTACGACTTAACCAAATATTGGAAAAGAGGTATGAGTGTATCCCTTGGGGCTTGACCAAACTCCATATAAACAAGGCCTACGAACCTTGGGTTGAGTTCGGGGGGGTTCTAAGTGTTCGAGACTCTAGGAGTCCGACACCCTGGTGAAAATGGTATTGCAAATACCAAGTTACATTGCAGGAGACCTGTCGAGTCGATGGATTAACGGTGGAACTAAAGTTGGTGGTCATTTACCTGTTATCGTGGAACATTTCCTCACGTTAAACCCCGATCCACTTACCATTCATGAAGTGATGCAGGTCGTAGATCTGAGGATGGCCAGGAATGATACCAACCATCAGATCTATGATGTAGTCAACCTGATGTTGACCGCTTCAGGAGAACTAAGGTGTTGCACCTCCAAAACTACCTATTGTGATGATTATATGATTAGTATAATGCACACATTAATTATCGATCCGAGATTCTTAATCAACAGAGTTACAAGAAACCAGTAAGAGAGGTAATTCTAATGTCACGAGTATAGAACTAATCTAGATTATGCATGCTGGAAATAAAACAAACTGTCAAACTAAAACACACTTTGGTTGTATTTCATAGAGAAGATATCTACTCCATTGTGGCACATGCAAGTATGAGATGGAGTTCTTTGACAAATCAACTCTACTATCTGACCTAGAAAGCTAACTATGCAATCACACTCTGAAAAGGAAATCACACATTAATCATCAAGGCATATCATGGGTAGTTCAATAGCCAATATATTGGATATGTTGTGGCTCACACTAATCTATTGTGAACTTCACTAGTTCTTCTCCATTATCTTTGACTATTGTTGCCAACGTCTATGTTCTCTAAGATAAATCCAATTCATAAAAATAGAAACAGGGCATATGCAAAAAAAGAGTAAGTAAAGATATTAAGAAATCATGTAATCAAAATCCTAAACTGAACTATATTGCTAACATCTAGAACTGTTAGAGATGATGAATTAAATTGAGAAATCAAAGCTATAGCTGGTCTAACAGTTACACTATCAAAATCAAATTCTAACACTAATCTACAAGATTGATGACCTCTGTTGGGAGGTGGGCCCTTATCGCTTCAACGGGTCAACGATTGGAGTATACAGTAAGTTGGTCTTCAATCAACACAACACTCTTACTCGGATCTCAAAACATGAAATTAGATTATGCTAACAACTCAATTTACATTCATTCATTAATAATCAAGACATGAAAATAAATGAAATTCTCCTATTAAACTCAAACTCGAGATATGTTCTACAATATGCAACACTGCTCTAACATGTTGTGTTATGCTATCTCTCTATATCTCCCACCATCCTTGCCATGACTATTTAAACAATATCAGTCGTGAAACACAAGGAGGTGAAATCTTCAGCAGATCAGTGATTGCCAAATTTACACATTTGGTTACATATTTTAAGCTTCATCCTCATGACACAAAGTGCATGAGGATGAAGCAATAATCAGACTATCTTAACATAGTCTTTCTAGAAACTTTGACGATCTAATAAACATTCAACAATTATCTTAGGCACGATCTGGAGCTAAACTTTGGCATACTTTGTTTCTTCTACTGGTACAAGATCATGACAGGTGAGACACGATGGATAGTACCATATTCGAACAACATGCAATTGGTTGGTACCGGACTAAAACAAGTTGTTAACGTTGGTACTGGATCGCAACAGTGAGTGATCTGCGGGTACTGGATCTGAACAAGAGGCGCTCTTGGTACCATATTCAGACAATGAGTGATATGGCGCATAAGTACCAGATGGATTAGCGAACATAGGAGTGTCAGACTTGTTGGACACACCTACCACACTTAGAGGGGGGGTGAATGAGTGTGGGGATCTTTTTCCCAAAACTTCCCTCTTGCACAAAAACTCATCAATTAGCATTCAACATTTATTCATTACCCATTGTTTTCATTTATAACCAGTTAG
>ML795688.1:0-76736 GCA_009831015.1 Picea engelmannii | reverse complement strand
TTTCCACTTGGACATATAACATTCTCATCAAGGGAATCATATCAATCAATTACTTGACATCAACCAATGACATAAATCAAACCAAACCATTTACATCAATGACATATGATCCAACAGTCTCCCAAGTAATCAAACCATTGGCATCAATGACAAACCATTGGCATCAATGAAAACATGATCCAACAGGACTTGTCCAAAGGTCAAAGGCTACATATGGAAATTTAAACATTAGTGCATGAAATATTTAATCTCCTAGCTTAATAAACCACAAAATGTATGAATTCAAATATAATTTACCTCATGACCTTATAAGTGACTGGAGATAGTGTTCTTTGTCATTTATCGAAGTTTAGGTAGGACAAAAAGGTATAAATGAGGAGTATAATACGGTAACAGGGATGTCAATTTAGAGGCTCAACATTCCCCCATGCCAAAATCATTACATGTCCTCTTGCAACTAAAACATACTCAAAATTTTACAAAACTTGAGACTCCATTCTCTTTACTCCTGTGGATCAATGATGTTGACAGTTGAGGCTTCTTCCTTCAACTCCCTTTTTATGACCCTAGTGTATTGTAAGAGTCTTAGTACCTTTTTGAGCCTATTATAAGTCTATTCATGGTCATCTTGGAGTTGTTGGATGGTTTCCTTCAGTTGCTCATTTTCCTTCATGATATACCTATCCAGTAGCTGGTATTCCTTCACCTCTTGTTTTAGTTCTTGGTTTTGTTTTTGTAGCTCCTCAATATTCTTCCTCATATGTTATTTTTTTAAGGTCTTTATTGACTCCATTATTTCCAACTGGATGTGTTCTCTTTCCTCCACTACCTCTCTCATCCCACACAAAGTAATAGTAACTTGTTCCTTAGTTAATCTACGGATGTCATCCTGGACTGGTAGGTCTAGAGGAGAGGAGGTAAAATATGCTAGGTCGTCATGTGTAAGAGGACTGACAACTGATTTTCCTTTATTTTCCATGCTCCTTGTGGTTCTCTTAGAAGGAGATGATGGATTCTTTTTCTCAGAAGTGCTAAAAAGTTTTCTCTTCCTCTTTTTTGTCTATGGAATCGTTATAAGAGGTTGTTCTATAGACTGTGTTAGCACCAATTCTTGCAAGAAGGGTGTTTTTCCCGATTTCATACCCTTAATGTAGAATGCAAAGAAATGGGGTGTGGAAACCCATTAAGTGCGTTCTATTCCAAGGCCGCAACCTAAGAGTCGAGAGCAGCCCACAGGAAAATTCCATTTCGGGTTTTAAAATCAAGCGAGCGAGCAATCTAATTTCAATGACAAGGATCAATTGGCGAAGCAGATCGACGGTCGGCGGGAAATCGCAGTTAACATAATCACACCACGATTAGCACAATGGATAGCGCTTATATTACATTCATAAAATGATCAGGACCATCCATCTAGAGGGACGCGTGGCAAGTGATTAGGGTATGTCTCCACTTCGCCCATCGCGACCTTGAAACACTTTTCTTTGCAACCGGGATCCCCAAGACGTGAAGTGCCGAAGATGTCTTGGACCCAGGTCAACAGTATCATGGAGCAGTCTCAATCATCCATCCAAAAGGGACACATGGTGTGCGATTAGGCTCCTTACCTTTTCGCCCATCGTGACTTTAAAGCACAAGGAGCAGCCTCTTCCTATCCCCGAGACGCGAAGTGCTGAAGGCGTCCAGGATCCGGGCCCATAGTATTTTCGAAGAGGATTGGGACCGTTCATCAGAAGGACACACAACGCAAGATCTAAGCCATAGGTGGGGCCTTTTGGGATGTTCATAGTGAAAGCGTTGAAGACATAATCTCAGCCGTCCATCCCGCAGGGAGATGTGGTGCACGATTAGGATCTTCGCCTTTTCTCCCATCGCGACTTCGAAGAACAAGGAGAAGCTCCTTCATATCCCCAAGACTTGAAGTGCCGAGAGCATCAAGGACCCGAGCCCACAGTATCACGGAGCAGTCTCAACCATCCATCCAAGAGGAACATGTGGTGCATGATTAGGCTCTTCGCCTTTTCTCCCATCGTGACTTCGAAGCACAAGGAGTAGCTCCCTCCCATCTGCGAGATGCAAAGTACTGAAGGCATCCGAGACTGGGGCCCACAGTATCACCGAATGAGTTCAAGACCGTCAGATCAGAGAGGGATACGTGGCGTCCAATTAGGCCATGTCAACATTTCTCCCATCACAAATTTGAAGAGCAAGGATCAGCTCCTTCCTATCCATGAACCCCGAAACGCCGAAAGCGCCTTTGAGGATAAGCGCAGGGTCACAGCCCGTGATCACTTGGGACATAGAAAGAGCTGTGCAAGAGGGGCCAAAAGTGTCGAGTTTGGTCACAAAAGGGATCGTCGCGATCTCCATGTGCCAATCCGATTCGGTCTCAATCCTGGTTCCTACTGGGAGTAAATGAAGGTGGGAGGAGGTGTTTGAAACCTCTCCTCACTCATTAAGTGTAAGGTATTGAGGATCTGGCAAGCAATCTGCCTGAGACAGTCCTGTGTGCCAATTTTTTCCAAAGAAGCCATGCCGATTCCTAGACTAGCCATAGAAGTATGCACATGCTAACTCGGCACTTAATGGCTCAGCTACCCCCTTTGCAAGAGCCATGTATAGTTAAGGTGGCGTCTGACAAAGGATATCCGTCCGAGTTTGAATGAAGGGATGCCATGCCTTGGAGGTCCGAGCACGCCTTTGTTAGGTGATTTTTTTTGAGTATATGTACTCAGTTTTTGTATTTTGTTAATCATCGATGGTTGAGCGAGGCTCCCGATTGTAAAAGCTTTAACGAAGCACTGGTTACTCTGGTTATTTATTAACATCTGAGACTTCTTGCCTTATGAATGTCAGCTTCTTTCCATGTCTTTGTTTATACTGTATTAGAACAGCTCAGAATTGGAGGATCCAATCGAGTTGTAGCTATTATAGGATGATGTAGGTTGGATCACTGTAACAATTGCGTTGTCTCTAATTGGTCTTGTGATTTAATCATCGTTGAATGACTTGGAATTGGAGGATCCAGTCAAGTCATCCCTTCAGTTCCCCGAAACTCTGAACCAAGAGGATATTTCATTTAGAGTTTTTCTTCTGCAAACTGCTGAAAGTCCTATTTCCCGAGGTAGTTTTGCTCACTCCTCTCACCAAGTCTTCCACCTTCTTATTTTACAATCAACCCACTGACTGAAGTTAGATCAAGACCTCCTTTGGTCTTTACATACCAGACTTGGTCCCTGAGCTAGAGTGATTTCATCCTGGGTCTCTAACCATTTGATCATCCATTAAACTTATCATGACATAAAACTGATGGGTGTTGGGCTCTTCTCCTGTTGCAATCTAGGAGTGACTTCTGACACTAACATTTCTAGCGCCATTGCCGGGGACAAAGTTGAAAATTTTCCCCGAGATTGAATGACATTGAGCCTCTGATTCTGAAGGTGCATCAGGCATCATAGTCTTTGAAGATTGCTACTGTGCACCTGGCGACTCCATTGTGATGACTCCACCGGAGTGGACTCGCTATTTTAATTGTGGCTTCCAGAGGCAGACATACACGGTCCCATCCACAACTACTTCTATCTACACCCATAGCTGATTCGAAAGTGATTTTCAGAAAGGGAAAGGCCTCTGAAGGAGAATATTCCATCGCCGAACCAGGTAATCCGCCACCTCCTTCTGTAGAAACTCCATTTTCTTCTCGTCGGTTTCCTAGTAGACCCATTTCTGAAGTTTCGCATTTCCTGAATTTTAGGAGTGTTCCTGCTGAGTTTTCCCCTCCCAGTCTGGGATTGGAGGGAGAAATCCTTGTCACTCCTCTTTCCCCTGAAGTTGTACCTTGGCATAGACCCAGGACCACAAGATACTTCCCCACTCCTAGATTTACCACTCCTCCTCTTGTTACTATTACCACTTTTGCACAGAGAGAAGCATCTGCTGACTCAAGCCCATTAGCCTTCTCCCTAAATCCCCCATTGTTTCCTGGAAGCTCATTCCCAATATCTCCTTCTCGAACTCCTTCTCCTCTTAGTTCTCCTCCACCTAATATTCCTATGGCAGGAGAAAATCCCCCTATGACCAGAATAGAGGCTATTATAGTTGTTAGGTATGCTCCCCTTTTGTTACCTCAACCTCTCAATGCCCTTCCAGCGGATGGCTACCTCAAGCATCTGCCCAAGTTTACGGGCAAAGGGGACATAGCTGCAAAAGAACACCTTGAAGCCTTCGAAAGTTTTACAGACGCCCATATTATCATGCATGCATATGTATGGATGAGGATTTTCATCCATAGTCTTGAAGGCGATGCTAGAAAATGGTTTAGGGCCCTGCCTCCTGGATCTATTGATGGGATTGAGGCTTTGGATAGTGCCTTTTTGAGAAAATGGGGAGACAAAAAGGACTTCATGTATTACATGACTAAGATTGGGTCTTTGAAGAGAAAGGAAGGAGAGTTTGTCTCTGACTTCTCCAAAATATTTAATAAAATGTACAATAATATCCCCACCGAGATAAATCCCTCCCAAGCTTATTGAAAGATCACTTATGCCAGCGCTTTTGATCCTGATTTCTGCCTCCTGCCGAGGGAAAGGAGAGCCACCACCCTGGATCACATGTAGGATGTAGCCGTGTAAGTAGAGTCTAACATATTGGTTGTCGATCGACTCAGGAATAAGGCTGATAGAGACGTATCCAGGAGAAGAACAGGGGCCTCCTCATCCCATTCATGTCCCCTTCCCCTTCAGATGGATGAGGTGGCTAAAATACTGAAATCCCTTTTAGATAGGATGGATAAGTGGGAGTTAGAGGCAAAGCCCACGTACAGAAACCCCCAAAATACTGATAACAGATGTTTCAGGAGGCCTAGTAACCATATGCCATAGACTTTGCCAAAGGAACAAAGAAGCAGATACAGGGATGATCAGATAATTCAAAACCCTCTCCAGAATAACCTAGTTGCTCACGAGGAAGGGGAGGAGGTGGATGAAATCGACCTTGAAATCCACTGCATTGACGACACTTCCTCGTTTCCTCATTTGACTCAATCTGCATATGAAGAATCCCTTATCAACACTCAAATCAACAAGTTGAGTAAACGGGAAAAGGCCAGCAACACCCGTAACAGATACAATCTCAGGTCAAAAAGTAAAGAAGGGAATTTTGATAGCCAGGATCAGTCCCTCATAGCAGAAAGGCCTACTAAAGCTACAACAACCACTACTAAAGAAAATAAAACTCAGAATGCTTCGCCAGTAGCCAAGGAACCTACCTCCGAGGTAAGGGAAGCTCCTAAGTCTCTCCCCTCCTTTAGTTTTGAGCATGAGATTCATAATATTAGAATTCTTGTGCTCCTATCCGAACTAGTTAAAAATGAAGATTTCAAAAGGTCCCTCTCCAAGCTGCTACAATCTGAGCCCCCCCCAGCCTTCCATGGACTCAATAAATCTCCAAGATGAAAATCCAGTAGTCATCCTAGGTCCCATGGTGGAAGACAAAGATGATTCATCCCCTCCTTTCTACACATCCCTGAACATACATGATAAAGTGTTGCATAATTGCCTCATGGATTTAGGGGCTTCCCACAACCTTATGCCCAAAATAGTCATGGAAGAGTTGGGACTGGAAGTGACAAAGGCTTATCATGATTTGTACTCTTTTGATTCAAGGAGGGTGCAATGTCTTGGAGTCATCAAAGATTTGGTGGTCTCTTTATTTCAGCTGCCAATGAAGAGTGTGGTCATGGACATTGTGGTAGCTGATGTTCTCCCCAAGTTTGGCATGCTGTTGTCTAGGTCTTGGATTAAAAATCTTGGAGGAACATTATAGATGGATCTCACATATGCCACCATTCCATTCTTTGGAGGGGAACACAGGAGGTTGTACAGAGAGGCCCAACTGGCCTATATTGTCAGTGATGAAACAAACCCCACCAATCATCCCATCTTTGCACTTGACACTGATTTTGGGTCTAACTTATTGCAGATCATCGATGCTCTTGAAGCCCCTTTCCAAATAAAAAAGAAACCCTTATTTGATTATGAGACACCTCCCCCAAGAACCTCCATATGGAAAATGTTTTTTGACGGAGCTTCTTCTAGCAAAGGTGCTGGCACTAGAGTGGTCTTTGTGTTGCCTTGTCAGGAAACCATATCCCTATCATACAAGCTTGAATTTGAAGCAACTAATAATGTGGCAGAATATGGAGCTCTTATTCTAGGTTTAAGGGCTGCAAAAGAAATGGGAATTCATGAGATAGCAGTGTTCAGAGATGCATAATTGATAGTCTAGCAGATCAGAAACATGTATCAAGCCAAGCATCCTCAACTCAGGAGTTACAGAAATGAGGTATGGGACCTAATCGATAGTTTCTTCTCAGCACTTAATATTTCTTTCGTCCCAAGAGAGAAGAACACAATGGCAGATTCCTTGGCTACATCAGCAAGCAATTTCAAAGTGCCCTTGCCACCCAAATTCAGATATGATGTGGAAGTAAAATACAGGCCCTCCATACCTGACAATGGCAAACATTGGAAGGTGTTCGAGGATGATCTTGAGATCAAAAGATTCTTGGAGACGGTCGAAGAATTTTCAGAGATGCATATTGACCAAGACTCTGTCTCTGTAGAAAAGCTTGATGGGGGTAATTTTCTAAATCAGATTACAGAGTGTAACATTGTGCAGCTGCCCAATAATCATATTCCAAGGGGACTGGTTCATTTGGAAAGGATTTTTGATAGAAATGATGTTGCATTAAAGGGGGACATCTCAGAGGATGATGCTGATACAAATCAGTGCAACATTGGCACTGAGAATGAACCCAAGTTTGTCAAATTATACAGAAGTCTGACAAAGGAGCAGAGGGATGAATACGCTGAACTATTGAGGGAGTTTGCTGATGTTTTTGCCTGGACCTATGAAGATCTTAAAACATATGACACTTCTGTCATTGAGCATAAAATCTTGTTGAAAAAGGAGGCAAAGCCATTTAGGCAGAAACTAAGACAGATCAATCTTATGCTACTGCCTATCATGGAGAGGGAAGTGAAGAATATGCTACAGGCCTAGATCATCGTGCCACTGAGATATTCAGAGAGGGTGGCCAACTTGTTCCCAGTAAGGAAGAAGAATGGAGAAATCAGGCTTTGTGTAGATTTTAGAAACCTGAACAGGAGCTCACGAAAGGACAATTACCCCTTACCAAAAATGGAACACATATTGCAGAGGGTAACAGGAGCATCCAGGATTTCCATGATCAATGGCTTCTCTGGCTACAATCAAATCTCTGTTCTGCCCGAGGACAGGGAAAAGACGACATTTACCACTCCATGGGGCACATTCATGTATGCTAAAATGCCTTTTGGATTGATGAATGTAGGGGCAACGTTTCAACGTGCCATGGACATAGCTTTCATTGGGGAAAGGGATAAGTTTGTGGTCATCTACCTGGATGACATAACAGTATTTTCCAAATCTGATAAAGAACATTGTTGTCATCTCAGGAAGGTTTTTCTGAAATGCAGGAGTTTTAGCATTTCATTGAATCCCAAGAAATCTTTGTTCACCATGAAGGAGGGAAAGTTGTTGGGTCACATAGTATTAGCCGAAGGAGTCAAGATCGATCCAAGCAGAGTTGAGGCAATACAGGCCTTATCAATCCCAAGATCCAGGAAGGAGGTTCAATCTTTCCTTGGTAAGATTAATTTTCTACGGAGATTTGTTTATAACTTTGTTGAAGAGGTTAGGATTATAACAACCATGTTGAGGAAAGGAAATGAAGTGAGGAGGAATTTTGAATTGCAAAGTTCCTTTGAGAAGATAAAGAAGGCCTTAACTGAAGCTCCTGTGCTTATCAGTCCAGATTACTCAAAGGATTTCCTTATTTTCTCCTTTGCCTCACTTGACACAGTGGCTGCTATTTTATTATAGACAAACGAGGCCGAGCTAGAGAATCCTATTGCCTATTTTAGCATAGCTCTGAGGGATGCCGAAGTCAGGTACGACATTATGGAGAAGTAGGCCTATGCCCTGGTAAAGGCTCTCAAAGCCTCTAGAACCTATGTCGTGCAGTCTAAAATCATTGCCTATGTCCCCTCGACCGCTGTTAAAGACATTCTTATTCATCCTGACATAGAAAAAAGGAGGAGTAAGTGGATAGCCAAGATCCTTGAGTTTGACTTAGAAATAAGTCCTACAAAATCAATAAAAGGTCAAGGTTTAGCTAAGCTTTTGGCTGAAGAAAATTGCAAAGCTTTGGGGGTAGGTGTCATCAATGAGTGCTCAGGAAATTAGCAGGATCAACTGTCTGATATAGACCCTCAAACAGAACCCTCGTTGGCTCGATGTCCCTGGTATAAGGATGTCGTATATTTTCTACAGGAATTATAGCCTCCAGATGGTCTGCAAAGAAGCAAGGCAAGAGCTCTGAAGCTCAAAGCAGTCAGATACTGCCTTATCGATCGAGTTTTATATTGGAAAGATCCCCTAGGAGTTCTTTTGAAATGTATGAATCCACAAGAGGTTGATAGGATCATGGTTGAATTTCACGATAGCCGATGTGGAGGGCATCATTTCTGGAAAGCCACAGCCTACAAAATCCTCAGGGATGGATACTACTAGCCCACCGTATTCACTGATGTCTGCAGAAAGGTCAGAGCCTGTATCAAATGTCAAATATTTGTAGGAAAACAATAGCTCAAGTCTTTGCCTTTAAATCCTATGGTTGTTTTGGGACCTTTCCAGCAATGGGGCCTGGATTTTATTGGAGAAATCTACCCTGCTTCTAGTGGGAAACACAGATGGATCCTAACTGCCACAAATTTCTTTACTAAATGGATAGAAGCTATTCCCACCAAGAGTGCTTCCCACAAGGTAATCATTGGATTCCTGGAAGACCTCATCACAAGATTCGGTTTCCCAAGCAAGATTGTCACTGATAATGCAACCTCTTTCAAGGCTGAGCCGTTATCCAAGTTCTATGAGAAATTCAAGATCAAATTGATTCACTCCACTCCATACTATCCCCAGGGCAATGGTTTAGCAGAGTCCTCCAACAAAATCCTGATAAGGATCATCAAAAGACTATTGGAGGACAACAAAATGGCCTAGGATTCAAAGTTGAAATTCACTCTATGGGCCTATCGAGTGACCACAAAGAGATCTATAGGCATCTCCCCTTTCCAATTAGTTTATGGAGCAGAAGTTGTTGTCCCTTATCAGCTAGCCATTCCTATAGCAAAGTTCTTCCAGGATTATCAAGAAGAGCCTAATGACATGATCAGAAGAGTTCATCAACTGGTGGAAGTCTAGCAGGCCAGAGAGTAGGTAATGGACAGAATTCAAGACCATCAGCAGAAGGTCAAACTGGCTTTTGACAGGAAGGTCAAGAAGAAAGAGTTTGAGATTGGGGATTTGGTGCTTAAGTGGGATGCACCCATACAGGATAAGGGCAAACACAACAAGTTTGATGCCCTATGGATCGGGCTCTTCAAAATCTCTGAGGTTTTCTCAAACAACACATACAGGTTGCAAGATTTGGAGGGTGAAGAGGTTTTCAACAGCCCAGTAAATGGGCATTTTTTTAAGAAGTGTTTTGTTTGAGCCTTAGATGACTCCTTTGTTTGTAAATATTGTCCTTTTGGTTCTTTGTTTATTTTCATTTTTATTTTTCGACTTAGTAAATGAATCCATAGCCCAACAGAAGGCACTAAAGCTACAAAATGAGTTCTTAGAGCATCACAGGGATGACTCTATCCCCCATGGAGCCTAATGTTAGCACCAATTCTTGCAAGCGGGGTGTTTTTCCCGATTTCAGACCCTTGATGTAGAAGCCAAAGAAATTGGGTGTGGAAACCCATTAAATGCATTCTAGTCCAAGGCCGCAGCCTAAGCGCCGAGAGCAGACCACAGGAAAAGTCCATTTTAGGTTTTAAAATCAAGCGAGCGAGTAGTTTGATTTCAACGGCAAGGATCAATTGGCGAAGCAGATCGACGATCGACGGGAAATCACAGTTAATAGAATCTTTCCATGATTAGTGTGATGGATAGCGCTTATATTACATTCATCAAATGATCAGGATTGTCCATCCAGAGGGATGCGTAGCGCGCAATTAGGCTATGTCACCACTTTGCCCATCGCGACCTTGAAACACTTTTCTTTGCAACCAGGATCCCTGAGACGTGAAGTGTCGAAGACGTCCTGGACCCGGGTCCATAGTATCATGGAGCAGTCTCAGTCATCCATTTAAAAGGGACACGTGGTGCATGATTAGGCTCCTCACCTTTTCACCCATCGCGACTTTGAAGCACAAGGAGTAGCCTCTTCGTATCCTCGAGACGCGAAGTGTCGAAGGCGTCCAGGACCTGGGCCCATAGTATTGCCGAAGAGGATTGGGAGCATTCATCAGAAGGACACACGACACAAGATCTGAGCCACAGGTGGGGCCTTTCGGGATGCTCATAGTGAAAGCATCGAAGACGTAATCTCAGTCATCCATCCCGCAGGGACACATGGTGCACGATTAGGCTCTTCGTCTTTTCTCCCATCGCGACTTTGAAGCACAAGGAGCAGCTCCTTCATATCCCCAAGACGCAAAGTGCCAAGAGTGTCCAAGACCTGGGCCCACAGTATCACAGAGCAGTCTCAGCCATCCATTCAAGAGGAACATGTGGTGTATGATTAGGCTCTTCGCCTTTTCTCCCATCGTGACTTCGAAGCACAAGGAGTAGCTCCCTCCCATCCATGAGACGTGAAGTGCTGAAGGCATCCGGGACTGGGGCCCACAGTATCACCGAATGAGTTCAGGACCATCATATCAGAGAGGGATACGTGGTGCCCAATTAGGATATCTCAGCATTTCTCCCATTGCAAATTTGAAGAGCAAGGATCAACTCCTTTCTATCCAGGAACCCCGAAACACTGAAAGTGCCTTTGAGGATAAGCGCAGGGTCACAGCCTGTGATCACTTGGGACATAGAAATACTTGTGCAAGAGGGGCCAAAAGTGTCGAGTTTGGTCACAGAAGGGATCATCATGATCTCTAGGTGCCAATCCGATTTGGTCTCAATCCTGGTTCTTACTGGGAGTAAATGAAGGTGGGAGGAGGTGGTTGAAACCTCTCCTCATTCATTAAGTGTAAGGTATGCAGGATCTGGCAAGCAGCTTGCTTGTGAAGGTCCTGTGTGCCGATTTTTTCCAAAGAATCCATGCCGAGTCCTCAACTATCCAGAGAAGTCTACACATGCTAACTCAACACTTAATGGCTCAGCTACCCCCCTTGCAAGAGCCATGCACAATTAAGGTGGCGTCTGACGAAGGATATCCATCCGAGTTTGACTGAAGGGATGCCACGCCTTGGAGGTCTGAGCATACCTCTGTTAGGCGAATTTTTCTGAGTACATGTACTCAGTTTTTGTATTTTGTTAATCATCAATGGTTGAGCGAGGCTCCCGATTGTAAAAGCTTTAACGAAGCACTGGTTACTCTGGTTATGTATTAACATCTGAGACTTCTTTCCTTATGAATGCCAACTTATTTCCATGTCTTTGTTTATACTTTATTAGAACAACTCATAATTGGAGGATCCAGTCCAGTTGTAGCTATTATAGGATGATGTAGGTTGGATCACTGTAGAATTTGTCTCTAATCGGTCTTGTGATTTACTCACCACTGAATGACTTGGAATTGGAGGATCCAGTCAAGTCACCCCTTCAGTTCCCCAAAAATCTGAACCAAGAGGATCTTTCATTTAGAGTTTTTCTTCTGCAAACTCTTGAAAGGCCTGTTTCCTGAGGTAGTTTTGCTCACTCCTCTCACCAAGTCTTCCACCTGCTCATTTTACAATCAACCCACTGACTGAAGTTAGATCAAGACCTCCTTTGTTCTTTACATACCAGACTTGGTACCTGAGCTAGAGTGATTCTGTCTTGGGTCTCTAACCATTTGATCATCCATTAAACTTATCGTGACAGAAAATTGATGGGCGTTGGGCTCTGCTCCTATCGCAATCCAGGAGTGACTTCTGACTCTAATAGACTGTTCACCTTTATACTTTGAGCTACTCTTCTCTTTCCTCAAGGTTTTTGATTTATGACCCTTCTCCTCAAGTGCTATTGCTAAGATCTCTTCTACTAATTCAGATTTATATTTTGATTCCTAACTTTTAAGAGCCTTATTAATTGAGGAAGAGGGCCCTACTTGTTTACTCAAAGAGTTATGAGTTTTTAGGTCTTTTTGCATCCTAACTTTATCTTTTTGGCTCACTGCTTTGGAGGATGATGGAGCTACCTTTTCTTGCTTGCCCTTTTTCTTCTTAGGTTCCTCATCTTCATCTGGAGTAGGCTGGGCTTGCTCTATAGGTTCATTTTCTATGGAAAGGTGTTGAGTGATGAGGGTTTTCCAACTAAACCTTTGCTTTCTGATTTCATGTATAACTAGCATTTTGATAAGACCCTGATGATAAATACTAGTCTTGTTAGTTTTAGATAAGGATTTGACACCTCTCGCCTTCTTGTTCATGCTCATCCATAAAAGGTATGGAAAGTCAATCTTAGGACCTCCTTCAAAGTGAAACAAAATCCTAAGGTGATATCGGAAAGTTACAACATACATGCCTTCACAAGTGAGGAATCGTTGAAGGTTGACAAGCATTGGGTGATATTCCTCCTTGATATAGTTTCTAGAAATCCCCTTTTACAATCAGGGTGTTGATGGTATTCTTTCATAAATCTTTGGCACATTTCCTTATTGATTCCTACTCCTTTGAAATACTTGGCTCCTTTTCTAGGTAATCTTGTGGCCTCCCTTAGAGTTGCTTCATTGATTGTTAACTATAGGTTACCTATGTGCACAATTTATCCATCGTAACCTTGGGTAAATGCATGAGATACCCCCTCATGAAAACTTGTGATTTTTTCTAAAAACATAATCCAACCCACTCTGGTATACTTATCTCTACACAGTTGGAACTCCTCGGTCTCCCTATAAATATGAAATACTGGTTCATGCCTACTCACAAATGTCCTTATAAAATGTGAGTGTAAATTGGGTTGTAGCGTAAGAGTTTGTTCAACTGCGAGCGTAAGGGTTTGGTACCATATACCGCAGAGAGGAGATATCAGGTTAAATAGTGGGCTCTGTAATGAAGAAAGATCGGTATTGGCAGGGAAAGCAATGATGGCATCGATAATTCGAAAGGTGGGTTTAATAAAAAATGCTACGAAGGAGATTAAAATGTGATGAGGCTCATCTAGATGGCTTTGCCACCCAAATAATCCATTTCATTTATGTCCATTAGTACAATGATGGGAACTAGACGTTTGGTAGTAATCATGATGACAATTAAAACAACTATGTTGTTTGGGATAGGAAATTGGACCTTCAAGCGGTGAATTTGATGTTGAATCATGCAACATGATACGAGGTAGATTCATGATTACTAAGGGTAAAGCACGTTATTGGTTTAGAGTCGTGATTCATCATTACTGGGCATACTCATTTCATTTCATAAATACATTCACACATTTGATGTGATTTTTCCCTCAACGTCTTTTCAAGCACTTATGTGAGGAGGAAATTGATTAAGGTTTAGCATATGGGTATGAGGGAAGTAAAAAAAAGTTAAGCACATGGTTTTAACAATAAGGTCATAAGATCTAGTATACAATTTCATACCTATTGTAGTTTTATAAGAAAAGGAAAATAAACGACACCATGTTACCTTTGTTTTTACCATTGCATAACCAATGCCCATAGCATATGCAACTACCTTTGTATTTGAAGCTTTCAGATTATCAGAGTTCATCTTTTAGGCTGGAGTTTTCTAGAGGATTAGTACTGGAATTTCTTGTACCTTATGAACTTCTTTATTTTGTGCTTGTTTTTGAATTTCTTCCTTTCTGTCTGGTTTTGCAGGATTGTAAGGTGAACATGTTGGTCTCTAAAGATGAGACGTGAGTCTGGAAAAGAGTCCTGAAAGAGGCTCTTTGACCCTTACCCATGCCAAATGTTTTGCATATCCTTATGCAAAAAGATTTGACACACTGTATCACAATGAAAGAAAATTGATAAGAGAAGAGAAATCAAATAGAATTCCTAGCATATGATCTCATGCCTTATTTTTTGTTAAAAATGAATTTTCCTTTCCCTTGATGACTTATTGACAAGCACAACATTCAACAGTGAAAACATGGAGGTTTTTGTATTTTTCCATAAGAATAGATCCAACCTAACTTGCTTCAGAGATTTACTATCATTAGATGTTATGGATAAATTTCACAGTATAAGTAGATTAGACTCCCTATTCAGGGTCCCACTCTTAAGAAGTTTCCTTCTTAGGTAATGCAGGATTTAGATGTTAGATCGGTAAAGTTGAATTAGGGTAATTCTCAAATGGACATTTTCTTGTAGTATTCATTTTTTTTGTTAATCTAGAATTTGTATATTATAAATGACAACAGTGACATTTGCTTGTAGTATTCATTTTTTTTAAATGACAAAAGTGATTTTTTCAATCAAACAAGTATAAATGAGACATTTCTCAAACCAGAACCCACTACCAGCAAGCCTTTTCAGTACTCTAGTGGGGTAGTTGTGATATTTAGTGAGAGACATACCTTCCCCAGGTAGAATGGCCCATTTCCAACAGGCTTGTTCAGTACCTTGATGGGTTTACCTAGTCATACCATAGACCGGTACCCACTTCCAGCAGACCTGTTCAGTATCTTGACGGGTTAGTCTCTTAAACCCTTTTTCCATCAGAGGCTTCATGTCCATAGTCACCTATTTTAGTTTTTGTTAAAGAGTGTTTTTGTACAGGTGACAAGGGGAGGCTCGTCTGAAAACCCTTTTACAGACTGGGATGGTATTGGGTTAGAATATATACTCTCTTATTTGAATGTCTTTAAAGATTTGTTTGAAGGAAAAATAAGCTCATGTATGTATGTTATTTCTTTAGAATATTCCAAATGTATGGTCTATCTGAGTTTGTCCATAAGAGAATGACCTAAAGTTAGCTTAGGGTACTGATGCATCCTCTTCCATAAAATTTTCCTAGTGTGCCCATGACAGAGAGTGTTCATATACTCATATGCTACTCTTTAGTAAAGATAATCCAATTATTACTGTTGAAGTCTAGTTAGGGTGAAATAGTTACTTGTAGGCTAATATTTTTAATCCCTTTAATCATGTTGAAGTACTGATGTTGTTTGTAATGGAATTTTTGATGAAGGCAACCTCTAAACTCTAAATCAGGCTAAGCATGGTTCCTTAAAAAACATAGGAAAAATAAATTATATCTTCTATGTCAAGCAACATAACCAAAAGAAATTAAAATACTTCCTTTTAGCTAGCAACAGAACCAAAAGAAATTAAAATACTTCCCTTTAGCAAGCAACTGAACCAAAAGAAATTATTGCTTCATAAAAGATGCCATTTGATGTTGCAGTCAACTCCTTGGTTCCAGCTTAAGTGGATACCGCATGGCTTCACACTTTATATTAATTGACATCAGATATTGAAGTAGGCATAGCATTCTTTGTCAATTATATGATATGTCCTGATAGTACCGAATAAGGACATTCTTCTAGTATCGGACCAACACAAAACTGTTGGTACCGAACCAGAACAAAATTTCTGGTACTGGATCAACATTGTTGGTACTAGACTAGAACAAAATTTATGGTACCAGATCAGAACTGCTGGTATCGGACCAGAACAGAGTATTGTTGATTCTTACAAACTGATGTTTTAGCAAGTTCGTGAAAGATCAAATAAATTACATAAATCTACTAACAAAAATAAAATGTGAAAGTAAAACAAAGGAGGTAAGAATCCATTGTTACCTTCAGCTTATTAACAAAACACAACCCACACAC
The DNA here is from genome assembly GCA_009831015.1 of Picea engelmannii. Lineage (NCBI taxonomy): Eukaryota > Viridiplantae > Streptophyta > Pinopsida > Pinales > Pinaceae > Picea > Picea engelmannii. Next base: position 60,869 of record ML795688.1, on the reverse strand, counting down.
TTATGTACAAATTTTAAAAAAAATCAATCAATCAATCAATGTGGATCAGTAGGAAGATCTCCTTCCTTACTGATCACCTGCATATCTGAATTATGTAGCACACGTGTCACAAATTCCTCTTTTGATAGGGGTTTGTTATAAATTCTCAACCGGTGACCATTCACGAGTAGGGGTGTCTAATGTTCGTCAATTGTCTTTATCCTAATTGAACCATTATCATAGATAGTGTCAATCTCATAAAGTCCCAACCAACAAGTAGTTAACTTACCTTTGAAGTTCTTGAACCTGTTGTCATACAACAAGGCCCAATCTCCCGATTGAAATTTTTTCTTTTTGAGATACTTGTCATGCCATTTTTTCCTCTACTCTTGAATAAGGGTGGTTCTTTGAAATTATTCCTGCCTGATTTCATCCATCTCATTAAGTTGCAAGAGCCTTTGTTGCTGGGCTTCATCTAAGTTCATGCCAACTTGTACAACAGTCCTGAAGGTTTTGATATGGAATTATATGGGGAGAAGAACATGCTTCCTGTACACTAACTCAGAAGGTGTATGTCCTGTTGTATTCCTTCAAGTGATTCTATAAGCCCATAAGGCTTCTAGTAATCTATCAGCCCAATATTTGTGGTGTAGCTATATTGTTTTAGTAAGGATGGACTTAATGACTTTGTTGGTAGATTCTACTTGCCCATTCACCTGTGGATGATAAGGTGTATATTTACTGTTCTTGATTTGGTACTATTCTGTAACAGCTTTGACCATATTAGAGGTAAATTGAGTCCCCTGATCAGTCACAATTTCTTGAGGTACACCAAATCTAGTAAAAATGTCGTTAAAAATGAAATCTACCATTGATTGTTCACTTGCAGACGGTAAAGATTTTTCTTCAACACATTTAGTCACATAACCAGTACATACAAGTATATACTTTTTCCTTTTAGATGCAGGATTAATGGGCCCTAAAAAATCTAATGCCCATTTTTCCAAAGGTTCAATGACTACCTGTTCTTGAATTGGCATTTGGTCTCATGTAATAGGCTTACCCATTCATTGGCATTAATCACAATTGGATACATAAGTTCTGGCATCCTTGAAAATATTAGGCCAATAATAGCCAGTTTGTAGAACTTTATAGGTGGTCCTCTTGTCAGAAAAATGGCCTCCACAAGGACCATCATGGAGAGCTTGCAGAATATCATGGATCTCATCTTCCCTTACACATCTTCTAATTACCAAATCTGGCCTTGTTTTATAAAGACAATCATCATGCCACATGTAGTTTGCACTTAACTGAATTACTTTTTGTTTTTCTCTAGGAGACAATTTCCGAGGCATATTCCCTATCACAAGATAGTTAGCTACATCTACATACGAAGGAGTAAATGTAGAAATAGAAAACAAATTTTTATCAGGAAATTTATCATCTATTGGTGCATTATCTCCCAGATGAATCATTCTAGATAAGAAATCAGCCACAAGATTGTCCTTACTAGGTCTATCAATAATATTGATATTAAACTCTTGTAATAATAAAAACCATCTTGTAACTCTAGGGTTTGTTACAGGTTTGTTCATTAAGAATTTGATGGTTGAATGATTAGTGTGTACAAAAGCTTGATATCCTGTAATATAATATCTAAATTTATTGATAGCATGGACTACAAATAACAATTATTTTTTTGTGATCGTATAATTAGCTTATGTTGGGGAAAGGTTTTTACTGACAAAGTAAATAGCATAAGGAATGTGATTTTCCCTTTTTCCAAGAACTTCCCCCATGGATGTGTCTAAGGCATCAATATAGATATGAAAAGGAAGGTACCAATTTGGTCCTCTTAACACAAGGGGTACTTGACAATTTCTTTTTCAGAATCTCAAAAGATACTTGGAATTCATCATTCCAATTAAATTCAACTTCTTTAGATAATACATTGAATAAAGGGGTAGCTAATCTTTTAAAATTTCGAAAGCATCTTCTATAGTAGCCAGCATTCCCTAAAAAGATGTGAACTTCATTTTGTGAGGAAGGTATTCTAATTTGTGTGATAATATGAATCTTCGCAGGACCAAATCTAATTCCAGAACCATAAATGTGATGTCCCAAAACAATGCCTTTAGTGAGCATCATTTTTTACTTTTCATTTCTTAGGGAAACATTATTTTCTCTGCACCTAATCAAGGATTTTTTGAGACTGGACAAAGCTTCTTGGAAGTCATCTCCCCATGTAGATTTCCATGCAATCATTGGTCAAGTCAAATAAAATGGCTAGGAAATCCCTTTGGAAAATGGTTGGGGCATTGCAAAGTCAAAAAGGAAGAATCCTATAAGCATAGGTTCCCCATGGGCAGGTGAAAGTGGTCTTTTCCTGGTCTTTGGGTGCTATTTGTATTTGGTTATAACCACTAAACCCATCTAGGAACGATAAATATTTCTTTCTGGACAAGGTATCCAACACCTGATCAATAAATGGTAAGGGAAAATAATCCCTATGGGTGGCCTTGTTCAACTCCCTAAAGTCTACACATATTCTCCACTTACCGTTTTTCTTGGGAACTATGACAAGTGGAGACACCCATCGACTATCTGAAATGGGGTATATGAGATTGGCTCAAAGGAGTTTTTGTAATTCTTTGTTTACAATATATTTGAGGGATGGATTCATCCTTCTCTGAGGCTTCCTAACTGGTCTGATTTGGTCATTAGTGTAGATATTATGTGTGCATGTGTCAGGGTGAATGCCTTTCATGTTTGCATAATCCCATGCAAAGGCATCAAATTGTATTTGGAGAATTTCAATTACTTGTGTCTTTTGTTATGGTTCCAAACTAGAGTTGATATACAAACATTTTCCTAGACTAATCTCAACAAGTTCAGTACTTTCTTCCTTCTCTGAGGAAGTTGGTGATAAAGTATATAATTGGGTGATATCAGGATGCCAAGTTTGTTGAAATTCAGAACTGAATATATGTGACAATTCTGCAAAAGACCTAGGATATTCAATGCAGTTCATATCAGCCAAAAATAAAATTAAGACTTGTTCATATGATTGTTCTTGCATTCCTTTTACTTGTTCAAGTGTTAACAGGGGCCTCATGCAATCTTCCTCTCCATAAGGTTTTTCTAGACAAACAGGTATTTCTTGTACTGGTTGAGTAGGAGGGAATAGAAAAATATTTTGGCTATGTGTGTCATTGGATATAGTCATCTTGCCAGATCGAAAAATGATAAAGGTATATGTTGTGGCCAACCAAGGGTGGACAAGAACCACAGGGTGTCCTGGTTTGGAGGATGATTTAGAATAGATGACTAGAAAGTCTACTGGATACTCCCAAGAAGCTAGTGTGACTGTGACATCATCTAAACTTCCTGCAAGGTTAATGAATGACTTATCTGCCAACTCTATCATGGTTTGGGTTGGCCTTAATTAGTTGATTTGGAGCTTTTGCATAGTGTCAAAAGGCATTACATTAATTGCTACACCCAAATCAATGAGTGTGTTCGGTAAGGAAATACCATTAATTTCAACAGTGACTACTGGGTTCTCAAGGTCATTATATTTATATGGCATTTCAGAAATAAATTCAGATAATTGTCCTATCACCTGAACAAGGGGAGGTTCCTTATTCTTCCTTCCTAGTTTCTTAAGGCAAATATCCCTTATGATTTTGGCATATATCCAGATATCCCTAATGTCTTGCAACAAAGGTATTTTTACACATACATTTCGTAACTCATCCTCTATATCTTTGTGCAAGGGTGGCTTAGGTTTCTTCTCTAATAATATTTCAGGGTAGGGTGGAAGATTAACTTGTTGAGGTACTCCTATAGACTGAGAAGTGGGTGGAATATGAGGGGAAGTATCTCCTTCTATAAGAGTGGTTTGATTATTTTCTTGTTCATAATGATTATCATTTTCTTCTTGAATTATTACTCCAAAATTGGATTGATTTACAAATTTCCCGAATCTTAGTTGAATTTCATAGGTGGGAAAGGTTTAGGCTTATGCATTCTGTACATGGTGGGTGGGACGATTATTGGGGTTAGGAATTGGCTGGGAAAGAATTGTTGTTGGTCTAGGAGGGTTATGGGCAGCTTGGATTTGATGGAAGGTAGATAAATGGCGAAGTATGAGAAGTGAAGAGGATATGAGATTATGATAAAATGGAGAAATGACTAAGTACGGGGTGAGAATATGAAGAGAGGTGAATGGATACGAGAGAGAAATGGTTAAGTGTGGAGATGGATGGAGATGAAAGGTGAGAGAAATGACTAAGTGAGGAGAGTACTTAGTCAAAAATTTGAAAATGAAGAGGAAAGGTGCACCATACTTAGACAAATTATTCTTGCCACTTTTCAAAGTTCTTTTTGTAATCTCTTTGTTGGAATTCTGAACAAAATTGTGAATATCTTAGGCATATCGAGTTGGATTTTGATTCTGAAAAATGTGTGACGAAGCTGAGATTAAAGGATACATAATGAATTTATAATTTTTCAAAAATCTTCTTATTTTGATGTCAATTTGTTTTTATTATACCAGGAGTGAGAAAATGTTGATGACCAATTTTGATCAACACTTCCTACTTTGTTGGTATAGACATTTAGGTCGGAATGACATCTAGAAAAGTCGATGTTAAGAAGAAAGTTGTCCATTTTGGCATACCAATCTTGAGGAGATTTCTTAAGACCATAAAGATATTTATTAAGGTGAAAAACAAGGCTAGAGTCATTCTAGACATAGCCAATAGGTTGTTCCATGTAGGTTTCTTCTTGCAAATCCCCATGCAAGAAGGAAGATTTAACATCCATATGATGGAAATCCCATTTATGTGAGAATAAAGGGATAGAAAAAGGTGGATGGAATTCATTTTGGCTATGAGGGAAAGGGTTTCATTATAGTTTATTCTTTCAACTTGAGAGAACCCTTTGGAAATTGATTGGGCCTTATGTCTTCCAACACTTCCATCTGACACATACTTAATTATATACACCCATTTACATCTGACAAGTTTTCTTCCTTTCGAAAGAGGCACAATATCCCAAGTATCATTTTCCTCTAAGGAACAATATTCTTTTTTCATTGTTGTGTCTCAATCTGGATGGCCTAAATCTTCTGCAAATGTATATGGATCACGAGTCTCTGAAACTTTATCCAAAAGAGAAGAGGTTCATTGGAATCGTGAATGAGTCCAACGTTGATCCAAAGGATCACTAGAAATATTACCAATTTATTCCCGTGTTGGATGGAACCATTTGGGAAGAATTGGTGTTAGTGTGGGTTCATGTTCAATGGACTCATTTGGAGGAAGGTGAGCAGGTGGAGGTGGATTTTCATCCTCACTTTCATCATCTGAAGAAGAAGAAATAAGAATAGGTACAAAAGATGGCACAAACATCGAATTAGGCTCCGAGGCAAAGATATTTTCATCAAGTTTCACATATATTCTAATAATAATTTCATTGGAATGAGTTGAATAAGTCTTCAACCTTTGACATCTTTAGAATATTCAACAAAAATACACTTCTCACTTTTAGGCTATAAATTTACAAGTCATCTCACCATTTTCGTAATAATTTTTTTTCTAGAATGACTAAGATCATGAAATTGATATTCCATTGAGGAAACATATCCAAGTATCTGTGGTAAAAAATTTAGCTTTTGTTTCGTTGTATTTTTGGAGTTACACTCCGTGGAAAATAGAGTTTGTGGCTAGTCCCGAAACTAGTCTAAGACAGGTGTTTCGGGTAAAAACGCCATAAATTCTTCATAACAAATCCAAATTTAGTAAGACCAAATGTTTTGGTCAGAGTACAGTCTTTAGTATTCTTTGTAACATTTTCAGATCCATTAAACAAATATTCCGTGTGGGGAATTTTCTATAAGGTCGCTCTCTAGAATAAGCCAAAATTCAACAAGGTATGCCATTTTTTCTATAAATCCTTTTCTGAGAGGTTCCAAATAGTGACACTTGGAGGAATTGCATAAAACACATCGAATAACATTGTGTACTATTTTTAGATCTTTATTCATTACAGGTACATAGTTATGATTATTTCAAGTTAGGGTTGTTGACTAATCCAAAACTAGTCATGTGAGACTAAAGAAAAGTTTGATGAAAATGCTAGTCTCTTGTTGTGAAAGTTAAGGAATGTTTGTAGGTATGTGATCATATACACCAGGTCTATTACAGAGTTAAAAATCATATTTGGATGATGAAATTGATGAGGGATTTTGGTTAAGGTACATGTTGGGTACATGGTTGAGACAAGTAGTTGATGAGTTGGCACATACATGAGGTGTATAGTTGATGATGTTGGTACATATTGATGAGTCATAATTGATGAGTAGTTGAAACATGATTGGTACATACTTGGTACATGGTTGAATGCACTTGTTTAAGGTACATGTTGATTACAAGTTGTTTGGTACAGGTTGGTGCATAGTTGATGCACTTGTTTATGGTACGGGTTGATTACAGGTTGAGGTACATGTTGATGCACGGTTGATGCATGGTTCAGGTTTATTGGTACAGGTTTACAACGGTATATATCACAATTATCGTATGACAATGGTTCCATCATTCTACTTCTACTTCAGGGTGGTTGGATGAGGCAAGGACAGGTAGTTGTAGCCACCTTCCAGTTGTAGCTGGAGAACATAGGGGGTTGTAGCATCCTTCTAGTTGTAGCCAGAGAATAGGGGAGTTGGAGCTTCCTTCAAGTTGTATCCTGAGAAACAAGGGGGTTGGAGCCTCCTTCCAGTTGCAGCTGGAAAACAAAGGAATTTGGTGCTTCCAATGAATGTAATTCTTTAAGACATATAAGAAAAAACATTTCGTGGTTTTCTCCCACTTTGGGTTTCCATGTAAAACACTAGTGTACTGTGTATGATTGTTCATTTGTTCATTTCTTATTTACTCTGCAGTTATTGGATGATAATGCTACATTGATATAACACTTGGATTATATGGTTAAAATGGATTAAATTGCTCTATTACTAAGACACCCCCCCCTCTTAGTAATCCAACAATTGGTATCATAGCAAGTTCCTTCAGAAATTAGTTTAACCACTGAAAGGTAGATCATGGAGAGAAACAACTTGTATAAAAATGGAAAAACACAGTTCAATGGACATAAGTATGCATTTTGGAGCATAAGGATGAAAACATATATACATGCACAAGGATTTGAAATTTGGAAATCAATTGTAGATGGATACACAACACCAGTAGTTATGCCAACAAATGACAAAGTAATGAAACTCAGTCAGAATAATTCCAAAGAAAAAAATACACTTCTGAATGGTCTTAGTGAAACTATATTCACCAAAGTTTCACATTGTAAATCCTCTAAAGAAATTTGGGACAAACTTCAAAATATTTACGAAGGAGATTCAAAATTCAAAGCAGCAAAGCTTCAAACTTATAGAGATCAGTTCGAACAACTTAAGATGAAGGAAGATGAGAATATTGCAGCTTACTTTTTACAAGTTGATGAAATAGTAAATGCAATCATATGATTGGGAGAAGAAATCAAAGAATCTGTAATTGTTCAAAAAGTATTAAGATCTCTTCCTATGAGTTTTGACTCTAAGAAATCATCACTAGAAGAAAGATTAGATCTAAACTCAATCAACATGGATGAATTACATGGAATCTTCACAGCATATGAATTGAGAATTGAACAAGAAAATCCAGATATAAAATAAGCAGCCTTCAAAGCATCCAAAAAGTCAAATCAAAAGGGAAGGAAAAAAGAATAACATAGAAACAGTAGTGATGTATCGGAAGATGATGAAGAAGTGGAAAACTTTGTCAAAAGACTGAACAAGGGAACTGATGGTAGGTATAGAGGTAAGCTTCCTTAATTTTGTTTTAATTGTGATGGTAGTGGTCATTTTGTTAACAAATTTACTTATAAGAAAAAGAGAAATGATGAAGGTTACTCAAAGGGAAAACAAACATAGAAAGGAAAAATAACCACAAATAAAGTTTTCAAGAAAAACTTATGCACCAAAGAAGACATCTCATCATCAGATGAAGATGAATTCAGTGACAATGATACAGAAAGAGTTCTATTCATGGCAATAGAAGACTCTGATAAAGAAGACTCTGAAGAAGAATATGAAGAAGTCAAAGAAGAATATGAAGAAGTCAAAGAAGAAATTGAAGAGGCAGAAGTTGACTACCAAGAGGAATTAATGTGTGCCATAGAATTTATCGGAAGAGAAAAGAAGAAAAACAAGAAACTACAAGAAGAACTAAACAATAAAGAAGACACTCAAGAACTAGAACAAATGATCACAAATTTGAAGGTTCAAATAGAATAAGATAAAATAATTGAAGAAGCACTCAAAGAACAACTAGAAGAAAAATACAAGATCATTGGAAATTTGGAAGAAGAGATTGTCACATTAAGAAAGGATATTCAAAAGAAAAATATGCAGAACAACTCAAAAGTTTTGGATGACATTATCATCAGTCAAAAATCTCATCATGACGTTCGTACTTGGATACAATCAGACAGAAAAATGATCAATCTCCAAAACAACAAAGCAAGAAACACATCCAAAAAGCTATGCAGAAAAAATCAAGGGGGATAGGAAGATTACAGGGACACTCCTCCACTGAGAAGATTCAGATTTCAGAATCAATAACTGACAGATAGGCCTCAGGAAGAAGAATAATTTATAAGAGTACTTCCTTTTAGAAGATCTTCAACTCCCAAGTATCAAACTATTTTTTTTTATTTATGCTATGCATGTAATAATTTTGGACATAAAGTTGTGAATTGCAGAGCTAACAAAAGGAACACAAACAACTTTCAAATTCATACACAAAGGGCTTATCCAAGAAGGCCTAGTGAAACACAGAGAAGAAGTTACAACAGGTTTGAATCTTTGAGCATTGAAGTGGAATGTTACAAATGTAACAATTTTGGACACATGGCCAAAGATTGCAAAATGACAGTCCCTCCTAGAGAATTGCGATAGAATAACAAAAAGCATAGACAAGAACCTCAGAAAAGGACATGGATAAGAAATTAGGATCATTATAGCAATGAATAATGCACACTCACTCTGCAAGATAAGCAGAAGAAATGTGGTTGGTATGTTGATAGTGGTTGTTCAAAACACATGACAGGTGATAGAGACATGTTTCTTACATTACGAAAGGAAAGAGATGGATCAGTCTCCTTCAGAAATGATGATTCAGATAAAATCATTGGAAAATGCATAGTTAGAATTGGGAACAAGAATACCAAGGCAGAGAATGTTCTACTAGTAAAAGATATGAAACATATTCTTCTAAGTGTGAGTCAAATGTATGACCAAGGTCATAAAGTTACTTTCGATTCACAAAAGTGCGAGATAAGAAAAGAAGGTTCAGGAAAATTGATTGCTACAACTGTGAGAACTTCAAGCAACATATATGTATTAAGTGAAATTGGAAATGAAAAGTGTTGTCTAGGAAAGGAAGATGAAAGTTGGCTATGGCACAGAAGAATGGGTCACATACATTTTGATAACCTTGTCAAAGTCAGCAGAAGAGAGGTAGTCATAGAAATGCCCCGGATCATGAAATCAACCAATACTTTATGCAAGCATTGTCAACAAGGAAAGAAAAAAAACACCAGGTTCAAATCAAAGGAATATTCAACGACAAGAACAATGGAAATTTTTCATACTGATCTAGTTGGAGCAACTACAACAAAGGGTTTAAAATGTGATAAATACTTTATGTTATTAGTTGATGATTATACAAGATTGATTGCAGTTTAATTTCTCAAGAATAAGCCAAAAGCTTTTGAAAACTTCAATATATACAAGGAAATGGTTGAAAATGAAATGGATTCAAAAATCAAATGCTTGAGATCTGATAAAGGAGGAGAGTTCACTTCAAAGGAATTTATGGACTACTACAGTGGTCATGGAATAAAAAGGCATTTCTCCATTGATAGGACACCTCAACAGAATGGAGTTGTTGAAAGAAAGAACATGAGAGTGCAGGAAATGGCTCGAACAATGCTAATAGATTCTAAATTGATAGATATATTTTGGACACATGAGTGCATACAAAATTTCACATTCAAAACAGAGTAATGCTCAGAAACAACACTAACAAAACTCCCTACGATCTATGGATAGGAAGACTAGAAAATGTCAAGAACTTCAAATTTTTTGAAAGCAAATGCTACATCAAAAGAGAAGATGGAAAAATGGGAAACTTTGACTCTCGTGTGGACAAAGGAGTACTTGTTGGTTACTCAAGTATAGGGAAATAATACAAGTGTTACAATCTGAGATTGAACAAAGTTGTAGAAAGCATCAATGTAACAATTGATGAAACAGACAAACCAAAATACAATGAAGAAGAAAATGAATCAATGGAACAACTTTTCGAAGAAGAAGCAGAAGATGAAAAGGAAGTAGAAGAGGAAGATGAAGAGAATCTGACAGAAGCATAAGATAAATTTCAGCAAGTTCCTCCAAAGACACCTAGCAGATGCGTATAGAAGAATCATCCTTCAGATCAGATTATTGGAAACAAAGATGTAGGAGTTGAGACTAGAATAAGAATCTGTTCACCAGAACAAACACACCTAGCACTCACATATACAATTGAACCAACCTATTTTGAAGAGTTCAGCAAGGATGAATTTTGGAATAAGGCCATGGATGAAGAATTGGATCAAATAGAGAAAAATGACACTTGGGAATTGGTTCCAAGACCAAAGGATAAGAATGTGATTGACACAAAGTGGGCATACAAGAATAAATTGAATGAAGATGGATAGGTTACAAGGAACAAAGCTAGATTGGTATGTAAAGGATATGCACAGGTTGAAGGAATCAGCTTTGAAGATACATTTTCCCCAGTTGCCAGAATGGAAGCAATCCGATTTATTTTAGCTTATGCATTCTCCAAAAATATTAAAGTGTATCAGATGGACATAAAATCAACTTCCATGAATGGGGAACTTGAATAAGAAGTCTACATTGAACAACAAGAAGGATTTTAGTTGTCAGAGAATGTAGACTATGTGTGCAAATTAAAGAAGGCCCTAAAATAGGCTCCTAGAGCATGGTACTCTAGACTGGATAAATATCTACAGTAGGAAGGGTTCAAAAAAGGAAGTGTAGACAACAACCTCTACATCAAGGTAAGTCAAGGTGATATTTTATTAATTGAATTTTATGTTGATGATATTATTTTTGGTAGTGATGATGACAGATTAAGCCAAAAATTTGCAAAGGATATGCAGAATGAATTTGAAATGTCATTACTTGGAGAACTATCCTTCTTTCTGGGAATTCAGATACGTCAAAGCAACCAAGGAATTTTTATTTCTCAAACCAAATATATCAGATAAATGTTAAATAGGTTTGGAATGGAAGATTGCAAACCCGTTATCACTCCCATGCAAACCAGTTGCAAGTTAAGAAAAGATGATGATTCAAAGTCTACATATTAGAGGAAATATAGGTCAATGATTGGAAGCCTACTATATGTGACAACATCTAGACCAAATGTAATGCAGGTAGTTGGACAGGTGACATGATTTCAAGCAGCGCCAAAGGGATCACATGTATTAGCAATGAAGAGAAAGGATCTATCTCTTATCACCTACACAGATACAGATTGGGCAGGTTGTATTGATGACCGATGAAGCACCAATGGAGAAATGTTCTACTTGAGTGATTGTTTAGTATCATGGCTAAGAAATAAACAATAATCAATATCTCTATCTACAACCAAGGCAGAGTATATTGCAACAACAACATGTTGTACACAGGTTCTTTAGATGAAAAAAACTTTGACAGATATACAGGTTGAGTATGATGAGCCCATTCCAATCTATTGTGATAATAAAAGCACCATCAGTATCTCAAAGAACTTGGTGATGCACTCCAAGATGAAGCAAATTCCAATAAAGTATCACTTTCTACAGGAACGGGTTGCAAAAAATAACACCAGAGTTGACTATGTGGGCACAAAAGAACAAGTGTAAGACATCTTTACAAAACCACTTCCATGGGAAGCCTTTGAGTATCTTCGCTAGAGACTCAGAGTTATTTCTACTCCAAAATGAATGCTTTTGAATGATTATCTTATATGTATTAAATGTACATGAGGAAGCACCATAAAAAGGACAGTTCAGTTAGGGGGAGAAACCTTGAATGGAAAGATACTGTTTCCATTGATGACAAAGGGAGAGACATTTATCATATGCAAAGGACAGAGGCATGATTCCTGGGGGAGAAATGGTCATAGAGATGCAGAGGACAGATGCATGGTTCCAGGAGGAGCATGAGTGATATGACTTCAATATTGCATGAAATGATTTCAATATTGCATCAAAGTGTTTCCATAAATTCCAAAGGGGGAGATTGTTTATTAACGTTGGTTGTCATTGATGTCAACCCTTGAAGAAAGTCCGGTAGCGAATTCCAGTAGCACAAAGGTTTGGGTAATGGACCCAAGGTTGTTTCATGTATAATGGTATGCGTTTTGATATATTTGCAGGTAATACTATTCTATATGGATAGTACATGTCATGTCATTTCTGATGGTATGTGGAACGTCACATAACTCCTCACGGTTTGAGATTTATGGCCTTACGAAGTTGGAGGACCCTCATATGTAGGCTTGAAGCCCCAAAAGATCAAAGAAGTCAAAGATCTTGCAAAGAATAAATTATTATTTAAATGGTAAAGAAAAGTGACAAAGTCAAGGAGGATTATTTAAATAATAAAGTGAAGTGACAAAATCAAAGAAGATTATAAAGTGAGGTGACAAAGTCAAGGAGGAATATTTAAATGATAAAGAAATGGAGAAATTTCTAATTATGGAAAGTGGTTAACACTAAAAATGAGGAAAATAGGTTAAGTGACCTAGAAATGGGTTAAGTGACCTAGAAATAGGTTAGGTGAACTAGAAATAAGTTTAGTGACCTAGAAATGGGTTAAGTGACCTAGAAATAGGTTAAGTGACCTAGAAGTGGGTTAAGTGACCTAGAAGATGTTTTTAAGGAAACTACTTGGAGAGTATAAATAAGAGGCAAGGCTCTCTAATTTTACATGACACTTGAGAATATTGAATATATATAGGTGATTGAGGTAACCAAAGGATTATAAGCCGAATTTTAGAGGGAAGGTGAATAAAATAAGGCCAAAATTCAAGGGGGGATAAATTGTTTTGATGATGCTTTATAAGGTATGTTATTTACAGGCCATCTCACCATTTTTGCAATAATTTTTTTTATAGAATGATTCAAACTATGAAATTGATAGCACATTGACAAAATATATCCAAGTATCTGTGGTAAAAATTTCAGCTTGTGGGTCGTTGTAGTTTTGAAGTTACAGTCCGTGGAAAATAGGGTTTGTGGCTAATCATGAAACTAGTCTAAAACAGGTGTTTCGGGTAAAAATGTCATAACTTCTTCATAACAAATCCAAATTCAGTAATACCAAATGTGTTGGTTAGAGTATAGTCTGTAGTATTCTTTGTAACATTTTCAGATCCATTCAGCAAATATTCTGTGTGGGGCACTCTCTACAAGGTCTCTCTCTAGAATAAGACAAAATTCAGCAAGGTATGCCATTTTTTCTATAACTCCTTTTATGAGAGGTTCCAAGTAGTGGCACCTGGAGGAATTGCATCAAAACACACTGAAGAAAATTGTATACTATTTTCAGATATTTATTCATTACATGTACATAGTTATGATTATTTCAAGTTAGGGTTGCTGACTAATCCAAAACTAGTCATGTGAGACTAATGAAAAGTTTGATGAAAATGCTAGTCTCTTCTTGTGAAAGTTAAGGAAGGTTTATAGGTATGTGATCATATACACTAGGTCTATTACATATTTACAAATCATATTTTGATGATGAAATTGATGAGGGCTTTTGGTTAAGGTACATGTTGGGTACATGGTTGAGACAAGTAGTTGATGAGTTGGCACATACATGAGGTGTATAGTTGATGATGTTGGTACATATTGATGATTCATAACTGATGAGTAGTTGACACATGATTGGTACATACTTGTTACATGGTTGGATGTGCTTGTTTATGGTACAGGTTGATTACAGTTTGTTTGGTACAGGTTGGTGCATGGTTGATGCACTTGTTTATGGTACATGTTGATTACAGGTTGAGGTACAGGTTGGTGCATGGTTCAAGTTTATTGGTACGGGTTTAAAGAAATATATCTCACAGTGATAGTGTGATAGTGGTTTCATCATTCTACTTCTACTTCAGGGTGGTTGGACGGGGCAATGAAAGGTGGTTGTAGCTGGAGAACACAGGGGGTTGTAGCCTCCTTCTAGTTGTAGCCAGAGAATAAGGGAGTTGGATCTTCCTTCAGGTTGTAGCCTAAGAAACAAGGGGGTTGGAGCCTCCTTCCAGTTGCAGCTAGAAAACAAAGGAAGTTGGTGCTTCCAATGAATGTAATTCTTCAATACATATAAGAAAAAACATTCTATGGTTTTCTCCCGCTTTGGATTTCCATGTAAAACACCGGTGTATTGTGTATGTGTATGATTGTTCATTTGTTCATTGCTTATTTACTCTGCATTTATTGGCTAAAAAGGATTAAAAAGGATTAATATACTACTACATTGATATAACACTTGGATTATATGGTTAAAAAGGATTAAATTGCTCTATTACTGATTCACCCCCCCTCTCAGTAACCCAACAGTTTCTACAATGAGCGATATTTTAGATGACCAAACTACTAATGCCAAAGTTTGCTCAATTCATCGCTATGAGCAACAAAAACTAATGGAAAATATGATGACCCAAAGTTGCAATGGCATGCTTACGATATTTTAAATCCTTGATTAGAACTTGGTGAGGTTAAAACTCTATGGTTTTACCTTCACCTAAATGAGTGATCTAGTACATTGATAGAAGGTTGTAGGAAATACTAGGAACATACATCATTGAAATGACCATTATCTACCTGAACTATTCCAGACCCTACAACATTAAGAGATATGTAATCACCAACAAATATTTGTTTGGTGTTACATTCATTTAGAGAAGAAAAGATGCCTTTATCCTTGGCCATATGATAAGATTATCTATTGCAATGTCTATTAGTCTTCTTACTTTTGGACTTTTCTCATTTGTCACCATTAGAATTAGAAGCTGTCAGAGAGGGTTTGGGACCCTTGTTTTTCTTGTTGTTGTGGTGAGAATGTTGCTTCTTGGGATTCTTGGATTTATATTTTTGTTGGGCCACTAAGGCTTTGTTGGATGTACTGGTAGTGATAATCACTCTGATTTTCACAAGCTTATATTTCTCTCTAATCAAAGCACCACAAAAAGACTCAAGAGAGGAATTTTGGTAAACACTCCCTAGATATTTTATGGTGGCATAAAAGGTAGATATGAACATAAAATATGCACTACCAAGCTTAGAAAGAATATATAGATGCATTGATCTTCCTTTAGATCTATTATGTAGTGTATACATAAAATTCTAAGTGTTTTGAACTTAGATAAATAATATTCAATGAAAGGAAAATCATTGGGACTTAAAGTCATTAACTAATTTTCTATCTGGTGGGATCAAATAATATTTTGTTTACAAAACATACCTTCAAGTTTTTCCCAAGATTTATTTGGGTCATCAATTCCTTGAAGGTGAAACCTTAAATCAGAAGAGATGGACATTCCAATTACTCCATGTGATTCGTCATTCTTATTATCCCATTGGGATTTCTTATTGGCATCAGTGTGGGATTATTATTTTCCTAAGGTAATCCAGTGCAAACAGTTACTTCTTAGTACATCCTCCATATGGTATTTCCATGAGAAGTAGTTGGTACTGGTAGGAAAAAAATCATTGGGAGAGATTGTATTAACTATGCAAATAATATGGATTTAAAATCTAAAATTGATGGTCTAGATGAAAATCTCTTGAAAAAAATATGTTGTTTAAAAAAAACGGCAATGAAAACAGACTTCAGATGTGAAAGTTAGGCCCTTTTGAAAAAAGGCATAAACGATAGCTAAGGAGCCACGTGGCAAGTAGAAGTTGGTCTACGTGGTGATGCCCCTCCTTCACTAACTTGCTTATGACCTCACTTTTACAAATAAGTTGTTTATGAAGTGACCCACTTTTATAGAATAAGAGAGAATCACTTTTACAATGGAGTTACTTTATAATTTAAAGTTGCATGCAAAAGGAGTAACTAAAAGGAATATTAAAGCTAATTATAGTGATTCACTTTTATAAATTAAGTGAAATGCACTTTACAATCGATGCATGAAAATTTTCAAAAAATTAACAAAAAAGAGACTTGAACTCAATACCTCTTACTAAGTAAAACAAATTTTAACCAAGTGAGCTAGTGCAAAACACATTATAATATTAAGAAGGAGGACAGGGGTTGTTGTTGTTGTTGTTAAATATGGAAAACGAGGAAAAAATTGCTTCTTGATGGCAACAAGGGTTAGATCTTAGTTAGATTACCTGGAAAATGCAAGTTTTCTCTCTATTTCTAATTTGTTGAGATCGCACAAAGTACACGACAAAGAGCATACACAGATAAGAAAAAAAATTCTGCTCTGGTTTTTATTTTTCGAGATCGCACAGAATGTGGGGAAAAGAGAATATGCAGACTAGAAAGAGTATCAACCCAGAAACCAAAAACAGAAAACCAAAATATTATCTCTGTAAAAATTTTAAAAATGGTGTATTCAGGTTTATACCTTCAGATCTGACTGAAATGGTTGTATCTTAGGCAAAGAAAATATTTTCGAGTGAAACAAAAAATGTTGCTAATTTAAATGAGCGCTTCATATGAAATAGAACAATCCTCTCATCCCAGAAATGTATAGAAATAACATAAACCAGAGATGTTGCAACATGGCTTCAAGATCTTGATATATAATGGGAGTGGGTCTTCAAATGTGCTCTAATACCATGTACGACAACACATGTATTCCAACAAAGGAAGAACACCTTTAGTAACCACTCACACAACTAGATCAAAGATCAACACACCAATGCTTTTACGTGGTAAAACCCCTGTGGGGAAACATCCATGGCCCCATCCAACATGGCCACTTGAGGCAATTTATTAATGCAAAAGAAAAAGTATTACATATATTTTTTCACAAACGATCATCGAAAAATGACCCTCCATGCTCTTTAAATAAATATCATGGACCAATCAAGTGTTAAGCCACAAATCAATGTAGCCATTAAGATCGAGGCGAATATGAACCATCATATCAATCTATGTCAGAAACATATTGTGACCGTTAGATTACAAATGCATGCTAATGCATACTAAATAAACAAACTATAACCTAATGACACATTAGACCAAGTTGATATTAAGTTACTCCTAATTGTCAAAATATCCTAATATCCCTCCTTAAGAACAACTTAGGATATGATTGAAGGATTTACAAAGGTGACACAATAGGAAAAGGAAGGAGGCATTAGAACCTATACTGCTTTGATGCAAACTCATTAACCTACTAACGAATTTGAGTACTCCATCTTATGGACCAACATGAAGGCAATTAGTTAAGAGATAAGTATGTATAATTAGTGGGAATAAGGCATTGGACAAGTTGGTGAGGGTTAAGTTAATTCCATTTTTTATGAAAAAAATTATATCAATTATAGAAATGCATAAAGGTGTTACTACCAAGAGACATAATACCATTTCTTCTTGTATTATGAATTGATGTGCTATACTACAATTGGAGACTCTTTTATATATGGGGGAAAACAATTATGAAAGATATTAATGAGGAAATAATAATTATGCAACCTTCAAATTTTAGAGAAGAAACAAAATATAATTATTTGTAGTTCTTGCAAGTTATTTGAAAGTTATTGTGCCATTTTAAATGGACGTTACATTTGAAATAACTCAACTTAATAAGGACTTGCATGCTACTAATATAAATTGCATGCTACTAATCTAAATTGTTAAGGTTATAATAACATTGCAATTGAGTTTGTAGTGACAAATTCTATAACACATTATTATCTAGGTGTTAGGTGGTTATATTGCTTGGACACAATGTGTATTTAATGGTTAACAAATAATATTGTGGACATTAAAAACGTGTTTCTTTGTATTAATATATGTTTTTGGTAAACAAGATGCTCACTAATTTTTAGAAATATATTTATTGGTCAAAAATACAAATTTAGTAGACAATTTTGTTTTTAGTTATGCATGTTCAACATTTTCTACCCAAGGAATTGATAATTAAGCATCTACACCATGTTATTTGTGGAAGAATATTCTTGAGGATTGCAAAGAATACTAAAAAAATATAGCTATATGTTAGCTAGGGTAGATTTCTTTAACAAAATGTTGACTTCCATACTTTGTCAAAAGTGGTTGATAGGCTTAAAAGTTACAACATTGTTATTTATCCATATTTGGTTCATTTGATAGGCTTAAAAGTTACAACATTGTTATTTATCCATATTTGGTTCATTTTGATATGTCATATTCATCATTTCTACAACATTGTTAATTATCCATCTTTGGTTCATTTTGGTCTGCTACATCCATCATTCTAACAAGGAGAGAAAGCTCCCAATTAACTTTTGAACTATTTGTTTTCTCTTTATTATTTACTTAGGATAAAGAAAAACATATTACTATATCCACAAATTAATGGTGAATTTAAATTGGTCCATAATATAATGTTACAATTTATTACAATTGCAGTACCACAAGCATCATGACATGTGATGGGAAATGTGTGTGTGACATGCACGTGAAAGTGTGTGTCTCATAACTAATTTTTCCATCATTCTATCAAGGAGAGAAAGCTCCCAAGTAACTTTTGAACTATTTTTTTTCTCTTTAATATTTACTTAGGCTAAAGTAAAGCATAGTACTATATCAACAAACTAATGGTGAATTTAAATTGGTCCATAATAGAATGTTACAATTTGTTACAGTTGCAGTACCACAAGAATCATGACATGGGATGGGAAATGTGTGTGTGAGACATGCATGTGAAAGTGTGTGTCTCATAACTAATTTGTTTCTTGATCTGAAAATAATAATGCCACCTGAAAATAAAAATGGCACAAAAGAGTATAAAGTTGTTGTCCCCATCATAACTCCATGCTTTGGGCTCAAATATAACTCCTTTTATAAGCACCAATGTTTTCACCATGACTTAGTAGGTATCCACTAACTACTTCTAAGAATTCACCCATGACGGAGCCAATTACTAGAGGCATGCTCCAAATTATTTTCTTTTAAATATATGTTTAGAGCTTCTTGAGAGAGAGGGGTAAAATCTAGTTGGCTCACCTCTAAGTTCATTGGAGAGAGGGAAAAACCTACTAATATGAGTGTTAGTTCATAGAAGGGATAATGTGTTTGAGAATTAAAATTATGTAGAATTGAGTGTGGTTTAAAGCATTTTTTTTTGTAGTAGTGATTGCGGCAATGTTTGCTAATTGAAAGAATAAATTGTAGTAGTGATTACAGTGGTGATTGTGGCAATGTGATTACTTATGCACCACCTCATTATTTTATGCTTTGTGAAAGAAAAATATGTCAAAAAAATTAGCAAGTGTATAAACACAATATATATAAATTCACATTACATGAACTCTCACACTCCCATGAAAATTTCATTGCAAAAATGAAGTATTTATAGTAAAATGCTACAACAACTTTTGAAAAAAACCTAAGATATTTATTTTTTAAATCTAAGATCAACCCTCTAACCATAATATTCTCTTATGATAAGTGTGGTGTTACTTGGACACATCCAAATACCTTCCAAGTTCACCTTCTACATACACCTACTCACAAACTAGTTTTTATCTTACAAGAGTTTACTAATTTTTATCATACACAAACTTTGGAATTAGACATGATAGAATATAACACTATGTGCTCCTAAACATTAACCAAATTACCATTATTCTTAACACCCTCCTATGATGGTCATATGGGGAAAGAACCTAAACATTGTTTTGAACCTTATAAACTTTACAATACATAAAGATTTGTGAATATGATAGTTATTTGATCTTGAGTTGCATATAAAATAAATTTCTCTATATGAGAACATGCTTTTGACATTCATCTGGTACACCTTTTTTCCAAATTGACTCGTTAATATCATGATTATCCATCTTTGTTGTAGAATAAAATGTATTCTCATATTCATTTCCTTCTTCTTTTGTATATCCTTTGGCTACATGCCTAAACTCATTGTTTTGGGGCTCTTTTAGGCTCGTCTCATCCATTTTGTAGTTGGTATTTTATTCCAAACCAATGTGGTACACAATTATCAAAAGAATATGATTGTTGTTGAAATTTATTAATATGAATGAGGAACCCAGGGAAAACCCCCAAGCACTTCCCCTCATTTCGATGGCGATACATGTTGACAGGTCCAAAATGGCCCATTCAATCAGGTAAGGGAGAATGCCCGATGGCAAGTCTCATTAGACTCGATCTTGTTTGGGGTGGTGTTTCCGACTAGTATATTGGCATGGTTTCCAAACTAAATCTATTATCTAAATATGAATCTGAGAACCAAAGGTCCTCAGATGAATCAAAATCTAAAACTAACTAGAATGATATTACCTATAGTTATTCTAAGATGAAATCCTAAACTAAAATAACCCTATCCTAATCAGGAGCCAACTAAAGGATATTGAATGTAGTTAAGAACGATAGCCTATTGAATTAGAAATATTTTATAAATTCAAATGGAGTGTAAGAATAATAAAATCATTAAGAAGAGAATAGAAAATAGTTGTTATTGCAAACAACATATTATAACTGCATTCAATAAATGAAACTGTGACAAATTGAGCATACAGGAACATTGCAAAAACAATTCATACACATGAACACGAGGTACTCAAATTAAAAAAAATCTTTTAAGAATAGTCTAAAATACAATCACCGCAATCACAAATCTAGAAAATGCCTCTTGCTCTTTATCATTAGGAGTAATAGTACAACCTACCATACAAAGTTAAAAAGTCCTTCCTCATTTGCATTCATCTCTTTTATAGAATATGAAGAGATACAATTCAAATTATGTAACTTTCAAATGATTAACAAACAATTACGGCTCTTCGATTCTAATTCTCGATTGGGATATTAAAATGATTACAAAAATGATTATGATACAGTGTTCAATTACAATGATCAAGTGGATTTCGATAGTTTCAATTTTTCGATGAAGATTTTCCATAGCATGGACTCCTCGAGGATGGAATCTACTTTGTTTAACTGAATCTTTTCCATTTCCAGTTCCCCGTCACGAATCAGAATTATGACTTTTGTCTTTAACACTTCCTCCATCTGCTATATGAAATTTTGAATTAACAGTATCAACTGATTTGGCTTCACTATTATTTTATCAAGTATTTATTGATCAATTTATTTTGTGGATTAAATAGCCTTCATGCTCATATTCCTTCTGGTCTCGACATATTCTATCATTGTATGAGTTGATCCTACTTTTACGAAGTCTTGTTTTTTTCCCATCATGAACTGTTCTAATTATTCGACAACACATGTATTCCAATAGAGGGAGAACACCTTCAATAACCACTCACACAACCAGACCAAATATAAACACACTGATGTTTTGACATGGTAAAACCCCTATAGGGAAATATCCACAACCCCAGCCAACGCGGCCAATTGGAGCAGTTTATTAATGCAAAAGAAAAATATTATAGAGATATTTTACAAGAGAGTTTTCTCACAATCGATCATCAAAAAATGACCCTCCATGCTCTTTAAATAGAGATCATGGAACAATCGGTTGTTAAGCCACAGATTAATGGTCGTTAAGATCGATGAGAATATGAACCATTGGATCACTCTATGTCGGGAACATATCGTGACCGTCAAATTTCCTAACTACAAATGCATACTAATGCATAGTAAAAGAAACACACTAAGAAATACACTTTTACCTAACGACACATTAGACCAAGTAGATCTTAACTAACTCCTAAGTGTCTAAATATTCTAACATCCCCTCTTAAGAAAAACTTGGGATAGGATTGAAGGATTTACAATAGTGACACAATAGGAGAAGGAAGGAGGAATTAGAGCCTATCCCCCCTTAATGAAAACTTCCTGAACTCCTAACATAGATTGAAGTTTGGAAAACTTCGCTTTTGTAAGAGACTTTGTGAAAATGTCTGCAACTTGATCTTCTGTAGGGAAAAATAGAATGTCAATAACTTGATCATGAATGATATTTCTAATGAAGTGCATGTGTATCTCGATGTGTTTGTTTCACTGGTGTTAAACTAGGTCTTTGGTGATCTTGATGGAACTATGATTGTCGCACTGGTCGATACTCTGATTCTGCTGAAGAAAGTGAAATAACATGTTGTTTCATACAGGTCCAAGTGATAGATCCTGAACCAAGGCTGAAAACATAACTTGCAATAGACTTCTAATCATCAGGGTCATCATCCCAATATGAATCAGTGAAACCAACCAATAAATGAGTCCCCCATGAACTATAATGTTTCCCGAAATGAACTGTACCATGGACATAGAGAAGTATCCTTTTATCTTCTTTCCAATGGATTTCATGGGGTGTTTTCATATACCAGGAAACAAGAACAACAAAAAAGGAAAGATCAAGACAGGTATGAGTCAAGTATAAGAGGCTACCACCTAATTGACGGTACAAGGTGGCATCAACTTTGGGAGAATTATAGGTGGCAACAAGCTTGACTCTAGAATAGAAGGGAGAAGGGGTTGGTTTACAATATTCCATGTGAAAGCGACAAAGAAGGTCACAAGAATACTTAGACTGGGAAAGAAAAATTCCTTCATTGGTTTGAAAATTTTGGAGGCCAAGGAAATAGTGAAAAAATCCTAAGTCTGTCAGTTCAAATTTCTTCTTAAGGCTGGTTTTCACATGGTTTAAAATTTTTGAGTCACTACTAGTAAGGATAAGGTCATCAAGATAAAGGAAAAGGATTATGAGATGAATTTCTACTTTCTTGGTATAGACATTAGGATCATAATGAAATCTGGATAATCTAATGTCAATAAGAAATTTGTCCATTTTGGCATACCAAGATCGGGGAGCTTTCTTAAGACCATACAGATATTTCTTAAGGAGACAAACAAGGTTAGAGTCATTCTGGACATAGCCAGGAAGTTTTTCCATGTATATTTATTCTTTCAAATCTCCATGCAAGATGATATATTTAAAATCCACCTAATGGACCTCCCATTTATGTGAGGCGGCAAGGGAAAGAACAAGACATATGAAATTATTTTTGGCTATAGGGGCAAAGGTTTCATTATAGTCAAGTCATTCAACTTGGGAAAATCCTTTGGAAACTAATCAGGCCTTGTGTATTTCAACACTTCCATTTGATGCATACTTAGTTCTATAGACCCTGTTTGATCCATATGGATGTCAGTGGCCTCCCACCTATTCCAACTGGCTCATTTTGGCAGTTTTCCAGTTTGGCAGTTTTTTCCCTAATTTTCGGGTCCCTGACTTGCAGGGCCATTCTGAGGCCCTAAACAACAATTTTTAGGGCTCAACACAATTAGAATAACCTTTAATAGAAAACAATAAAATGTGTAGTCCTCATATAGACCTTTCTAATGGGCTATCGTGTACCTAAAACGAAGATTGTATGAAAATGTTACGATCCCGACAAGTTGATGTACTAACTTACCCAAACAGGGCCCACATGACTTTTGGCGCTTCATCTCCTAGGGTTAGGTTTTTAGATGTTTAGGGTTTTTGAAATTCTTGTTTATTGTATAAATGCCTTTAGAGCCTCATTGTAATCATCTTCTTACGAATGAGCGTAGTCATCACATCTCTTCTCAGAGATAAGCCACCACCATTCTAGCAAGCTTGTTTCCGCTGCATTTTACAGTTTCAGCTTATTTCCTTATTGAATAGAAACCAATTTTAATGTATATCATTTTTTGTTAAGAATATTTTGATAATAATATATATTCATTTCATTCTACAAATATATTCTGGATCAGTGGTATCAGAGTGGTCTTCTCCTTATCATTCTTAATGCATGTCCCCAATGAGGTCACGGTACAAAGAATTGGGTCTCGAGCTTGTTTCTCTGGAGGAAAAAAGATCTTGCATGCCCAAATGACCTCTCATGACATAAGAAAATAAAGATGATGAGATAGGATATCCCTTCAAAAAATTTCTCGAGGAATCCCTCACGAAACAAAGGAATGAGATGATGGATAGTTTTGTGAAAATCCTTCGACAACTACCAACAGGTGACACATCTTCCTCAAATGGAGGTGCTTCCCCCTTCAAGGTATAAATCAACTTCAATATTCTTATATTTGAAGGCCAGATAGATGCAGATATGGTAGAAAAATGGTTTAATCTACTAGAAGGGTATTTCTCTATCCATAACTTCTCTAATAGAGAAAGTATTACTTTTTCACTCCTCAAATTCATCCCCCGTGTCAAATATTGGTGGGAAAATTTCTGTGAGAAAAAGGAAACATAGGAACCCTCATTATTTACAGTCATAGTCACCTTGGAGTCCTTCAGGGATGCTATTAAGGAACAATAATACCTTTTTGGAAGTTATGACGACCTGTACACAAAATGGACCAAGTTGCAGCAGGAAAGAGACCATGTGGTGCCCAAGTTCACAAATATCTTCCATACCTTGTGCACCAATTTGGGTATCAAATATTATGAGTGACGTCTGGTGCTCAAGTATCATGGTGGTATGCATAGATAGATCCAGACATAAATGGAGTTTCTGTACATCTCATCCTTGGGCGTGGACTACCAATATGTTTTCAAAATCGAGTAGAAGCTCAAATAAAATACACAAAAATTTGGGCCTGGGAACCCCTCACAACAAAATCCAGGACAGGGCAGCCCCAACCCACAGAACAAAGGACACCGGAAAGACAAATAAATATAACGGGAAGTGGTGCGAATTCCAAAAGAGCCCCTGGCATAACACTATTGATTTTCTCTCAAAGCAGTCACTGGTGGCTGAGGTGAAAGCCTCTGAATCAAATGCGGGTTCCAAATCTAAGTCAAAACCAGAAAAGGGGAGATAGATCATAGACGCAGAACCCAATGCTACCGTTTCTACCACCAAGCTCCAGCCCGGTGAACCATATGAGCCAGAGGAAGGAGAGAGCCTTATTATTCACAAATGTGGGTGAAGGGTACCCCCCTGCACTTCTTCATTGATAGTGGTAGCCAGAAGAATCTCATCTCAGTAGAGGTTGTTAAGTGAATCGACCTACCAACAACTCCGCACCCGCAACCCTACACCATTGGATGGCTCCGCCAAGGAAGAGAATTCATGTCAACCAACAATGTCGCCTATCATACATCATCAATCCCTTCAAAGACGAGGTATTGTGTGATATTTCCCCTCTCGAAGTTTGTAATGTTCTTTTGGGCCAACCATATTTATGGAAACTTCATGTTTTATATGAGTCTAGGCCTTGCATTTTTATTATTACTTTGAAAAATAAATTGTACAGGATACCCGAGGCAGTACCACCCAGTGATATTTCCTTGATCTCTTCCACGCAATGTAGAAAGGTCATCTCTCAGACAGGAAATTTTATCTTCTTTGTGATTTTCTCTTAGAATGAGCGAAAGATCGCAGCCACATCCAAGGTCTTCATGACCAACCTCTCCACACAACAAAAACAAGTGGATATGTTCATGGAACAATACTTAGATATCTTCTCCTCACCTATTGGGGTACCTATACACTGTCAGGTCAAGCACCCCATCAATCTGACCCCCAACGCACCATTTCCCAATGGGCCAGTCTACCACCACTCTCTATTAGAGAATGAGGAGATCAAGCAGAATATATAGGAACTGCTCCATAGGGGGCACATCCGTCCCATCTCATCACCTTGTGGGAGCCCAATCATGCTAGTACAGAAGAAGGATGGAACCTGGTGACTCTGCATTAATTACCAGGCCTTGAATAAAATCACAGTCAGAAACTAGTATCTGATTCCCCAAATCAACGACCTCCTTGATTAGCTCATGGGGGCCAAATATTTCAGTAAGATTGATCTGAAGTCTGGCTACCACCAGGTCCTGATAGAACAAATCGATGTATGGAAGATCACCTTCAAGTCAAAGGAAGGTCTTTTTGAATGGTTGGCCATGCCCCTTGGTTTGAAAAATGCTCCAACGACTTTCATGAGGATCATGTACTATATCCTATGACCATTCACCAATACTTTTGTAGTGGTGTATTTGGATGACATCCTCATTTACAACAAGACTTGGGAAGAACACTTGCAGCATATTCAGTAGGTTCTGCACACCCTCCGGTAGCACCAACTCTACGCCAACTTGGAAAAATGCTCCTTCGGTATGGACAGGGTTCATTACCTGGGCTACATTGTTGATCAGCATGGTGTACATGTGGATCCAGGAAAAATCCAAGTCATCCATGACTGGCCATACCCAACCACACTCATTGAGCTTCGAAGCTTATTGGGCCTTGCTAGTTTCTACCGCAGGTTCATGTTGAGATTCTCCCATATTGCATGGGCTCTCAACCAAGTAACCAAGGGTGGTGGTAAGGATAAATTTGTGTGGGGATGATCCCAAAAACAATCGTTCGAATATTTAAAGCAGGGCTTGTGCTTAGCCCCAATACTTTCACTACCATACCTACATCAACCCTTTGAGATCGAGACAGATGCTTCAAACTATGTTGTGGGCATCATTTTCACTCAACACAACCACCTCGTGGCCTATCATAGTGAGACACTATCAAATGTTGTTCATAAGTACCCTACTTATGAAAAAGAAATGTACTCCATTGTGCAAGTCAATTTCCAGTGAAGACATTACATTCTTGGGAAGGAGACATGTTGGATAAATGAGAGGGAGGGTGAATTAGTTGTCCCTGTGCTTAAACAATTATACCCATTTTTAAACTCTTCACAGAACATTCAATGACGATCTCAATGATGCAGGGAAGTAAGCAATAGAATATCAAACATCAATCACACACATGAAATACACAGAGACAAATATTTCCTGAGGAAACCCATAAAGGGAAAAACCTCTTCTTCTTGATATGATAATTATTTTCTGTACATTATCATTCTTATGAGAACCAACTCATAATGAGGATACCACCTCTGTTTTGTAAGATGCTACTTGCTGAGAGCACCAACTCTCTAGTTTCTATAGCACCCACTAGAAGGAAGCACCAACTCCCTGAGTATTCTAGCACCAACTGGATGGAAGAACCAAATTCCAGTCACACAGGCACCAACCTGTATATCAGAGAACCAATGTTCTCCCTTGCACCAACCTACTACCCTAGTTTCTCTGGCTGCAACCAGATGGAAGCTACAATTCCCTGTGTTCAAGGACCCACTTGAAACTCAGAGGAAAAAAGTCCTCCCTAGCACCTCCCTTCCACCCTGCTTAGAAAAACTTCGTTACTAAAACTTATTACAATGATACCATGTTTATCAATAGCTTACCAGTCTCATTATTGTTATGTTGCACTACTATGATTTGCCTGCATCAGTGTCTTCCTGCTCACATTATTCTTTGCGATTTATGTTCTTATGTTTTGTCTCTGCATGGTCACCTCAGATTCCTCTATCTCTCTCTCAGATATGCATTTCTATTATATGCGTTATGCCTCTTCTGTGTGTTTCAACTGTTGCACACAACCTGCTTTTCCTCTCATGAATAATTCACTACTGAAGCAACATTCTCCTCTCTATTTCATGCATATTTATCATACCCAGTCCTTTTCAGATCGTCCATGCAACCCATCATCTTCTTTGAAGGCTACATTGAGTCTTTTTCTCATCATTGGCTTATCCTAAGATTCTTTGCCTTCTCTGGTGGTGTGATTCCTCGTCTTCTTTGTCACAGTCGAGCTTTATCCTCTCTGTTGTAGTTACAGACTTTGACACTTTTCCATATGTCAATTTTCTCTCTGATCAGTCTTCATTCCACTAGCAGTTACCTAGAAGCTCTTTAGATCCTCTGGTGATCACCTTGCAACTCTAGTTCTCTAGCCGATTTCATCACTGCATTCTAGAAATTACAACCAGTCAATTATGGCTACTTTGACTTATAGCCTCTTCCTTCACGTGACCATCAGCGGTGACTGTATGCCTAACCAATAGTCATTTCACGATTTCTCATTTTAGGTGATCAACAATGAGTCACCTTGGTTTTCCCGATTCGCGAAACTCCAAAATGGAGGCTAGCATCGCTAGATCCTTCCCTTATCTTTTGCTGTTGTGACCACTGGCTATGACCACAAGCCTAATCAAAAGGCGCTTTGAAATTTAACATTTCATGATTTTTGCTACGATTCACTCTAACTCTTCCAACTCCTGATCACAAAATGGAGCCTAGCAACTTGCAATCTCCTTCCTTCATGTGGCCACCGATGGTGATCACTGTCTACGCCAATAGGCGCTTCGCGATTTCACACTTTGGGACATTGAGAACTTTGTGAATTCGCTCACCTATATTCTCCAAATTCTCGATCCCCGAATCAACGAATTCCTTGAGACCATATCTACGGTCCTCGATTTTGTTGCAATCAACAAATCATATCAACTTTGCGACTTTGCATTTCGAAGATTCTACAACGAGTTTTCTCCAAACTCCTGCTACGCAAAACTCCCAAATGGATTCATATCAGATCAATGGTCGAGGTCTATCCCTCTGATCGACGACTATGATTAAATCATGATTTTGTGTTTCACGATTTCTTGATGTGAGTTGCTTCGAATCTCTCAACTCGTGAAACTATGAAATGATTCATATCAGATCAACATTCGATATTTCTCAGTGATCCGACAGCTATCCTCTGCCTTGGGACTTTAGCCTTCGAGACTTTGGGGGAGTTTTGATGTTAAAAATCTCGAAGAAAAACTCTCGGAGTGACGTAACTCTTGCATCACTTGATGATGTGTCATGAGTTGAGAAGCTTCCATGTGTCACTCGAATTTGTGATTTCCACGTACTTGAAATGTTGAATCAACTTGACACTTGTCATTGTATGATCGTGCCATGTGTCCTTACTGACATAGTCTTCCACCTGTCCTTGTTGACATGGTCTTCCACGATATAATGGTCATATCTCTCCAGCCAGCCAATGGCTGATATCAAATCACGATTTTGCATTTTGTGACTTCATGAGTTCTTGCAACTTTGCCTTTGAATTTCCCAGTTTGCTTTTCAGTGAAATGTTGATCTCTCACCACGTGTCCTGCCTCAATGGAAGGCCAGGATTCCTTTGCAGCTTTGGAGTGTTGACTGACTCTTGGGCTTATCCTTATTGTGGCTTGTATGAATCTAGCAACACATGGCTATTGGCGTTTATCCCTCCAAGCATTTCTCTGGTCCATCTAAGTTCCTAAGAACACTATCCTGCACGCAACTCCATGCTATTCCTCCTGAGATTCTCAAGCTTGCTCTTTTGTTTCTTCGTTGTTGTTCTTTCCATGCACACTCTGCCTGTAAACCTGCCAACATCTATTGTTCTTTCCATCAATGACAATCACATTTTTCCTGTAAACATGCCAATAAGATAGTCATCCACACTGATCATAAGCCATTGCAGTTCATGCAGACACAAGAAAAATTGCAGAATGAATTCCATCATAAGTGCTCCACGTACTTGCAACAATTCCACCTCAACTTCAATTATAAAATGGGAAGCACCAACTGCATCATTGATTGCCTCAGAAGACCGCCAGTCATGGCACTCCCCACGGTGCTAGACTCTTGCGACCATGAGACCCGAACTTCACCACCACCTACCAAATGTTGGGTGCAAACATAGTTGTCACTAATTTCCATCTTTAGGATAGGTTGTTATATAGTTTGGTCCATATCTGCATTCCATTAAGTGAGCGAGAGAAGATAATATGGAAATCCCACTATAGTCAGGTGGCATGACACTTCAGCACTAAAAAGACAATGGAAATGTTGCAGAAACATTTCTACTGGCCGAAACTTCGACAGGAGCTCAACAAGTATATTAGGTCCTACACTTCCTGTGCAATTGTCAAATCGGACACTAAGAAACATCGCCTGTACACCCCTTTTCCTACTCCTAACAAACCATTAGAATCAATCTCAATGGAATACATGTCGGGCCTCCCATACACCAAGCGGGGAAATGACTGTGTTTTTTTGGTTGCGGATCGCTTTTCTAAGATGACGAATACGGCTTCCTATAAGAAGAGAATCACAGCAGAGGCCACTGCCAAGATATTCTTTGAACGAGTATGGGTACATTTTGGAATTCCACAAACCATTTTCTCAGATCAACACAGCTGATTTCTCAACACATTCTATTCAATCCTCTGGTCACTGTTGGACACCAATCTCACCAAATCCATGGCCTTTCACCCCCAGACAGATGGCCAAACCAAGGTTGTAAATTGAATGATCGTGCATATCATGCGCATGTATAATTACAAACACCCTCACACATGGGATGAGATTATTCCCTATGTTCATCATATCTACAACTGAGCCCTACATAGCTCAATCAGCCACAACCCCTTTCAGGTGGGGTTGGGATTGCAACCATTGGGTCTCATAGATGTTGCACGACCCCTTGCGGTCACTATTATTATCTATATATTTCCTAAAAACAACCTTAGTCTAACATTAATTTATCAAACGAGGATTCATCATTTCTCTGAAGAATGTCATCAAAGTCCATGTAGATAGTCGTAGAGGTTAAATCATGTATATTATTCAGTTACAATAAATCTGAGTCTATCTAAATTACTGGAATAATCAATTTCTTCATGCATTCATTAAAAACTATGGAACTAAGAACTCACTCAACATAATTGTAATCTGAACAATAACACACCATAAATCAAAGAATCAATCAATTTACTGAATTTATTTGTCTAAGAAACAATTATTCAATCTACGAAAACACTTAATGAATCAATCTCTCAATGATTAATTAATCTAATGGGAAGGAAGATCGATCTACTGAATATTTAAGAAGGAACAACAAATGCGAATTTAACGAAAGGAACAACAAATACGAATTTAATGAAAGGAACAAAAAATTGGAATTTAAATGAAAGGAATCCACAGGCGATAAATTAGAAGCAAATGGAAATGGAACAACAATCGATAATCTTTAAATGGAACATCTATTCTCTGCAAATGAACAACATAACCAATTCATAAAAGAATCAACACATTAACAAGTTTATCTTAACTGTTGAAAGGAAATTCAAAGCAAAAAACTATAGCATAATTGATAAGATTAGAGATGAGACATTATCTCCTATCGAATGGGCCCAAGGTCTTCAGAAGACACTGCTATGAAAAAATCAGTATGCAGAAATGATCAAAATGCTTGAAGCTTTCATTAATTCCATAACTGATAAATCATTTATAATGGGTTGCTTGTACAGAATGTCAACAATTAAGAGATATGAATGCTTGGTTAAATTCCTGGGTATCTCTCTATCTTTCACTATCCTTTATATATTACAATGAGACAAGTAAATTAAGCTATCTTGGGGATCGAAAGATCCTCGGGATTGATTTTACTATTTATGAAGATTGCAAGATAAAAAGTCAATCTTCCTTTGAACCATTTTGTGTCTGATTTCTTTGATCTTCAATGGTTTGTGCATCTTCATGATCTTCTTAATTATCTTTAGTTAACAACAACTGTCCATTTCTGTACAAAATTGAAACAATTCAAACCAAAGTTCAGAAAATATCTAATATCATTCAATAATATTTCCTAAATACTTTTTAACCATTTCCTTCCCTAACAACTTCAAATTAATAGAAAAGTCAACAAAGAATATATCACAATTCATAGTAATAAGGAGGATATTTATACATTTTCCTCAACCCAATAGTCACCTCGACCGACTCATCTCCTGCTCCAACTGAATTTGACAAAGCCACTTGATTCATTGAGAGGATCCAACACATCCATCAACAGGTTTAGGATATCCTACAGAAGTCCAATGACAAGTACAAGCAATGCCATGATCAACACCGGGTGCCACATAAGTTTTAGGTGGGCGACAAAGTTTGGTTTCACTTGGAGAAAGAGTGCCTTACATGACCCCATCAGAATATTCTCCCACTTTGTTATGGGTTGTACACCATCACCAAGGTTGTGGGTGATAATGCTTTCGAGCTCAACATTCCTCCTTTCCTTGGCTTGCACCCAGTGTTCAACGTGGATATCCTTTGATCCTATTTCCCACCATTATTAGACACCTCAGAGATAGAAGAACAACTGACACCAATAGAGATCAACCTCAAATGCATACAACATGTATCCAATGATCATATTGTGGACAAATAGATCGAGGTCACTCCCCAACAAAGGATCCAACTTTATCGAGTTGTCAAAGCACGACAGCTCCTGCACCAAGGAAAGTGGCTCACCTGGGGCCAAATTCAACAGTACTCATTTGATGGGGGGAATGAATGCAATGGAGACCATTTATTCCTAAGGGGGGAGTATTGATACATATGGATGTTGGTGGCCTCCCACCTATTCCAACTGGCTCATTTTGGTAGTTTTCCAGTTTGGCAGTTTTTCCCTAGTTTTCAGGTCCCTGACTTGTGGGGCCATTTTGAGGCCCTAAACAACATTTTTTAGGGCTCACCACATTACAAAATGGATATCGTGCACCTAAAACGGAGATCGTATGCAAAATTTATGATCCCAAGAAGTTTATGTACTAACTTACCCAAACAAGGCCCACATGACTTTTGGCGCTTCATCTCCTAGCGTTAGGTTTTTTGGATGTCTAGGGTTCTTGACATTCTTGTTTATTGTATAAATTCCTTCAGAGCCTCATTGTAATCATCTTCTTTTGAATGAGTGCAACCGTCACATCTTTTCTCAGAGATAAGCCACCACCATTCTAGCAAGCTTGTTTCCACTGCATTTTACAGTTTCAACTTATTTTCTTATTGAATAGAAACCAATTTTAATGTATATCATTTTGTGTTAAGAATCTTTTGATAATAATCTATAATCACTTTGTTCTGCAAATATATTATGGATCAATGGTATGAGAGCGGTCTTCTCCTTGTCATTCTTAATGTATGTCCCCAACAAGGTCAGGGTACAAAGAATTGGGTCTCGAGCTTGTTTCTCTAGAGGAAAAAATCTCTTGCACACCCAAATGACCTCTCATGGTAGAAGAAAATAAAGACGATGAGACAGGATATCCCTTGAAATTTTTTCTTGAGGAATCCCTCATGCAACAAAGGAATGAGATGATGGATAGTTTTGTGCAAATCCTTTGGTGGCTACCAACAAGCGACGCATCTTCCTCAAATGGAGGCACCGCCCCCTTCAAGGTATAAATCAAATTCAATATTCTTATATTTGAAGGTCAGATAGACGCAGATATGGTAGACAAATGGTTGAATCTGCTAGAAGGGTATTACTCTGTCCACAACTTCTCGAATAGAGAAAATATTACTTTTGCACTCCTCAAAGTCATCCCCCATGTCAAAGATTGGTGGGAAAATTTTTGTGAGAAAAAGGAAAAATAGGAACCCTCATTATTTACAGTCACAGTCACCTGGGAGTCCTTCAGGGATGCTATTAAGGAACAATACTACCTTGTTGGAAGTTATGATGCCCTGTACACAAAATGGACCATGTTGTGGTAGGAAAGAGACCAAGCGGTGTCTGAGTTAACAAATATCTTCCATACCTTGCGCACCAAGTTGGGTATCAAAGATTCTGAGTGACATCTGGTGCTCAAGTATCATGGCGATATGCATAGATACATCCAGGAAGAAATGGAGTTTCTGTACATCTCATCCTTGGGCATAGACTACCGATATGTTGTCAAAATTGAGTAGAAGCTCAAATAAAATACACGACAATTTGGGCCTGGGAACCCCTCATAGAAAAAACTAGGAAAGGGAAGCCCCAACCCATAGAAAAAAGGACACAGAAAAGAAAAATAAATATATCAGGAAGTGGTGCGACTTCCATAAGAGCCCCTGGCATAACACTGTTGATTGTCACTCGAAGTAGTCACTGGTGGCTGAGGTGAAATCCTTTGAATCAGATGCAGGTTCCAAATCTAAGTCAAAACCAAAAAGGGAGGGATAGATCATAGACGTAGAACCCAGTGCTACCGTTTCTACCACCAAGCTCCATCCCGGTGAACCAAACAAGCCAGAGGAAGGCGATCGCCTTTTTCATTCACAAATTTGGGTGAAGGGTACCCCCCTGCACTTCATCATTGATAGTGGTAGCCAGAAGAACCTCATCTCAGCAGAGGTTTTCAAGAGAATCGACCTGCCAAAAATGTCACACCTGCAACCCTACACGATCAGATGTCTCCGCCAAGAAAGCGACATCCACCTCAGCCAACAATGTCGCCTATCATATGACATCAATCCCTTCAAAGATGAGGTATTGTGTGATGTTTCCCCTCTCAAAGTTTGTAATGTTATTTTGGGCCAACCATATTTACAAAAACTTCATGTTGTATATGAGTCTAGGACTTGCAGTGTTATTATTACTTTGAACAAGAAATTGTACAGGATACCTGAGGTAGTCCCACCCAGTGATATTTCCTTGATCTCTACCAAGCAATGCAGAAAGGTCATCTCTCAGACAGGAAAGTTTGTCTTCTTTGTGATTTTCTCTCAGAATGAGTGAAAGATCACAGCCACATCCAGGATCTTCGCGACCCCACAACAAAATCAAGTAGATACGGTTGTGGAAGAATACTCAGATATCTTCTCCTCACATATCGAGGTACCTCTACACTGTTAGGTCAAGCACCCCATCAATCTGACCCTCGACGCACTGCTACCCAATGGGCCAATATACCACCACTCTCTATTAGAGAATGAGGAGATCAAGCAGAAGATACAAGAATTGATCCACAAGGGGAACATCCTTCCAATCTCATCACCTTGTGGGAGCCCAATCGTGTTAGTACAGAAGAAGGATGGAACCTTGTGAATCTGCATTGATTATCGGGCCCTAAATAAAATCACAGTCAGAAACGGGTATCTGATTCCCTGAATCGATGACCTCCTTTATTAGCTCATGGGGGCCAAATACTTCAGTAAGATTGATCTGAAGTTTGGCTACCACCAAGTCTTGATAGAACAAATAGATGTATGGAAGATTTCCTTCAAGTCAAAGGAAGGTCTTTTTGAATGGTTGGCCATGCCCCTTGGTTTGAAAAATGATCCAGTGACTTTCATGAGGATCATGGACTATATACTGCGACCATTCACTAATACTTTTTTACTGGTGTATCTGGATGACATCCTCATTTACAACAAGACTTGGGCAGAACACTTGTAGCATATTCAATAGGTTTTGCACACCTTGCGGTAGCACCAACTCTACACCAACTTGGAAAAATACTCCTTCGGCATGGACATGGTTTATTACCTATGCTACATCGTTGATTAGCATGGCGTACATGTGGATCCATCCAAAATACAACTCATCTATGACTGGCCATCCCTAACCACACTCACTGAGCTTCGAAGCTTCTTGGGCCTTACTAATTTCTACTGCAGCTTCGTGTTGATATTCTCCCATATTGCATGGGCCCTCAGCCAAGTAACCAGGGGTGGTGGTAAGGAGAAATTTGTGTGGGTCTAGTCCCAACAACAATCGTTCGAAGATTTGAAGCAATGCTTGTGCTTAGCCCCAATACGTTCACTACTAGACCTACATCATCCCTTTGAGATCAAGACAGATGCTTCAAACTATGTTGTGGACATCGTTTTCAATCAGCACAACCACCTCATGGCCTATCATAGTGAGACAATATCAAATGTTGTTCGTAATTACCCTACTTATGAAAAATAAATGTACTCCGTTGTGAAAGCCAGCCTCCAGTGGAGACATTACATTCTTGGGAAGGAGACATGTTGGACAACTGAGAGGGGGGGTGAATCAATTGTCCCTGTGCTTAAATAATTATACCCATTTTTAAACTCTTCACAGAACACTCAATGATGATATCAATGATGCAGGGAAGTAAGTAATAGAATATTAAACATAAATCACACACATGAAATACATAGAGACAGATATTTCCTGAGGAAACCCATAAAGGGAAAAAACTCTTCTTCTTGATATGATAATTATTTTCTGTAGATTATCATTCTTATGAGCACCAACTCATAATGAGGCTACCACCTCTATTTTTCAAGATGATACTTGCTGAGAGCATCAAATCTCTGGTTTATCTAGCACCCACTAGAAGGAAGCACCAACTCCTTGAGTGTTCTAGCACCAACTGGATGGAAGCACCAACTTCCAGTCACATAGGCACCAACCTGTATATTAGAGAACCAATGTTCTCCCTTGCACCACCCTGCCACCTTGGTTTCTCTGGCTGCAACCAGATGGAAGCTACAACTCCCTGTGTTCAAGAACCCACTTGAAACTCAAAGGAAAACAGTCCTCCCTAGCACCTCCCTTCCACCCTGATTAGAAAAACTTCATTACTGAAACTTATTATAGTGATACACTGTTTATCTATAGCTTACTAGTCTCATCGTCATTCTGTTGCACTTCTATGCTCTGCCTACATTAGTGTCTTCCTGCTCGCATTCTTCTTTGAGCTTTATGTTCTTCTTCTCTATCTTTGCACGTGCACCTCGACTTCCTCTATCTCTCTCTTAGATATGCATTTCTATTCTATGCGCTGTGACTCTTTTGTGTGTTTTAGCTGCTGCACACAACCTTCTTTTCCTCTCATAAATAATTCACTGCTAAAGAAAACTTCTCCTCTCTATTTCGTGCATATTTATCATGCCCAATCCTTTTCAGATCGTCCATGCAACCCATTGTCTTCTTTGGTGGTTACACTGAGTCTGTTTGTCATAGTTGGCTTATCCTAAGATTCTTTCCTTCTCTGATGGTGTGAATCCCCGTCTTCTCTGTCACAGTCAAGCTTTATCCTCTCTATTGTAGTTACAGACTTCGACACTTTTCCATCTGTCAATTTTTTCTCTGATCAGTCTTCATTCCACTGGTAGTTACCTCGAATCTCTTCAGATCCTCTGGCGATCACCCTATAGCTCCTCTAGTTCTCTGGCCAATTTCATCACTACGTTCTGGCAATTACAGCTAGTCAATTACAGATTCTTCGAATTATAGCCTCTTCCTTCAAGTGACCATCGGCGGTGACCGTATGCCTAACCAATAGTTATTTCATGATTTCGCATTTCGGGTGATCAACTGTGAGTCACCTTGGTTTTACCGATTTGTGAAACTCCAAAATGGAGCCTAGCACCTCTAGCTCCTTCCTTTCTCTTCCACTGATGTGACCACTGGATGTGAGCACGGGCCTAATCAAAAGGCGCTTC
This sequence comes from Picea engelmannii, assembly GCA_009831015.1. NCBI lineage: Eukaryota > Viridiplantae > Streptophyta > Pinopsida > Pinales > Pinaceae > Picea > Picea engelmannii. Next base: position 23,472 of record ML795688.1, on the reverse strand, counting down.
ACAATTTCGCGTTTCATGAGTTTTGTTGCGAGTCACTCTAACTCTTCCAACTCCCGATCGTGAAATGGAGCCTAGCAAATTGCAAGCTCCTTCCTTCATGTGACCACTGGCGGTGGTCACTGGATACACCAAGAGGTGCTTCATGATTTCTCACTTTGGGACATTGTGAATTTCGAGAATTTTCTCACCTATCTTCTCCAAATTCATGATCCCCGAATCTGTGAATTCCTTGAGACCAGATCTACAGTCCTTGATTCCCTTGCAATCAACGACTTAGATCAACTTCACAACTTTGCATTTCAGAGATTCTACATCGAGTTTTCTCCAAACTCTCGATACGTGAAACTCTGAAATGGCTTCATATCATATCAACGGTCGAGGTCTCTCCCTCTAATCGACGGTTGTGATTAAATCGTGATTTCACATTTCGCAATTTTCTGCTGTGAGTTGCCTCGAATCTATTAACTCACGAAACTCTGAAATGCTTCATATTAGATCAACGGTCGAGATTTTTCGATGATCCGATGACTATCCTCCACCCGGCTATCCTCCACCCTGGGACTTCATCCTTCGGGACTTTGGGGGAGTGTTTATTTTAAAAGTCCCGAAGAAAAAATCCCGGAGTGACATAACTCTTGCATCACTCAATGATGTGTCATGAGTCAAGTAGCTGCCACGTGTCACTCAAATTTGTGATTTCCACGTACCTGAAATGCTGAATCAAATTGACACTTGTCATTGTCTGATTGTGCCATGTGTCCTTACTGACGTAGTCTGCTACCTGTTCTTGCTGATGTGTTCTACCATGATCTAATAGTCATATCTCTCCATCCAGTGAACGACTGAGATCAAATCACGATTTTTCATTTCATGACTTCGTGAGTTCTTGCAACTCTACCTTTGACTTTCCCAGTTTGTGAGTCAGTGAAATGTTGATCTCTCGCCATGTGTCCTGCCTCAATGGAAGGCCAGGATTCCTTCACAGCTTTGGAGTGCTGACTGACTCCTGGGCTTATCCTTCTTGTAGCTTGTATGAATCTAGTGGTGCATGGCTATCGACGTTTCTCCCTCCAAGGATTTTTGTGGTCTGTCTAAGTTCTTGAGAATGCTATCCTCCACACAACTCCGTGCTATTCTTCCTGAGCTTCTCAAGATTTCTCTTCTGAGTCTTCACTGTTGTTCTTTCTATGCACACTTTGCCTGTAAACCTGCCAACATCTGTTGTTCTTTCCATCAATGACAAGCCCATTATGCCTATAAACATGCCAACAAGATAGTCATCCAAACTGATCATAAGCCATTGCAATTCATGTAGACATAAGAAAAATTGCAGAATGACTTCCATTAGAAGTGGTCCATGTACTTGCAGCAATTCCACCTCAACATCAAGTACAAAATGGGAAGCACCAAGCATGCCATTGATTTCCTCAGCAGACCACCAATCATGGCACTCCCCATGGTGCTAGACTCTTGCGATCATGAGACCTTCTGGATGGACCCACAGTGCTAGACTCTTGCGGCCATGAGACCCGGACTTCTCCACCACCTACCAAATGTTGGGCGCAACCGCAGTTGTCTCTAATTTCCATATTTAGAATAGGTTCTTGTGTCGTTTGGGCCATATCTACGTTCCATCAAGTGAGAAAGTGAAGTTGATATGGAAATACCACTACAGTCAGGTGGAAAGACACTTTGACACCGAAAAGACAGTGGAAATGCTGCAGGAACATTTCTACTAGCCAAAACTTCGACAAGAGGTCAACAAGTATATCAGGTCCTGCACTTCCTATGCGATTGTCAAACTGGCCACTAAGAAACATGTCTTGTACACCCCTTTGACTACTCCTAACAAACCATTAGAATCCATCTCAATGGACTACATTTCGGGCCTCCCGTCCACAAAGAGGGGAAATGACTGTGTTTTTTTGGTTGTGGATTTCTTTTCTAAGATGACGATTATGGTCGCCTGTAAGAAGAGAATCACATCAGAGGCCACTACCAAGATTTTCTTTGAACCAGTCTAGGTACATTTTGGAATCCCACAAACCATTGTCTCAGATCAGGATAGTCGATTTCTCAACACATTTTGTTCAATCCTCTAGTCTCTATTGGACACCAAGTTCACCAAATCCATGGCCTTCCACCCCCAGATAGATGGCCAAACCGAGGTCATAAATTGAATGATCGTGCATATCATGCGCATGTATACTTCCAAGGACCCTCGCACATGGGATGAGAGTATCCCCTATGTTCATCATATCTACAACTAAGCCCTGCATAGCTCAACTGGCCACATCCCCTTTCAGGTGGGATTGGGATTCCAACCATTGGGTCCCATAGATGTTGCACTACCCCTTGCAGTCACTGTTGGGATCTAAATATGTCCTAAAAACAACCTTAGTCTGACATTAATTTATCAACCGAGGATTCGTCTTTTCTCTCAAGAATGTTAGCAAAGTCTATGTAGATAGTCGTAGAGGTTTAAATTGTGTATATTATTCAGTTACAACAAATCTGAGTCTATCTAAATTACTGCAATAATCAATTTCTTCATGCATTCATTAAAAACTCTGAAACTAATAACTCACTCAACATAATTGTAATCTGAACAATAACACACCGTGAATCAAATCATCAATCAATTTACTGAATTCATTTGTCTAAGAAACAATAATTCAATCTACGAAAACACTTAATGTATCAATCTCTCAATGATTAATTAATCTACTGGGAAGGAACATCGATCTACTAAATATTTAAGAAGGAACAACAAATGCGAATTTAACGAAAGGAACAACAAATGTGAATTTAACGAAAGGAACAAAAAATGGGAATTTAAATGAAAGGAATCCACATGAGATAAATTAGCATCAAATGGAAATGGAACAACAATCGATAATATTTAAATGGAACATCTATTGTCTGCAAATGAAAAACATAACAAATTCATAAAAGAATCAACACATTAACGAGTTTATATTAACTGTTGAAAGGAAATTCAAATCACAAAACTATAGCATAATTGATAATATTAGAGATGAGATAGTAGCTCTTGTCGACTGGGCCCAAGGTCTTCAAAATATACTGCTACAAAAAACTCAGTACGCAGAAATGATCAAAATGCTTGAAGCTTTCATTAATTCCATAACTGATAAATAATTTACAATGGGTTGCTTGTACAGAATGTGAACAATTTAGAGATATGAATGCTTGGTTAAATTCCTGGGTATCTCTCTATCGTTCACTATCATTTATATATTACAATGAGATAAGTAAATTAAGCTATCTTGAGGATCGAAAGATCCTCAGGATTGATTTTACTATTTATGAAGATTGCAAGATAAAAATCCAATCTTTCTTTGAACCATTTTGTGTCTGATTTCTTCAATCTTCAATGGTCTTTGCATCTTCATGATCTTCTTAATTATCTTTAGTTAACAACAATTGTCCATTTCTGCACAAAATTGAAACAATTCAAACCAAAGTTCAGAAAATATCTAATATCATTCAATAATATTTCCTAAAAACTTTTTAACCATTTCCTTCCCTAATTACTTCAAATTAATAGAAAAGTTAACAAAGAATATATCAAAAACCATAGTAATAAGGAGAATATTTATACATTTTCTTCAACCAAACAGTCACCTCAATCGACTCATCTCCTTCTCCAACTGAAGTTGAAAAATCCACTCGATTCATTGAGAGGATCCAACACATCTGTCAACAGGTTCAGGATATCCTACAGAAGTCCAATGACAAGTACAAGAAACACCATGATCAACATCGGGTGCCACATAAGTTTCAGGTGGGTGACAAAGTTTGGTTTCACTTGGAGAAAGAGCGCCTTACAGGACCCCATAATAAGCTTCTCCCACTTTGTTATGGGTTGTACACCATCACCAAGGTTGTGGGTGATAATGTTTTTGAGCTCAACATTCCTCCTTTCATTGGCTTGCACCTAGTGTTCAACGTGGATATCCTTTGATCGTATTTCCCACCATTATTGGACACCTCAGAAATAGTAGAAAAAATGAAACCAATAGAGCTCAACCCCGAATGCATACAACATGCATCCAATGATAATATTGTGGAAAAACAGATCAAGGGCACTCGCCAGCAAAGGATCCAACTTTATCGAGTTGTCAAAGCATGGCATCTCCTGCACCAAGGAAACTGGCTCACCTGGGGACAAATTCAACAGTCATCATTTGATGGGGGGAATCAAAGCAGTGGAGACCATTTATTCATAAGGGGGGAGTATTGATACATATGGATGTTGGTGGCCTCCCACCTATTCCAACTAGCTCATTTTGGCAGTTTCCAGTTTGGTAGTTTTCCCTAGTTTTCGGGTCCCTAACTTGCAGGGCCGTTTTGAGGCCCTAAACAATGTTTTTTAGGGCTCACCATAGTACAAAATGGAGATCGTGCACCTAAAACGGAGATTGTATGAAAAAGTTACGACCTCGGGAAGTTGATGTACTAACTTACCCAAACGGGGCCCACATGACTTTTGGCGCTTCATCTCCTAGGGTTAGGTTTTTTGGATGTCTAGGATTTTGGGCATTCTTGTTTATTGTAAAAAGGCCTTTAGAGCCTCATTCTAATCATATTCTTGCGAATGAGTGCAACCGTCACATCTATTTTCATAGATAAGCTTCCACCATTCTAGCAAGCTTGTTTTTGCTACATTTTACAGTTTCAACTTATTTCCTTATTGAATAGAAACCAATTTTATTGTATATTTGTTATTCTGTGTTAATCATATTTTGATAATAATCTGTATTCATTTCATTCTGCAAATATATTCTGGATAACTATTGACCACCTATTTCGAATAGGGGGTCAACTCCATGTGCCATGAATCCGTGTACCCGATGGTGCAACCAAGTTGAAGACTTTTTGGTTCTACAAGGCAATTTTGGCCTCATCACTTCTTTTTGTAACTGAAATTTTATCTCCCCCACATGGAATAATAATATGATGGTTCTGCATGGATCATGTTGTAGGTTAGTTGCCTAGGAATGTTTCATTAGGTAAGTCCTTTCATCGAGTGTTTTTTTCCTCAGGTAATTAATTTGGCCTAACTAGCCATTTTAATCACCCTTGAGTTTTTCACTCCCACAATAATCCTCCAAAGTGGTGAAAGGCATTCTAATGTGTTAGCACTGAAAGTCACACTTTGACTACTAAAGTGTAAGCTCAACACCCATCAGAATTTAAAAGATAAGTTTTGGTTTGAATAGGTGGATCAACAAGATTGAGAAATAAAGGGAGAGGGCAACAAACTACAGATCAATAGGATACACCATTGGGCAATGGAGTCACACAAACACCCTGAAGTTAGAAGGCAATTGAAAAGCATATCAAAAAAATGGATTATAAGATGGAATATGGAAGAAAGGATAAATTAACATAAAGTAGATCATCCATTAAAAAAATATCCTCTCTGCAAAGCGGATTAGAAAGATACTTGAATAAACACAATGAGTTATAGGCAATCACGACAAACCCTTTGCTACTCAAGAATCTATAAATCAAATACAACCATTGATCCTCAAAAGCTACACTTCATTCAATCAAGACAGAAATGAAGATGAATAACAAAAAGAACACAATCTAATATAACAAATCTTATGAATATTCAATGTCAGGAATATTTACATGATAAAAATGTCCTCATGATTACAAATGAACACACAGGGAAACTGCCTACTCCTACTCTCTCTAGCCTCTCTTGGCTCACGAATCCAACCCTTCTCCAAGAGCTCCCTCCATTAAATATAAAATAGCATCAAAATATCCTTAGGAGGTCAAATCTCATATCTTTCATTGGATTCTAGGCCTTGGAGATAGGTGGCAACAGTCAAAGAGACAAAAATCCAACAAATTGTTAATTTTCAAGAAGATGTTGGAAGTCATTAATAAATTGTTTCCAACTCATTGCATGAAGTCTTTAATGGAGATAAAAATTAGGTGTAGGTGTCCCTTAGCATCTAGATGATCTCTGAGAAGTGTTTTGAACCCTCCTTGATAGGTGGCAACCTCCCAACAAGGAGAATATCCAACAACTATGCAAAAGAGAGAGTTTGCAACACCAATTTGCAATGCACTAGTGTTTTAATTATATCTCTCGAATTACAAATTGGGTCAGGCTAAAATTTGGACAACAAATCAATGATATTATCATGATCCTCCAAAAAACATTTTAGAAAAACCCACATCACCGTTTTGGATTTATGATCAAAAATTTATACATGTATGCTATAAGTAATGAGTTCACAGCGGAGTTCATAGCACTAGGAGAAAATAAGCAACCACACTCCTTTCCTGACCTCCAAACAAGACAAAAAATCTCATGGAGCACCTGATGGCTATCAGGTTGATGCTGGTAATTTTAGATTTGCACTCAGATGCTTGCAAGATTCCTAACCTCCAACCCTCATCCAAGACAGTTCACAGCGCCAATCATCAGTTCGCAGCACCACAAAGAGAAACAACCACTCAGCCCTTTCTAGACCTTAAAGCAAGGTGGAAAATTTCATAGAGTACCTGGTAGCCTAGAGATGAATGTTGATACCTTCAGATATTCACAGGGATGCCTACAAGTGGTCTAACCACCAACTATCCTCTGCAACCAATTCACAGTGCCAAACCACAAACTAATTTGATGGCATGAATGGGTAAAATAACAGCTAGACATACATCACACAACTTATGGAATTGAAATTTCAAGGTGATGATGGTGATTAGAAGGATGTGACTGATGAAAACTAACACTCCTTATCATGATGACTAAAACTCGACCAAGGACATAACCACAAGATCCAAAGAAAAAGACTAAAATGACCTTTGATTCCCCCCACAACTCTATGTGATAACATCTTGCTCCATAGGGGATGGCATGCTCAATGTGATCTGTCAAGAACATGTAGTTCCAATGGCCTTATCCATGGGATATGGAGTCATTTGTGCAACCAACCTCTGTAACACTGCCAAAATCCGCCACTTATTCAAGAAAACTAATAAACCTGCTACAAACAAACCTCATATTGTAAATATGATCACACTGTGCAAGCTGAAGAAAAACAAAATGCTCAGGAAGAAATCTTATTTCCTATGCTATCCTACCACTAACCAGTTCTACAACTTGCTCAAGTAAATGCAAATTTCCACAACAACCATTCAAATAACTTTAGGACTGAAAGAATCCCATCTCTGCCACTGATCAATAGATAATAACAGAAATATAACCCCAATGATATAGAATCCTTCAAAATACCATACTCACTCACAAATGTCGTTGACATAATGAAATCCAAAATCTTCAAAGGATCTAAAAAATATGACTCCAATAAAACTGCAATTGGATCCTCAAAACCATGATCAAAATCGTATTGATTTATAAAAGACAATTGCTCATACATACATTCCCCTTTTCTTGAAAACATACAACCTTATTGTTCTTGAGTAAGCAACTCTTGACCACCAAGAATAACAGTTTCATTTTCAGAATATTGATTATATGATAATTGTATAGCAGGATTTAAAGCATCTTGATTATGATCAGCTAAGAATATATAATTATCTATACAACCATCCTGAAATGTATGCTTAAAATGATTTGGAAACTGATCATAAACATAACGTGCATCCTTGTCCATGGAAAATTTTGAAAACTTTGAAGAATGTTCTTCCAAATATGAAATATACTCACAATCTTCGTGTTGTTCATGTGCATGCATATTTTCAAAGTATGCTTGCTCTCAAATCCTCTTTCAAGCCCAGACGTTTTTTTTAACTTCTTCAGAATCCTCAAACAAGTGTCTTAAAGATGAATATTTCCCTTCTTTCAAGAGAAGGACAAGATCTGAATGTTGATCTATTACATAATATACCATGGCAATAGTCTCAGAAGGTCGGATCTCCAATGGCATGTTATGATAAACAATGCAAAACCTTTTGTTGAATACAACCAGAGCTTCTTCCTCCCCTCTCCTCAAAGTATGAAAATCAGCCATGTATTGATCAAAGGACTTATTCTCACCCCAATACTTTTAAAATGCATCATATAACTCAACCAACAAACTAAAGGAATTGACTTCCAAACCTTTGAACCACAAGGCAACATCCCTAACCAAGGATTTGGAAAATAACCTTATGGTAATATCTTCATGTATTGTTTCAAAATTATCAACAAAGTTCTTAAAGGATCTCAAATGTTTCTCATTTATAACATGACCCTCTCTAATCAACCAGGGAAGATACTCAACAATGTTAAGAGGGTAAGGATGAAGGTGAGATGGCAGCCTGAGAGGTTTAAACATTTTTTCTCTTTTTTTGGACTGACTATTAGTAGGTTGAAAGTGAGGTTCAATGAACTGATTGCAAATTAAAGAAGTGGTGGTAGAATATGGTACTATGATTAGAGGAGGTGGTGAATCAGTTGCATCATTCACATGGTTACAAGGCTGATCATGTTCATGAAGGATTTGAATATAAAAATTGTTATCATATGTTTCAGATGAAGGACTAGGGTTAATATCAACTATGTAAGAAGAATGCAGATCTTCTTCTTTCAAAGAGGGATATACAGTAGTGGGTTTATGGTCATCATAATAAATGAAGCAAAGGATGATTCTCCTGACATATGAAGGAAAGGATAAGAAGAAATTGATAAAAAATAATATGATCTCTTGAAGGAAACTAACATCTTGATACATGGACTTCCTGTGTCTTCCTCCCATTTTTTGTTTGAGCTCGTTCCTCAGTGGAGTTTTGTAACTAATTTAAATCACCAACAAGTTCTTCAAATGCGTGGAGTTTCCATGGTGAAAAAAATGCAGTCTTTTATGTCACCAATCCATTCATACCATCAAGAATTGGTGGTAATCTGTGTCGTACAAACCAAGGAAGATCTTCAACTTTGTCCCCAGCAACGGTGCCAAGAATGTTAGCATTGAAAGTCACACTTTGACTGCTAAAGTGTAATATCAACACCCATCATAATGTAAAATATAATTTTTGGTTTGAATGGGTGGATCAACAATATTGAGAAAGAAAGGGAGAGGGCAACAAACTGCTAGGCTACACCATTGGACAATGGATTCACACAAACAACCTGAAGTTAGAAGGTAATTGAAAATCATATCAGAAAAATGGATTATAAGATGGCATATGGAAGAAAGGATAAGTTAACATAAAGTAGATCATCCATTAACCAAATATCCTCTCTGCAAAACAGATTAGAAATCTACTTGAATAAACCCAATGAGTTATAGGCAATCACAACAAACCCTTTGTTGCTCAAGAATCTATAAATCAAATACATCCATTGATCCTCAAAAGATACAATTCATTCAAGAAATATAGAAATGAATATGAATAAAAAAGAGAACACAATCTGATATAACAAATCTCATGAATCTTCAATGTCATAAATATTTATGTGATAAAAATGCCCTCGGGCTTACAAATGAACACACACAAGAAAAATGCTTGCTCCTACTCTCTGTAACCTCTCTTGGCTCATGAATCCAATCCTTCTCCAAGAGGTCCCTCCTTCATTAAATATAAAATAGCATCAAAATATCCTTAGGAGGTCGAATCCCATCTCTTTCATTGGATTCTAGGCCTTGGAGATAGGTGGCAACAATCAAAGAGACAAAAATCCAACAAACTGCTAATTTTCAGGAAATTGTTGGAAGTCATTAATAAATTGTTTCCAACTCACTGCATGAGGTATTTAATGGATCTAAAACTTATTTGGAGGTGTCCCTTAGAATATAATTGATCTCTTAGAATTTTTTCTAAATCTCCTTGACAGATGGCAACCTCCCAACAAGGTGAATATCTAACAACTATGCAAAATAGAGAGTTTGCAGTGCCAATTTGCAGTGCACTGGTGTTTTAATTATATCTCTTGAATTACAAACTAGGTCAGGTTGAAATTTGGACAACAGGTCAATGACATTATCATGATCCTCCACACAAAATTGTAGAAAAACCCACATCACCATTTTATATTTATGATCAAATATTTAAACGCATCTGCTACATTAAATGAGTTCGCAAAACCTATGACAGTTCGCAGTGCCAGGAGAAAACAAGATGACGCGCCCCTTTACTGACCTCCAAACAAGACAAAAAATATCATGGAGTATGTGATGGTTATGAGGTTGATTCTGGTAATTTCATATTTTCACTCAAATGCCTGCAAGCTTCCTAACCTCCAACCTTCATCCAAGACAGTTCGCAACTCCAATCATCAGTTCACAACGCCACAAAAAGAAACAACCACTCATCCCTTTCCAAACCTTAAATCAAGGTGGAAAATTTCATAGAGTACTTGGTAACCTGGAGCTTAATTTTGATACCTTCATATTTTCATAGGGACACCTACAAGTGGTTTAACTGCCAACTATCCTCTGCAACCAGGTAGTAGAGCCAAACCACAAATTGATTTGACAGCATGAACGGGTAAAATAATAGGTAGAGATACTTCACACAACTTATGGAACTGAAATTTCAAGGTGATGATGGTGATTAGAAGGATGTGATAGATGAAAACTAACACTCCTTGTCATGATGACTAAAACTCGACCAAGGACACAACCACAAGATCTAAAGAAAAATAATAAAATGACTTTTGATTCCCCCGACAACTCTATGTGATAACATAATGATCACGCCCAATGGGTGACTATGGTATATTAATATTGTAAATTACCATGCTAGACATCTCCTAGAGTCTTGTGGAATTCTGTCGAGTCTGAGTAGTTTTTTTTATATTTTTTAAAATTACCCAATTAATGGTAATTTTAATTATTTTTTATGTAAAAATGTAAAAACTAGGTCCTTGGGGATTTTGATAGGGGTGTGAGTACTCAAAAGAAATGGAATGAGACCCCCTATACCCATGGACCAAGTTTCAGTTCAATTGGACAAGTTTGTATACGTCATTGTCCATGAGGAGTCCAAGTCAGTCCAAGTCAGCAATTTAATTTCTTAATTGATAAAGTCAAAATGCCAATATTTGTAAGAAATGAGAAAAAAGGTTAGAGAAAGTGTCGGAGATGATTCCTAACCCCTTTCCTAAGTTAGAGAAACAATTTTCCTAACTTAAACTCACCCCCTCACCTAGCCATCACTTCATTACACTCATCCCCCTAGAGAAGTTGTTCCCCCCCTTGGTGAGAAAATCATGCAAATTGAAAAATTGAAAGGAAAAAACCCCTTTATCCCTAAGTGCACCCTCCTTGATATAATTTTTTGTTGGACTATGACAAAAAGGTGTTTCCCATCCCCCTCACTTAACCCTCAAACCCTAAACCTAGCCAAAACACTAAAAGTGCACCCCTCCTTGAGATGCTCAATCACTCTTAGCAAATGACACTTGGAGAGCATCCAAGAGGGGTCTCTCTTGGATCCCAAGTATAAAACAAATCCTCCCTTCACTCATTTGACAAATCTATTCTCGGTCTACTGTTACTATACCCAAATTTCTCCCACTCCTCTCTTTATCTCTTTATGTTTTCATTCTTTCTTCTCAAGCTTGTGGAAAGTATTTGCTCAAGCTTACTTCTATTGGAATAAAAAAAATATTTGGAGGGAATTTCATGGTGCATTGGGATTCTTCATGATGCTCCTTATGGTTTTGGTTTGAGGTGATATTTCTGCCATATTTTTCTTGTGGGTTTCTTGCATTGAAATTTAATTTAGGAGATCCCAAGAAAAGTATTTTTTTGGTTAAGTTTATGGTAGTATTGTTGTAGACTTAGTGAGTTGCTTGTATGGTATTGGAAAGTATTTTGCAATTTCCATTTCATGTGCTCACCTCCTTATTGTTTTGTAGTAATATCTCACTTATTTGCAGGTCACTAAGGGTTTGGAGAAACAATTTTCAGATTTGGGAAGTTGCTTGTTCAACCAAGGGATTCCTCCATTAATTTTTTATCCTAACTTCTTTCATTATTTGAGGATTTGTGGTTGTTTTTCAGTTCTGAAATAGGCCCTAAATCGTATTACATATTCATATTTTTATGGTAAAAAAAATTGTTTTCACTGATAGAACTTTTTGTGAGTTGTTTTGTACTTCAACATTTCCGGCAAGATTTAGCTTGTTGATTTTTGTAGATTCTCACCAGGACAAGGGGAGGTGCTGCCCATTTTGGGCCACAAAACACTCAAGAAGAGCCTCCAACTTGGGGTAACAAAACCCCTTACTTCTCTCTTCTCTTTCCTTGATTGTAAGCAACCCAAGAGAGACTCTAGGGCTTGCATTCTTCACTAATTTCTAATTTTCTATTTTGTAAAAGTTCTAAATAGTTTGTGCTTATACCTTGCAAATTGGTTTGGCTTGGCCACCTGTGCAAAATCATATGGCTAGTTGTTAGATTTATTTTCAGCATTGCTATTTCATTTAAAATTTTCTCCACTTGTCTTTAAGACAAGGTTGTGTGCCTATATTTCTTTCTTTCATTTCAAGTCAAGTTATTTTATTTGTTCATTTCTTTTGCCTACACCCTACAAACAGGATTGACCTAGCCACCCATGCAGTATCGTAAGGCTAGTTTCACATGCTAAATGGTTTACGATTTATGCTTCTAGTTTCATTTAGTTTCCTTTCTAGTTCATTGTTTATATCTCAATAGTAAGAAGAACTTCCTTTTATTTAATTATTGTATAAGCTCTTGGAAGCATTTCATTTCTTGTACATTTTCTTTAAGTTGGATATACAAGAACTTGTTATTTTATCTATTTTTAAGATCTATCTCCTTAAGCTTTCAACACAAGTAACCCTAATTGCTAAATCAATCAACTTGTATCAATAAATTTAGGAGGATCAATAAATTTAGTAATTAGAGCACCCTCTACTGATACAACTTTCACCACCAAAAAGGAGGCTTGTGGGGGCTACTCGGGGTGATAGATCAGGGATGATCTCATGGCACTAGGTGTCCCCCTTGTTGATCGCCCAAGTTTTTTGGGTTGACTTATGGAGATAAGGTAAGGCCTTGTTTTCCTTTCTTATTGAGCACCCAACAATCATTTTGGACAAAGTGGTAGGAGTATTGGGGAAGTCACCTAGTCTAGGCTTGCAGCTTCACCTCACTTAATCCAACCTTAAAATTTACTCACACAACCTAAGCTTCAAGTTCACTATCTATTATAAGTTGTGTTTTACTTTCCTATAATTTTATTTCAAGCATTATCCTTGTTGCAATTTACATTTCAATTGAGCATTTTGATGGTTGAATGGTTCTTCCTTGAAATTTCTCATTAGTGCGCTTGGTGGCTTTCCTTCCAATGTTTTGGGTTCCTTGAAGTTGCGCACTAGTGTTTAAGATGCCCTCCTTGAAGTTTCACACCTCTCCTTTTGGGAATTCAAGCTTGGGTTGTGAGTTTTCTATTGTGGTAAATGCATTTTTGATCTATCTTTCTTTACATCTGCAAAATCAATTAAGTGTTAGTTCAATTATTGCTTCACAAGTATAATAGATCTAACAATTGCATCTTTCCTTTCTTTTGTAAGTTTGTAAGTAGTTGTATATTTGTATATTGTTAACTCATCTAGCTATTGTTTGTTGTTGTAATTATATCTCATTAAATTTGTAAAGTTATTCATTTGTACTTAGATATTTGTTGTAATTTAATTGACCCCATTGCCTAAGCTTAGGCACTAGTCATAGTTGACTTTGGGAAAAGGCTGCTTTTCATTAAAGATTTGCATTGCATTTTTGTCTCTCATATAGGCTAGGTTCCCCATACCTTTAACAAACTAAAATTGACTCCTAGAATTCATTTAATAATTCACATAGTAACTAGGGTCTACCCCCCTTGGATTCCCTAGGAGTGAGCCTAGACGAAAGAAATCCAAATCGATGTGACAATGGGTTTGGATTTAGGCATTATGCCTCCAAGGACACACTAAGTGGATTGAGGATTTTTCCATGTTTGCAAGTGTGTATAAGGACGACAACATATTTGCGCCATTTTCGAGAATAAGTCTTTTATCCCTGGGCTAAACGACTTAACTTAATTTATTCTTTTAAAACTAAGTAATAAATTTAAATTTCTCCCTAATTTTTTTTAACTTGGGTTGGTTTTTCATTGTTTGCTTACTCTCCAAGTGGCGACTCCATTTGAAAATTCTTTGAAGTATACTACTCTTTTTCCTTGTAGGTTGTTTGAAAGTCTTGGAGAAGAAGCAATCTTTGATATCCATCTCTTGTTGTACATAATAATCCTACAACTTTTTTTTCCTTCTTGTTTTTACTTTGTTTGATGATTCTTGTTTGTTTGAGATAAACTTGGTCATCTGGTGATTCCACTTCAAAATAATTTGACAAAGTATTATTCAAGAAGGAACTCACGAATTGTTTATCTTCATCCTTGAACTTTAAAAGGTTTTTGGATGAGGTTAGCCAGTTTTTCTTCTCATTGGATCTTTAATAATCTTTTTTGTCCCAGACCTTTTCTTTTTCAATGGGTACAGAGGATTTTTATAATCCTCTTGATTTTTCAGGAATAGTTGGTTATCCTCATGATATATCTGAAGATGTTGTTGAAAACTTGCCTGATTTTCATAATTATGGTGATGTTAATGCTCATATCAGGGCCTTTGGGTAGTGTATTGATGAATGGTGTGATCTACCTATTGATGAGGATGTCTTAATGAAATTGTTTTCCTGGACTCTTGTTGAGGGATATGCTTATAATTGTTTCCATGATTCGGATGATAATAAATTCAAGACCATACAGGACATGATGCAACAATTTTAGAACGGTGGGCAGATGATCAGATTGAAACTTACAATGAATTGCTTGATGCTTTTATGAAAAAATGGAAGGACAAGAATCTTTCAGATATGGAAACATTCGATTCAAATGTAAAGATAGATACTTCACCAGATTCCATTGAGGAACTTGAAGAAATCATTGATACCATGAATTTTTTCATGGATGATTTTAGGGGCTAAATTTCGCTCATGGGCTAATTTTCCATGGTTTTTCCCAAAAAAATATGCGCTATTATAAAAATGATTCACCCAAATTCTATAGGATAAAATTATTTTACCTTATAAATCGCCAAATGTTTATAAAAATTATATAACATTCTTAGAAATTTGAATATTTTTACAAAAATATCGCCAAACATTTTATAGTTGGCATACAGAGGATTACAATGAATTGCCTATGTTTCTACATTTTAAAATAATTTTCCATCCTTAAAATCATCCCTGCATTTTTCCCATGAAGATCAATAAGAGATCATGGAAGCTAACCTTGTCAGTACAGAGGCTTGTATTGAATATCCATACCCTATAGAGCTTGACCTTCACAGTGAACAAGAAAGGGAAGTTCATATGGAAATTCCAGATGGGTCCATGGATGAGCCAGTAACCGATATTGAGGAGATAAAGGAATTTGAGTTTGAATTTGTTGAAAATCCCCACCCTCCTCTCGAAGAACCAATCTTTTCAGAGAAGAACTTTGACAACCTTGATTAAAACAATGCAATGGTTCTTTTGACATGTTCATTTCCAGCATCTCAACCAACGAATGACTTAATACTAGATAATGGGAGAAAGGAAGGCAACTTCATTTTATCGATTTCATATCATTATGAACAATGGTTGGCCCTCCACCATGACGATCATATGCTGCAAGGTATCAAAATTTTACATGGCTTGTCAAACTTCAATGTTTGGTTGAATAGAGGAAGATGCATGATTCTTGGTTGGTTCTTACTCACAAGAAACTCCAAGTAGATTAAACTTGGAAATGAGTCTTCAACGAGTCATCCTGGAAAGGGATGTTTTAGACATTTGGGGTTTCATTCCATCCATCACATGGTTGTTCCTAATTCTTTCCATATTGGCCATTTGGATGGTGTATCCTCAAGCTCTTCTTCAAATGTTGGCAACTTGGTATCCAAAGGAACACCCTTTGTAACGTATGTCTATCCCTTCTCCTTTATTTCAGTTTTGTATTATTTTATTTCATTATGTAATTATGTTAATTAGATTATTCAATTTATCTTAGTTTCATTTTTGTAATTGTTGTACTATAGTAATTTCATTAATGTGATTATTTTTTATAGCATTTTATTTATTCATTTTATACATGTGTTTATGTTGGGTATTGGTGAACATTTTGTTTTGTAGATTATGAAGTTCTCGTACGCTTTCCTTCCCAAAGAAAGATTGAACACATGTCCCCATGTAGAGCTAGATGTTGACCACCTATTTCGACTAGGGGGTCAACTCCATGTGCCATGAAGTTGTGTACCTGATGGTGCAACCAAGTTGAAGACTTTCTGGTTCTACAAGGCAATTTTGGCCTCAACACTTCTTTTTGTAACTGGAATTTCCGCTCCCCTGAGTGGGATAATAATTTAATGGGTTTGCGTGGATCATATTGTAGGCTATTTTCCTAGGAATTTATCATTATGGAATTCCTTTCATCAAGTGTTTTTTTTCCTCAGGTAATTAATTTGGCCTAACCAACAATTTTAATTACCCTTGAGTTTTTCACTCCCACAATAATCCTCCAAAGTGGTGAAAGGTGTTCTAATTATCAATCCCAAAGGGTGAATAGGGTCTAGGAATATTGTAAATTACCATGCTAGACATCTCCTAGAGTCTTGCGGAATTCCGTCGAGTCTAAGTAGTTTTTTTAATTTTTTAAAATTACCCAATTAATGGTAATTTTAATTATTTGTTATGTAAAAATGTAAACACTAGGTCCTCTGGGATTTTGATAAGGGTGTGAGTACTCAAAAGAAATGATATGAGACCCCCTACACCCTTGGACCAAGTTTCATCTCAATTGGACAAGTTTCGCTATGTCATTGTCCATGAGGAGTCCAAGTTAGTCCAAGTCAACAATTTAATTGTTTAATTGACAAAGTGAAAATGTCAATTTTTGTAAAAAATGAGAAAAAAAGGTTAGAGAAAGAGTGGGAGATGATTCCTAACCCATTTCCTAAGTTATATAAACATTTTTCCTAACTTAAAATCACCCCCTCACCTAGCCATCACTTCATTCCACTCATCCCCCTAGGGAAGTTGCACCCCCCTTGGTGAGAAAGTCATGCAAATTGAAAAATGAAAAGGAAAAACCCCATTTCTCCCTAAGTGAGCCCCCCTTTATCTAATTTTCTATTGGACTATGTCAAAAAAATTCTTCCCATCCCCCTCACTCAACCCTCAAACCCTAAACCTAGCCAAAACCCTAAAAGTGCGCCCCTCCTTGAGATGCTCAATAACTCTTAGAAAATGACACTTGGGGAGCATCCAAGGGGGGTCTCTCTTGGCTCCCAAGTATAAAAAAAATCCTCCCCTCCGTCATTTGACACATCTATTCTCAGTCTTTTGTTACTATACTCAAATCTCTCCCACTCCTCTATCTATCTCTTCTTGTTCTCGTTCTTTGTTCTCAAGCTTGTGGCAAGTATTTGCTCAAGCTTGCTTCTATAGAAATAAAGAAAAGATTTGGAGGGAATTTCATGGTGCATTGGGAGTCTTCTTGATTCTTCTTATGGTTTTGGTTTGAGGTGATATTGCTACCATATTTTTCTTGTGGGTTTCTTTCTTTGAAATTTAATTTAGGAGATCCCAAGCAAAGTATTTTGCTTGGTTAAGTTTATGGTACTATTGTTGAAGACATAGTGAGTTTCTTGTGTGGTATTGGAAAGTATTTTGCAATTTTCATTTCATGTGCTCACCTCCTTATTGTTTTGTAGCAATATCTTACTTATTTGCACGTCACTAAGGGTTTGGAGAAGAAATTTTCAGATTTGGGAAGTTGTTTGTTCAACCAAGAGATTCCTCCATTATTTTTTTGTTGTAACTTCTATCATTCTTTGAGGATTTGTGGTTGTTTTTCAGTTCTGAAATAGGCCCTAAATCATATTACATATTCAGATTTTTATGGTAAAAATTTATGTTTTCACTAATATAAATTTTTGTGAGTTGTTTTGTACATTTCCAACAACCTTCAGCTTGCTAATTTTTCCAAATTATCACCAGGGAAAGGGGAGGTGCTGCCCATTTTGGGCCACAAAACTCTCAAGAAGAGCCTCCAACTTGGGGTAACAAAATCCCTTACTTATCTCTTCTCTTTCCTTGATTTTAATCAGCCCAAGATAGTCTCTAGGGCTTGCATTCTTCACTAATTTCAAATTTTCGGGTTTGTAAAAGTTCTAAACAATTTTTTCCTACACCTTGCAAAGTGGTTTGGCTTGGCCACCCAAGAAAAATTGTATGGCTAGTTGTTAGATTTATTTTTAGCATTTTTATTTCATTTCAAGTTTTCCCCACTTGTCCTTAAGACAAGGTTGTGTGGCTACGTTTCTTTCTTTCATTTCAAGTCAAGTTATTTTATTTGTTTATTTCTTTTTCCTAAACCCTGCAAAGAGGATTGGCCTAGCCACCCATGCAGTATCATAAGTCTAGTTTCACATGCTAAATGGTTTATGGTTTATGCTTCTAGTTTCATTTAGTTTCCTTTCTAGTTCATTGTTTATATCTCAATAGTTAGAAGCACTTCATTTTATTTCATTATTGTATAAGCTCTTGGAATCATTTCATTTCTTGTACATTTTCTTTAAGTTGGATCTACAAGCACTTGTTATTTTATATATTTTTAAGCTCTATCTCCTTAAGCTTTCAACACAACTAACTTTAATTGTTAAATCAATCAACTTGTAGCTTTAGGAGGATCAATAGATCTAGTAATTAGAGCACCCTCTACTGATACAACTTTCACCACCAAAAAGGAGGATTGTGGAGGCTACTTGGGGTGATAGATTAGGGATGATCTCATGGCACTAGGTGTCCCCCTTGTTGAGCACCCAAGTTTTCTGGGTTGACCTGTGGAGGTAGGGTAATTCCTTGTTTGCCTTTATTATTGAGCACCCAACAATCATTTTGGCCAAAGCAGTAGGAGTATTGGGGAAGTCACCTAGTCTATGCTTGCATCTTCACCTCACTTAATTCAACCTTAAAATTTACTCACACAACCTAAGCTTCAAGTTCACTATCTATCCTAAGTTGTGTTTTACTTTCGTGCAATTTTATTTCAAGCATTATCCTTGTTGCAATTTACATTTCAATTGAGCATTTTGATGGTTGAATGGTTCTTCCTTGAAGTTGTGCATTAGTGCCCTTGGTGGCTTACTTTCCAATGTTTTGGGTTCATTGAAGTTGTGCACTAGTGTTTAAGTTTCCCTCCTTGAAGTTGCACACCTCTCCTTTGGGGAATTCAAGCTTGGGTTGTAAGTTGTCTCTTGTGGTAAATGCATTTTTGATCTATCTTTCTTTACATCTAGAAAATCAATTAAGTGTTAGTTCAATTATTTCTTCACAAGTATAATAGATCTAACAATTGCATCTTTCCTTTGTTTTGTAAGTTTGTAAGTAGTTGTATCTTTGTACATTGTTAACTCATCTAGTTATTCCTTATTGTTGTAATTATATCTCATCTAGCTATTCATATGGAAATTCCAGACGAGTCCATGGATGAGCCAGTAACCGATCTTGAGGAGATAAAGGAATTTGAGTTTGAAGTTTTTGAATATCTAGATGTTTCCAATCCCCACAATCCTCTCGAAGAACCAATCTTTTCAGAGAAGAACTTTGACAACCTTGATGAAAACAATGCAATGGTTCATTTGACATGTTCATTTCCATCCTCTCAACCAATAGATGACTTAATATAGGATAATGGGAGAATGGAAGGCAACTTAAGTTTATCGATTTCATATCATTATGAACGGTGGTTGTCCTTCCACCATGACGGTCATATGCAACAAGGTATCAAAATTTTACACAGCTTTTCAAACTCCAATGTTTGGTTAAATAGAGGAAGATGCATGATTCTTGGTTGGTTCTTTCTCACAAGAAACTCCAATTTGATTAAACTTGGAAAGGGGTCTTCAACGAGTCATCCTAGACATGGATGTTTAAGAGATTTGGAGTTTCATTCCATCCATCACATGGCTGGTCCTAATTCTTTCCATCTTGTCCATTTGGATGTTGGATCCTCAATATCTTCTTCAAATGTTGGCAACTTGGTATCCAAAGGGACAGCCTTTGTAACGTATTTCTAGCCCTTCTCCTTTATTTTAGTTTTGTATTATTTAATTTCATTATGTAATTATGTTACTTATACTATTCATTGTATCATAGTTTCATTTTTGTAATTGTTGTACAATATTAATTTAATTTATGTGATTATTGTTTGTAGCATTTTATTTATTCATTTTATACATGTTTTTGTGTTGGGTATTGGGGAGCATTTTGTTTTGTTGATTCTGAAGTTCTCGTATGCTCTCCTTCATGAAGAAAGATCAAACACACATACCCATGTGGAGCCAGATGTTGACCACCTATTTAGACTAGGGGGTCAACTCCATGTGCCATGAAGTTGTGTACCTGATGGTGCAACCAAGTTGAAGACTTTCTGGTTCTACAAGGCAATTTTGGCCTCAACACTTCTTTTTGTAACTGGAATTTTCGCTCCCCTGTGTGGGATAATAATGTAATGGGTCTGCATGGATCATATTTTGGGTAATTTGCCTAGGAATTTATCATTAGGGAATTCCTTTCATCGAGTGTTTTTTTTTTCCTCGAGTAATTAATTTGGCCTAACCAGCCATTTTAGTTACCCTTGAGTTTTTCACTCCCACAATAATCCTCAAAAGTGGTGAAAGGTGTTTGGGTCCAGGAATATTGTAAATTAACATGATATACATCTCCTAGAGTCTTTCATGATTCTTTCAAGTGTAATTAGTTTTTTTTAATTTTTTTAAATTACCCAATTAATTGTAATTTTAATTATTTTTTATGTAAAAATTTAAAAACTAGGTCCTTGGGGATTTTGATAGGGGTGTGAGTACTCAAAATAAATGGAATGAGACCCCCTACACCCTTGTACCAAGTTTCATCTCAATTGGACAAGTTTTTCTAGGTCATTTTCCATGAGGAGTCCAAGTCAATAATTTAATTACTTAATTGACAAAGTCAAAATGTCAAATTTTGTAAAAAAAAAGAGCAAAAAGGTTAGAGAAAGAGTGGGAGATGATGCCTAACCCATTTCATAAGTTAGAGAAACAATTTTCCTAACTTAAATGCACCCTGTCACCTAGCCATCACTTCATTCCACTCATCCCCCTAGGGAAGTTGTGCCCCCCTTGGTGAGAAAGTCATGCAAATTGAAAAATTAAAAGGAAAAAACCCCTTTCTCCCTAAGTGGGCCCCCCTTGATCTAATTTTTTGTTGGAACATGTCAAAAATGTGTTTCCCATCCCCTTCACTCAACCTTCAAACCCTAAACCTAGCCAAAACCCTAAAAGTGTTCCCCTCCATGAGATGCTCAATCACTCTTAGCAAATGACACTTGGAGAGAATCCAAGAGGGGTATCTCTTGGATCCAAAGTATAAAACAAGGCATCCCCTCTCTCATGTGAAAAATCTATTCTCATTCTACTATTACTATACCCAAATCTCTCCCACTCCTCTCTCTCTCTTCTTGTTCTCATTCTTTCTTATCAAGATTGTGGCAAATCTTTGCTCAAGCTTGCTTCTATTGGAATAAAGAAAATATTTGGAGGGAATTTCATGGTGCATTGGGAGTCTTCATGATTCTCCTTATGGTTTTGGTTTGAGGTGATATTGCTACCATATTTTTCTTTTGGGATTCTTGCTTTGAAATTTAATTTAGGAGATCCCAAGCAAAGTATTTTGTTTGGTTAAGTTTATGGTAGTATTGTTGTAGACTTAGTGAGTTGCTTGTATGGTATTGGAAATTATTTTGCAATTTCCATTTCATGTGCTGACCTCCTTATTATTTTGTAGCAAGATCTCACTTATTTGTAGGTCACTAAGGGTTTGGAGAAGAAATTTTCAGATTTGGGATGTTGTTTGTTCAACCAAGGGATTCCTTCATTAATTTTATGTGCTAACTTATATCATTCTTTGGGTATTTGTTGTTGCTTTTCAGTTCTGAAATAGGCCCTAAATCATATTACATATTCATATTTTTATGGTAAAATAATGAATATTTATCGTCCCCTCTTTTTGGAATATTTGATTTTTTTGTCTTTTTCAATTTTTCAAGAGCTTGAAAAAGAATAAAAGAATACTACCTTACAAAGGAGGAATGAGTGTTGCAAGAAAGCATACTAGTTCCAAGCCACTAGTACATATGACCAAATTTGCGATGGTTTTTCGTTGATATTTCCACACTTATCCATCGCAATTTCCACGAAAGCCGAGTTTTTTTTTCGTTGAAATAATTTCGTCGCTCTATCGACGATCCAGATGTGCGTGGAAACATAGACAAAATTATCTCTCCACGTGTCACCACCTTCAAGTTCGGTTAACCCTATGCATCGTCGCAATTACGATGAAACCTTGTTGCAAGTACAACGAACATCCATGGAAATTATGACGAAATTTCGTCACAATTGCGATGAAAATTTATGAAAAGTCAAAAACTTACGATGCAGATGTTGTATGTGCGACGAAAAACCGTGGAAACTTTCTACAAATACCCATGGAAATAGCGAAGACATTGATTCATCAAGACCAAAGTTATGACGAAGATGTTGTATGTGCGACGAAAACCTGTGGCAACTTGCGACGAAAGTTCATCGCTATTTCCACGGTGGTCAAAATGCAATTTTTTTCTGACGAACTATCGTCGATATTGTGACGATGGCATTAAAATTTTTTTTACATGAGATATGGTATTACCATATTACATTGTAATATGGTATACCATATTACAATATAATATGGGAATACCATATTACAATGTAATATGGTAATGCCATATTACAATGTAATATGGTATGACCATATTACATTGTAATATGGTAATGCCATATTACAATGTAATATGGGATTACCATATTACATTGTAATATGGTAATGCCATATTAACCCACAATTAATTGCAAGCCAACATGAAGAAATATGAGCTTGGAAAACAATTATTGTTTTGTATGGATTTTGTAGTTAGAGGATGTGAATTTTGTATTGACCTAAAAAATATAAAACTCCTTATGAATTGGTTGATCCAAGATAATTTAATTGAACCAAGGTAATTCATGGGGTTAGCAAATTATTTAGGAATGAAATGTCTCTTCAATGCACATTAGAAAAGGCAAGTATAACCTTTCAATTCATTGCAATTGAAAACGAAGTAACTGAAGCTTTGACATGAAAGAATTGTAATGCATCAATATTAAATCTAATGAAACTTGCAATTTCATTTGAAAGAAAAGATAAATCTAATATTAAATCGCATGATACATAATGGAAGAACCTTTGATACAAAGATGGAGTTGGATAACATAACACTTGAAACTTTTGTTGGTGCAATCATAATATACCCCAAATAAGATAAGGAATTGTACATCATAGTTTAGGCATTGAAGTATGATAAATATGATAAATATATACA
>ML795687.1:160997-186167 GCA_009831015.1 Picea engelmannii | reverse complement strand
ATGAAAAATTAATGTGTTTGTCCAAAAGAATTGGGATTGAGGCTCCCATGGACCATAACAAATATAAGAAAAAGAGAATGGAGTTGTTGAATCAAAGAAAGAGAAAGGTTGGACCTGGAAAGAAAATAAAAGAAAAGATAAAAGTTCAGTTATGTTCTTTAGGAAAAGAATAAACGTAACTGGATGATTTATGATCTAGAAAGAGAAGAAGTTTGGGATAAATGTGATATTTAGAATTACTGTGCCGAATCTCTCCTATCTTCATTTTCTTCATGATGCATATTTTATATCTTTATTTCATGTCATTATATGACCTGTATCAACTACTACCATTGCACCCTTAGTAATCATGATTAAATCCCTTTTTAATCATTCTTCAATATATTGTCGCAAAGGAACAACTAGCACCTCTTGTTTGACTTTAATTTTGAAGAATTCATTTTCATATTCTCTATAGTTGATTGAAACATTTTGCAATGTAGTTTCAATATCCT
Source organism: Picea engelmannii (assembly GCA_009831015.1). Taxonomy (NCBI): domain Eukaryota; kingdom Viridiplantae; phylum Streptophyta; class Pinopsida; order Pinales; family Pinaceae; genus Picea; species Picea engelmannii. The sequence goes on along the minus strand of ML795687.1, from coordinate 185,673 downwards.
CATTTCTATTGGTATATTCAACAATCCAATTATCAATATAATATTCAGTACATTCAATCATACTATTGAACTTCTATGCTCCCAATTTCTTTAATTTTTCCATCCTTTCTTCAAACTGTTGTCTTGTTTGAAGAATTGATTTTGAGATTAACTTTGGATCTTCTACTTCAATGGTGCTTCCCGCAATATATAATCCATTAAATTTAGAATAATATTCCATATTTTTGGATGTTAAGTCATTGAGTTCATTTGATAACTCCCTTAATACATTAATTCTTTGAATCCAACATGCCTTCACTTGTTTTATATGAGCTTGAGAAGGTAAGTCTCCCTATTTTCTTTTATATATTCAATCATTGTTGAGACCTTCATAATGAATGTTACACGTCCATCCTTGAAAAATACTTCATCATTTTCGATGTCAACTTTCAAATATTCTTTGGTATTTTGAATCTTGGAACCAAGAGAAAGAAAACTACTTACTATATTCCATGTATTGAAAATAAGAGACATTTGTTTCTTAATATTTTGTTCAACATAATATATGGTTGTAGAAAGTAAGCTTTAAGTCCCTTTTAATCTTATACTTGACTGAGTTTTCTCAAAATTCTTGTCAGGTTGAAGTGTTGCAACATGGGTGGCTAATATTAGTAGAGGCATTAAAGTATACTCTAATTCTTATATCCTTTCCTTAAGTCTGACATTCTCATCTTCCATATCATCTATTGAAACATCCATAGCATCTCTTGTAACCTTACGAATCTTAGCGATTCCATATGGAAGCATGTTATTAAGGTTAAATGTAGAACAAGTTTTTCCCTTTTTATTTTTTTATAGGTTTCTTTCAAAAATCATTTTTCTTAAGTCTTTATCAAATAAAGTGTTACGTATAGAAAAAGACTCTTCTTTTGAAAACTCTTTGTCTTGCATAGCGAGTATAGTCACAGGTTGTATATTTTCCTAGACTCGTTCTTCATCATCAAGGAATTGGATATTTTCTGTATCAACTTCTAAATCCATGTCTTTGAGATGGATCTCGCTCTTAGGTATGTGCTCTTCAATTTATTGTTGAGAATTAGTCTTTCTTTTTACTTCCAATTTATGAGATTTTTTGAATTTTCCTTAAGGAGATTTTTTATCACCTCCATCATCTAAATTATTCATTGAAGACTTTTTATGTTAAGATGTTGTAGACTAAGATTTCTTTTTGGATAGGGTTCTCTTTTTGGAAATAATAAGATATTGAGCATTATTTTCATTAGAGGGTTTTTATTTTTTCTTAGATTGGTCCGTGGTACTTATGATGGTTTCAATATCACCTACTTTCCATTCAATACATTCAACCACATGATCATGGTTGTCTCCTTCTTCTTCTCCAAATATAAAAATATTAATAAGTGTATCAATGAATCCAATTGATACTATGCCATCATGAAAAAGATGATTAGGGTCAAAACCATTAATCGCTTTTGCAAATTTCATGTTATATTGATCAAATTGTGTAGCATATTCATCAATTTTAGCAATTCCTCTTAGAAATATTTCACCGACCTTCGAAGGTAGTGGGATAAAATCCTTTTATTTTTCTCATAGAATAAATGCAACCGAGACTTTTATTGTCTTTCCAATTCAACAATAAATAATATATCTGGAACATAGTAAGGAAGATAAAGGGGTTTTTCATGAGAGCAATAAATCCTTATATTATTGTATTTTTCCATCTCTTCTACAATCCCATTTTTATTCATAAAATTTAATGCTTCCTCTGATAGTCTAGATGTATTTCCTCCAAAGATCAACTTCTTAAAAACATACACTTCATAAAAGTAGTGAGTGGCCTCTTTCCTCCACAGGGCTTGATACCACATTGTGGCAGGGTCAACATTACAATTTACCCTTTCCTATATATTCAATCCCTTGAAGATATGATAGTAAGTAGTAGAAAATATTAAGTAGGAGGCCATGTAGAACTTCTTAGTGTCTTTAAATTTTGACAGTTGCGAAGAAATTTCAGTAGAAATCATTTTTCCCCAATAAAAAAATGTTTCTTCATGGACTGTAAAATATAATATATACAGAGCCAACTGTGGAATGGTTTTCGTAGACTCTTGTCCTATAATTATAGTAAAAAACCATGCTACTTCTTGGTAAGGATTTTTCAATGAACTAACCTGAATTCTGGATATCTCCTCTGGCATTTTTTGAAGGATATCCTAAGTATTCTTGAAAAAACTCTAATCCATTGTTCTTCTCCTTAAGGAAACTTTTAGCTTCATCTCCTCTAAATGTAATAGGAAGCTCTAGTAATTTTAACATTTTATTGAAATTTGAAGGCACTAAAGAGACGTGGGATCCATTGTGTAGCATAATTTCCCTTTGATTTTGAATAAACTTGTCAATGCACCAAGAGACTATGTATTTGCAATCAAAAACTTAGGGAATGCATCCAACTAGAGAAATACCTAATGTCCAAGCCTTATTTTCATTTCTCTCTGGTAGAGGCAATGCTGTGAAATACTAGTAAGGCCTTGTCCAGTGAAAATTGTACTATTTTCATCCAAATAGGTTTAGTGTGTCTCCATAAAACTACTTCTTTCTCATGGCCATCCTAGTGTAGATTGAAAACTCTACATATAATTCCTTAGAATATTGAAATATAATATTCTTCAGTAATATGACCTAAGTCCTTTTCGATGGAGAAACTAATACAATAAATGATATTACCTCAAGAAGTACGCAATCAATAATGGTCTTCTCATAATTCAATTAGGAGTTAATTTTTGTAGGAATAACATTAAATAGATCTCAAGAAATGAAACAAAGGTAATGGATATAGAATAGTGGGGTGGCAGACATGGAGGAAATGTGAGGATGAGTTTACGAGTCTGGGAATCCATGACCCCATGGTGTAAAGGATATGAATAAGTTTATATTTAAGGGCTATTATGAGGATGAAATTTTTTTTGGTGTATTTTGGTCGTAGAAGACTTAAAAACAAGAGCAAGTGAACCCAGGAGTCTGGAAACCCGCGAACCCGCCATAAAGGATATCAAGAAAATGGTTAACTCTTGCTGCAATTTGGATGCAATGGAGAAGAGAGGTGTGTTTTTTATAACATAGAGTTCTTTGGGAAAGAAAATACATCCGCCGTGAATGAACCCACCATGACTCAAAAATTTTCCAAGTAAAAATATATAAGATGAAAATAAGTATTAAGCTACATATAGATCAACAACTAGCTCCAACTGTGGGATGGTAACACCCTGTAGGTTACTAAGAATACAAAATCTCACGTATTGGGAATGGAGTGAGAAAAATAGATAAGAAGATATCAATTAGGATGTAAAATGAAAACAAAAACTATGTACAAGTGAAGGGAAGGTCGATTAAGAGAAGAAGTTTCTAAGATGTTGGCCATTGAGTGGCAATGCTTATATTGTTCCTTTCATATCCTTGATCAAATAAGAATTATACCCCAAGATGTTTTCGATGAGATAAGGCCCAATCCATAATTCTTCAAATTTTGTATGCATATATGGTTTTTCTTTGGACTTATTCCAGATTAGTACTAATTTCCCTTTCTTAAAAATTTTCATTGTTGTCCTTTGATCAAAATATTTTTTGACACTTTGTTTCCTTTTATTCATTTTATGAAATACTTCGTTTCGGTGTTCCTCTAGTTTGATGAGATGATTGTACCTTTTATGTAGTGTTTAAACTTATTATGAATCATCAATGTTTATAACATATGGTAAAACATTTATTTCCAAATTGATTGGCATTATGGCTTCTTTTCCATACACCAAACTATATGGAGATGTCGAGTGTTGTCCTTCGGTGTCAATATTCGTTCCCATAATGCATATGTTAATTTTAAATGCCAATTTTTCTGATTTTGATCAAAAGTATTTTTGAGGATTTGAACTAAAGTTTTTCTTGTAGACTCAGCCAAGCCATTTCGTTGATGTTAATAATTTAATGAATGTCCCATTAAAATGCCAAACTCTCCACAAAAGTTTGTAAATGTTTATCCAATGAAAACTGATCCATTATCTATATTAAATTTCTTTGGAACTCCAAATATCGATAGAATATTATCCTTAAGGAATTTTATAATTTCTTCTGAGTCTACCTTTCTTAATTCTACTGCTTATTTCCATTTTGTGAAATAATATGTAGAAGCGAGGATGTATAAATTACATTTACTTGATTTTTGGTTTATTTGTACTAAAACATAAAGTCCACCTTGTGAAAATGGTTCTTCTATTGATATAGGCTACAAAGGAATTGCAACCCTCTTCATTTTTCCCAAAACTTTTTGAGAGGAGATGCGTTTTCATATTTTTGCATATGAATCCTTGAAAATTGTTGTCCAATAATACATATCTCTTATTATCTTATGTGTAGTAGTCGTGGGTGCAAAGTGACCACCAAAAATTCCTTCATAAAATATTTGATCAAGTCGTGAGCCTTTGTTGCATCAACACATCTTAACATTATTCTGTCAAAATTATGGTACAACAAAATTTCAGCAACTAGTACATATTGATTTCATTTCATTTTCAAAGCCCTCCTTTCTTTTGATAACATGCGATTCGGGAATTGGCCTGAGTTTAGATAGAAAATTATATATTTATACCATTTGGTAGCTAATGTAGATTTTCTTGTTGTAATTGATACAACCCCATTTAATGAATCATTTCCAATGATAATCTTACACAACCCTTGTCCCCTAATTGCATGCAGTGGCTTGATATAAATGTCATACTCATGGATTTTGGAAAACCTGTAACATCCTACTCTTACGCACACCTGATTGGACTTATTATTTGAGGACACTTGCGTGCAAGTGATCTGGTTCCTTATATGATTCATTGTTTCTCTTATGGATTACGATGATCTTGTGGATATGATGATATATTATTTGATTATATTTTTATCGACAAGTGCTATTGACTTGTTTCTCCTGAGTGTGTAGGACTCTAGACTGACTGAGGATGTTGATGGCATCGATGGACCTCATTGGACTCCAGATCGAGTCAGGGAGTGGATTGTTTATGGTTTGAGTGTTTTTGTTATTGCATATGTGACATATGACTCGTAAATTATGATGTTGATTTTAGATCGCTAACATATTTCATTGATGGATGGAGGCTAATGATATATTACTAATCAGAATCAAATTTGGAGTAAAGGGATCATGAACGACAACCAGAGATATTGAGGGAGAGGTGTGGCAGCAACCCTACCACAACCTACTAGCACTCCCGCCATGGCTTGAACTGTAGGTTAACGATTACCTAGTTCGAGAGATCCACGATGTCGTGAGGGAAAACCATGACAGTCGCTCACGATGATTCTAAGGGGAATGAAATAAGGCAGGGTCCTTATTCCTTAGAGGCCCTTAGTCTCCCACAAGGTCACCTAACGGAGTATTGACTCCAAGGGTTCGACATCTACCAAAATCATTCAAAAGACGAGTGGCACCCTTGGAGGACGTAGTGCATCTTGAGGGGTGCGTCACATAAAATAAACATGAATGAAGGAGAGTGGCACCCTTGGAGCACGTAGTGCTTCTTGAAGAGCACACCGCGATTGTTAAAACTGACGAGTTAATGAACCTAGGTACCTATAAAAAAACATCTTGTTTTGAACTAGTTAGCCTTAAGATAATTGTTGCATGAGTAAAGTTTAAAAATTATAAAATTTCCCTTAAAAGCAATTTTTCTAAGCCTAGTTGAATTTAAGCCTAGGTCTAAGTAGGACATGAGAACAAAAAATTGATTAAGCAATTAAGAAAAGGGGGATGATGAAAAGTGGGGGTAAAAATTAAATTTAAAACTTAATGGAGGATTAAATTATTTAAAAATATTAATTGTTGTTTATGTGCAAAACTTGCTAAATTCGAACTTAGGCAAAAAGGGGAAATTAATTGCAAATGGAATGTGGAACATAGAAGGGAATCTAGTCTAGAGAACTTTCCAAATTCGAATTCAAATAAGATTTAAGAAGGGCGTCAGTCATTAAGGGAATGTGTGGGAATAAAGGGACACCGGGGACCATTTTTAGGAACGCTTTTAGGTGGGTGAGGGAAATTGGAAAATTAATTTAATTAATTAAATGAATTTTTGGTACAAATAAGGGATCGGGTGAAAATTGTACTAGGGAGAATATTCCTAATAAAATTTTAATAAAATGATTTAAATGTGCATTTTGAAAATTAGTCACTAAGAGAACTCTATAAAAGAAATGTCAGAGGAGGGGAATGAATGACTACTAGTAGATGTAAGGTTACGTTGTCGATATTTTTCTTGACTGATTTTTCTTATTGGAGTTGGGATGCCCATATCGATTAGAGAGTGGTATCTTGACCTTGAGCGGCGAACTGAGAGATAGCCTTATCTGGTATCTTGACCTTGTACGTGGCCCCTTTATAGCTCGGGGGACTCAGGGGGGAGAAGAGTACCCCTAGTGTTGACTGGGAGGTACCGATGAAGTCTCAATGATTAGCAAGTGCGAGGGAAGAAGGAATGGCAGTTGTTGGAGGACATCTTCGAGAGTGCCAACACAGAAGAACACTCTCAACTTCTTCGCTGCCGGATACAATATTCTTTTGGTTTTCATATTGTATATATATAGTTTCAAAAATAACAGTCTTAGATTGCGTCGAATATTATATCAAATTTGTAAGCTCTTAATGGATTCATAGGAATCGAGAAGTGAATTTTATGATTGACTTGCCACACAAATTTTCAGTTGTTTATTAAATTGTCTTGTAATGGTCCTTTTTTAATCTATTACGATACCCTTGATTATGTCAGAAACCCAATTGCTTCTAGTACATAGGGTTCGCTTCTAGTTGATAGAATCTACTTCGCTAATTCATAATTCTGTGTGTATGGAACCTTAGTTGTCAGATTTTTTTTAATTTGCTGGTATTGTTATTTCAAATCAATATAAATTAGGGGTCACCATAGTGAGATGCTTATGACAATTTAGGGTTACTTTATTCATTTAACATTTACCAATTGAAGTTGTTGGTCACTCCTATCCTTTGGGCAATGATTAGTTAGTTAGTGACACCCAGGCGCAGTACACTAACTCTTGGGCTCATCCTTTTGTCGTGGAACTAGAGGGTATTATGGATGGGTACTCTTGGACTAGGATCTTTCCTTTCCTCCCAGACCCTTCTAATCTTTGTAGAATCGAACCTAAGATGGAATCCTTCCTTACCTTGTTCCCTCCTAGATTCAAAACAAATAACCAGTGACACCGGATAAACAACCTTACGTGAGAGGAATCGCTCCCCCATGCTTCCGTTGTATAGCATGATTATATGATTAATGAGAAATATCACTTAGACGAAACCCTTGGATGGAGATATTGTGATGTCTCTCCTCCTTTTTGCTGCTCGGATCTAGATGAAGGTCGAGTTTAGGCGCTTCTTATGTTTTGTGTTTCGAAATTTCTGTGTGCAGATAGTGGAGTCCGAAAAATAAACAATCCAACAAGATATCCATCCCTTGAGCTTTCTTTTTCCATGACCGTTCCTGCACACCCTACCGCCAGCGCCATCACCACTATCTCAACCTCGACGCCCACTCTAACTCTTGCCTGTGCCACCCCATCAATTTAAATGGATTTCTAAATGTCGTAGTGGCGGGATAGACTCTCCCTTTTCCTTGCATCTTGGATTTTATCTTGATCTGTTGCAGGGTCACGAGAGTGGTTCTGGCGCAGTCCAGTCTCAAGAAGAGCATTGGGGGAGAGAAATTCCAGTCGTGTAGTTGTTAGGTGTTGTTCAGACTGCCTCAGAATGATGATAGCGATTTAGCAATCTGTTACTCGGCGTCTAAGTGACCGAATGATGATAGCGATTTAGCAATCTGTTGGTCGGTGTCTAAGTGACCGGAGTTCCCTTTATCCTTGTATTCAGCTGCCACCTCAAATGGCGTTTCCTTTATTGACTATCGTCCCCCTTAAGTGTAGTAACTGCCCTGAATCGTGCGGCCTGTCATTCAGCTGCCCCTGGTGTCCGTGGTAGCACACTAGAGTGTTATTCTTCTTAAAACGTTGTTGAGAAAGACTTAGAGATAAGTTGGAAGATAATTTCGATTTAAATCAACATGATGACTATTTGAACCTCATAGGCATTGAATTATGCTTTGTGATTTGAAATGCTAGCAGAACCCTTACTTGTACAATGCTTAAATAAAAACCCAATATTGTAAGAACATAGTTATATTAATTCTAGCTTCAGAAAATAATGGCGTTTCAAAATATGACAATCAACATTGAATTTTGGGACCTGATTTAAGAAAAGGATTCTGGTTTAGGTTTTGGCCCTTTCGACACCAGTTTGGATGCCAGATTATTGGAAACTTACCCATAATCCCAGATTATTCGGGAAAATGTCTAGCGATTGAGGACATGATATCAACGACCCAATTGAAGAAAGAAATGCTGTCACAATTCTACTTTTCGAAGAAACTCAGACCATCTATTTATAACAATCCAACCCTACGATACTTGATTAAGAGATTAACTAAATGATAGACTCCAGAAAAATTGATGACTTTAGCTAAAGTTGTGCTAGAGTGGCGCGGTAATCCCTCTGCTAGGATCCTTCCTTATTTTACCCATCCTCACTACTATGGAGATTTCACTCTTTACTTCGCTTAATGGACCCTTAGAATAGTTGGTCGTGAACAAGGATTGGATTTAGTGTTAATGTTCTTAGTGAAATGTGATGTCCCATTATATTGAATGTTGAATTGACTATGGAATTAATAAGGTTATCAATATAATTCTTCTAGTACTTGTGTATATAGCGAGTAAATAAATGTTAATTATATTCTTAAGAAAAGAAACCATGGTTAATTAGTAAGTATTTATTGTTACTTAATTTCTTAAGGGAAGGGCACTTGTTAAATGGTGAGTATTAAATTTTATGTGGCATTCTTAAGGAGAAAGTAAGTTGGTTAGATGGCCTTGTCATAGCTTAATTATTTGATTCGTAATTGATCATAACTTTCTATGTGAAGTGGTATAGAACCATCGTGAAGAGTTAGTTGTCCGGCTTTACATATTAAACTCATAGAATGCTTGCAACATGGATAGAAAGGTTAAATTTTTCTTAACGACCATTGTGATACTTGTTCATTGGGTTGCACCATTAGAATCAAGTTGATGTATGATTGATAAAGATGATAATTATCTTGTGCCATGAATAAATGCAATATATGGATGATTGTGTGTTTAGTTTACTTTTTGCGCCATGAATTAAACTGATAATTCTCTTGCACCATGAATAAATGTGATGTATGGATGATTATGTGTTTAGTTACTTTTGTGCCATTGCTTATATGGATTTATGATTGTTTGGGATTTAGTTACTCTTGCGTCGTTAAATAAAGTTGATGCATGATTAATTAAGTGAATGGTTTGCTTGCGCGCCTTGAAAATAATGTTGATATATGATTGAGTAAATTAGATTTGCTTGTGCGATGAATTAATGTAGGATAGGTTGGGTGGGTAGTAATTTATATTCAGTGGTGTGGCTGATCATTATTTATATATTTTCTTCAGTTGATTGAGATGTATTGAAATGCATCATTATTTGTGCTTATGTGTGATCATGTGTTGTTGTTAATTATGAAAATGTGTTGAATGTGACATTAATAGTTTTTGATGATATGTAGCTTGTGATGTTATTAATCATGTCATGACGATTTTAATTTTTCTAAATCTTAGCACAAAAAGAAAAAAAAACAAAACTTGACATTGTTGTTTGTTATCGTAATGGAAGGGGCGTTACATATGGTATGAGAGAGGGTTCAACCCTGGGACTGTGAATAGCCACACCTTCCACTCAATTAAGCCCTTAATTTATACTCAGCCCTAATTGAATTATTAACCTGTCATTGTGGTAATCACTGTTAGAGGATTCCATAGAGATTCATGACATGGTGCTAGGGGAGGAGGCACGATGCCTCCAATAACACCCGCGCTAGAGGGGTTCAACCCCCTAGGAGAAGAAAAAGTCTTGAACATGAGTGGATTGCAGCGCAGGATGCGTGGGGTCTGACAGGGTCCTTCCAGGGAAATGTTAGAGGGCTTGACTAACTGTCTATGCTGAGATAAGGCCAGGGTGCCTGTACCCTTGAGGGTCCACACCACGCCCCAGCCAGTACTAGTAGATTTCACGAAAAACTCGAGAGGGTTAAGTTCTCGAGTCCATGAGTTCCATAGAAGGCTCAACCATCGAGGCATGGCTAGAGAGTGAGGCAATGTGCTTCACACTTCGCAATTTCGACCTCAAGAATGAAGGTTCGCATAGGCGGTCTTCAACTAAAGGGGAGCGCTCTTCTATGTAGGAAGATGCTCCTACCTCAGCTAAACATGGTCGTCAAAGCTGTGTTAGGGGAACAGTTTGAGGAACGGTTCTGGGAGAAGTATTTGTCAGAGGAATTCATTGAGCGCCATCTCAATGAGTTCAGTGCCTTACGACATGGTGGTAATACAGTGATGGATTATGAGACCATATTTATGGAGCTACTTCGGTATGCCCCGCATATGAACACGAAGAAGCTAGAGATCAACAAGTTCATGACCGGCCTTAACTCCATCTTTCGTGTGAATGTGGTGATCTAAATGGCTCAGACTTTCCATGATGTAGTCAAGTAGGCCTCTTAGATAAGGAATATTTGACCGCGGGAGTCTGGGTAGGACTCCTACAAGACCGTATGGACTGACAACATCTAGTGTGCAGCAACATCAGACGTCCTCTAGACCAGACCTCTTGGTATCAAGATATGTCTATAGGACCCTTATTTACAACACCTTAATGATAGGTTCGTTAACAGAGGGATCCCTACAGGGGACCACCGCATCCGTGGCAACACCTCTAGCAGCCGCCATTTAGGCTTGTCAGCATAACAGACCAGGATCTTAGGTTGGTGGGCCAAAAGATTCTATTTCGAGGCCAGGAGTATTAGACTGGAGGTGGGTGATGGACATGTGGAGAGTCACCTTACCAAGAATACTATCTGGTTGAAAGGGTTAGAGTGGTCGATTAAACATGACACACTACCATGGTGGAGATGGGAAAGGCCCATAGGATTTATGACCATGGTAAATAACCACCAGGATGAGCACCAGTCCACTGTGCTCGAGGCGTCAGGTGCTGATCTGAAAATATATTTTAATGACTATGGTTGAGTTTTAAAGCATGATTTCATTTACCATTTAGGAAATTAATGAAAGAGGAATAATTAAGGAAAGTATGTTGCAGACATAAAGAAATATACCGATATGGTAATAAGCACAAGAAAACAAAAAACCATAAACAATAATGTTGATAACGGAGTTCGACAATCTTGCCTACGTCTCTAGGAATTTGTCTCAGTGGGTGAGGCTTTTCTTATTTCTGTTAAAAGATTCAAAAGTACATCATAAACATTCCAAATGGATTACAAACTGATTTAGTTATGTTCTACCAGATCTCAAGAACCCAACAAAACTGACGGCATTGAAAATGGATGAACGAAGCTCCCAGAAATGCCCTGCAAAGTTGCTCTCCTCAATATCTTCCCTACATAAACATGGCTTTGGCTAAAAAATTCTTCAACATTTTCTTGTTCTAAACCTCCTTAGGTTGTCAAAAACCTCTAGTTTATATAGGCTTGGATTTGGTAACAAACTCCCAACTCCCCCCCAAGATCTGGCCTAAAAAGGGGCCCAAGATCCTACAAAAATGGACTAAATCTCCCAAAACAGGTTAAAAATCCATTAAAAATCTTAATATATATAGTGGAAAACCCATAAATAGGAATAATTCATGGCAGGGCCCATTTTATCAAGGCCTTTGGGTATATGTGCACCCTCCATGTGGCCCTGGGCTGGCACTGACATGTTGGCCCCCTCCTTAGCTCCCGACCCTTGGTCGTAGGTGTGGCCATATGGCCTGGACTTATACATCCACGAAGCCCCAACTAAATAGATCCCCAGTCATTTTTCCTTTGGTTACGTGCCCTAGTTGGCAAGCTAGCCTGACCGACCGACGCTAACCCCAAAATTGCGTGCCAACCGTAATAGGACTGGGTCATATGTTTTATGGTCGTATGAATTGGGGATAACACTCCATTACAATCTGCGTGCCAACAAAAAACATACATTGTTAGGTCATATGGAAATGGTTCCATGCCATCTCGTCGGGGCTGGGGCCTAGCCCCAGCCCTATTCTCCGCCCAAATTACAACCATATCACCTTAAATAAAAGTTTTAGACTATGGTTTATAAGTCATAATGTGGGAGGGCTAGTATCCCAGCCCTGCCAAATCAGTTGTTGCCTAGACAGGAGGTCATGGGTTCGACTCCCCGGGAGTCCATTCCATTTTGCAACCGCTGACCAATGGAGGGGTGCCACGTGGCATCGTATCACTTGCCCATTAACTTCCATGTGTCATATAATGATTTGTCCAGATGTCAACACCATATGCCCATTCAACATTCCATTGTACCTTCCAAATCACTCAGCTTCCACGTGTCGTACAGCTGTGCGGACCTTACCATGTCAGCCCATGCCATGTGTCACCCTTGTAGTGGTGCCACATGTCACAATATGACTCATCCACATATGCACCTGCCCACATCAACACCTGTCCATGTTAGCATGACAACACACCACTTCCATGCCACTTGTACAATCGTATGGCTTATACAGTCAGTTGCCATGTCAACACTATATGGACTATACAGACTGAACATTCATCAAAATGTTTCCTATTTGTCCAAACAAATAGATAATGATATATTTCGCATACGACGTCTGTTTGAATCTGTTCAGGTTGCGTTGGGTTCGTAACATCGAGGCCCACGCACACATCCGTTTTGAAGAGATTTTGAGCACTTTTATTTTTAGGCCTTCCTAGACCCATCTTGTCTCCTGGATCCATTTTTGGATTAGGTGCCATCACTAAATGAACTTTTAGTATTTTTTAGACCTCAGTTCTATGGAGAGATCTAATTCTAGTATCGCATTGAAGGGATTTGGGTAAGGGCTTCAACAGGACGAGTTTAGATTTGTCAGTGTGGCTTCGGGTACCAACTGAATGGTTGGAGGAAGCGGTATGAATTGTCTCTTTAACCTGGGGATAGTGTAATGAAGTTTGACCTACGTCATGATCTTAATATATTATGACGACATGATCAATATGGACTGGTGGGAATCGCATGATGTTATTCCCAATGGTAAGATGAGGCGGTTGAGTTGGACCGACAATGAAGGACAAAGAAGTGTGATTGCAGGAAGAAAACATGGAGTATCCCCGAGGTTCATTTCTTCCCTATAGATAAAAGAGAGCATGCACAAGGATGCAAGTCATATTCATACTTAGCATCGAACGTCAAGGGCATGGCGGAAGGATTAGAAGACCTTCTGGTAGTACAAGAGTTTGCGGATGTGATTCCCTAAAGAATTACCAGGTGTGATGCTCGAAGCCAAGATGGAATTTACCATCGAACTAAAACCTGTAACTGAACTGATGGCAAGAAATAATTATCGGATGTCGACCCCTGAGTTACAAGAGTTGAAAGTGAAACTAAAGGAGTTGTTGGACCTAGGACTTATATGACTAAGTGTATCGCCTTGGATTGCTCTTGTTAATTCCATACGAAAGAAGGATGGGTCGTGGAGACTCTGCTTGATAACCGTCGAGTATTCCTTGAAGAAATTTTGATATCGTCTCGGATGATGGAAGATCATGATGAAATTTTATGCTTGGTGCTACAATGTTGCGAGAGAACAAATTACGGGAAGCAGTCATAAATCTATTGAGGATTCATTGGTTGGGGCATGTTATCTGTGACAAAGGAATCATTGTGGATCCAACAAATGTAGAGGCTATTATGGAGTGGCCTGTGACGACGAATGTACTATAAGTGTGTAGCTTCATGAGTTTAGAGGGATATTATCGATGGTTCATCGAGGGTTCTTCGAAGATATCAATCCGATTACGAAATTACAGAACTAGAAAAATAAGTTTGTGTTGACCGAGAAATGCGTAGAAGCATTTCAAAGTCTCAAGGAGTTGTTGACAACAATACCAAAACTAAAAGTCCTAGGCATGGGCAAGGGCTTCTTGGTATGCACTGATGCATGAAATAAAGGATTAGACGGAGTCTTGAGGAAAGACGATTGAGTGATTTCTTACATCTCGAGGAAGTTAAGGAAGCATGAGGATAACTATGTGATGCATGATTTGTATGTTTTATCCATCATGTATTCCCTGAGAGTGTGGAGACACTACCTGATTGGACGAAAATTTGAACTAAAAATGGACCACTGTGGTTTACAACACCTTTTTACGCAAAATGACTTGAACGTGTGGCAAAGGCGTTGGTTAGAACTGCTTATCGATTACGATTTTGAGATTTCCTACTTAAAAGGAATAGTGAACAAAGTGGAAAACACATTGAGTCGAAGACGATGCATATTTTCAGTGATACCTCTTCAATCGAATATACGTGAAAATTTTCTAACTACAACGCGACATTGACTGGTATAAAGAGGGTAAGGAATTTTTTGGGAAAGACACCATGTTGGTAAAAAAATTGAGGGATATGCTGTGGACAACGATGAATCTTTGAGATATAATAGTTGGATTTACTTACAACCCAACAACGAATTGAAAAGTTTTGATCTTATGCAAAGCTCATAAAGCATTGTACATAATTCATCCATATGTCATGAAGATGAGAACCAACCTTAAGCCCTTATTCTTCTGGAAGAGATAAAGGAAGACATAGTCAACTACATGGCGAGATGTCTAGAAGGTCGGCAAGTGAAGGCTGAACATAGACATCTAACAGGATTTCTACAACCACATGCTATTCCAGAATCGACATGGGAGGTCATTTCGATAGAATTCACTGTTGAATTTTCACTGAAAAAAAGGAGGCATGGCCCAATTGTCATGAAAGTTGACACTGACAAAGATTTCACATGTTTTCCCTATGCATATGATGCATTAGGCACCAGGTATAGCTAGAGTTTATATCGACAAGATCTTGATACTGCCAGATGTACTAAAGAAATCGTATCCGATAAGGGATTCGGTGTTTGCAAGATGATTTTGGGCAAGTTCGCAAGAGTCCTTGGGAACACCACTGAACTTTAGTACAACATGTTCTTGAGATAGACAGGTTGAGTGAAGTAACAAACCAATTTGGGAAGGTTGTGTGGCGTATGTGTGTGTTGGACCAACAAAAACATTCGGAATAGTTATGGATGCTGATTGAGTTTGCATGCAATAACAACCATCAAAGCACCATTAATATGGCACCATTTAAGTTTCTTTATGGGCAACCATGTCAAATGTCTTTGAGTTGGGATCAACTTGAGGATGGGGTCCTAATAGGACCATAAGTGATCCAAGAATTGAAATAACAATTACAAACGATATGAAAGGGGATGGAGGAAGCGCAGGATCGACAGAAGGGTTTGTCTATGCACATCACGTTGACCATAATTATGAAGGGCCTAATGGCTAGCCATGCCTCATTCTTTGAGGCATTGTGTGATGTTTATCTTGTATCCATGTGCGACTTTAGGTCAGTGATTCTATGTATGCTATTGATTGAGTTCTTGGCATTGGGCGAGGGTGTGCTCATGAAAGAGCCTATCCTCTTTTTGTACCATCACATTCGATAACTATAGAATATAACTATTTATCAAGTCAAGGTCCAATAGGACAATTATAGTCCACACTCAACTACATGGGAGGATGCATATGATATGCGTCCGTAGTTTCCATTTTTATTTGATGGCTAGACCCTTAGATATGGTCAGATACTTTATTTTTTCACTTGTATACTGTGAAACTTCGAGACAAAGTTTAAAACAAGAGGGGGTGTATGTAACATCTTAATCTTGTGCACACCTGATTGGACTTATTCTTTGAGGACACTTGTGTGCAAGTGATCCGGTTCCTTATATGATTCAATGTTTCTCTTATGGATTATGATGATGTTGTGGATATATGATGATATGCTATTTGATTATATTTGTATCGACAAGTGCTATTGACTGGTTTATCTTGAGTGTGAAAGACTATGGATTGATTGAGGATTCAAATGGCATCAATGGACCTCCTTGGACTCTGGATCGAGTCAGAGAGTGAAATTTTTATGGTTTGATTGTTTTTTTTATTTCAGATGTGATATATGACTGATAAATTATGATGTTGATTTTGGATCTCTCACAAGTTTCATTGATGAATGCAGGCTAATGATAGCTTGCTAATCAGACTCAAATTTGGAGTAAAGGGGCCATGCACGACAACCAGAGATATTGAAGGAGAGGTCTGGTAACAACCCTACCACAACCTACTATCACTCTCGACGTGGCTCGAACTGTAGGTTATCGATTACCTAGTTAAAGAGATCCATGACGCCATGAGGGAAGACTGTGACAATTTCTCATGATGATTCTAAGGGGTGCACAATGAGGTCCTTAGTCTCCCACAAGGTCACTTTATGGAGTATTGAATCCAAGGGTTCGATGTCTACCAAAATCAGTCAAAAGGCGAGTGGCACCCTTAGAGAACATAGTGTGTCTTGAAGGGCACGTCACATAAATGAAACATGAATGAAGGCAAGCAACACCCTTGGAGCATGTAGTGCATCTTGAAGGGCGCGTCGCGGTTATTAACATTGGTGAGTCAATGAACCTAGGTACCTAAAAAACAACATCTTGTTTTGACCTAGTCATTCTTAATATAATTGTTACATGAGTAAAGTTTAAAAATTATAAAATTTCCCTTGAAAACAATTTTGCTAAGCCTAGTTGAATTTAAGACTAGGTCTAAGTAGGACATGAGAAAAAAAATTGATTAAGCATTAATAAAAGGGGGATGATGAAAAGTGGGGGTAAAAATTAAATTTAAAAATTAATGGAGGATTAAATTATTTCAAAAGATTAATTGTTGTTTATGTGCAAAACTTGCTAAATTCGAACTTCGACAAAAAGGGGAAATTAATTGCAAATGGAATGTGGAACATAGAAGGGAATCTAGTCTAGAGAACTTTCCAAATTCGAACTCAACTAATATTTAAGAAATGTATCGATCATTAAGGGAATGTGAATGAATAAAGGGACATCGAGGAGCGCTTTTAGGTGGGTGAGGGAAATTGGAAAATTAATTTAATTAATTAAATGAATTTATGGTGCAACTAAGGGATTGGGTGACAAGTGTATGGGGGAGAATATTCCTAATAAATTTTAATAAAAAGATTTCAATGTGAATTTTGGAAACTATTCACTAAGAGAACTCTATAAAATAAATGGCAGAGGAGGCGAATGGATGACATCTAGTAGGTGTAAGGTTACTCTACTGATATTTTTCTCGACTAATTTTTCTTGTGTGAGTTGGGATGCCCAGCTTGATTAGAGAGTGGTAGCTCAACCTTGCGAGGTGATATGGGAGCTATATTTATTTGGTTTGTTTGTGTGGCCCCTTTAAATCTCATAGGGGTAAAGGGGAAGAAGAGTACCCCTAGCATTGGCTGGGAGGTACCAGTGAAGTCTTGATGATTAGCAAATGCAAGGGAAGAAGGAATGCCAGTTGTCGTAGGACATCTTCGAGAGCGCCAACGCAGAAGAAAACTCTCAACTTATTCATTGTCGGATACGATATTCTTTTGGTTTTCATATTGTATATATATAGTTTCAAAAATAACTGCCTTAGATTGCGTTGAATCTTATATCAAATTTGTAATCTATTGATGAGTTCATGGGAATCAAGAAGTGAATTTTATGATTCTGTCTCCACACAAATTTTTAGTTGTTTATTAAATTTTCTTGTAATGGTCATTTTTATTTATCTATTAGAATACCCTTTAGTCTTTTAGAAACCTAATTTCTTCTAGTACATAGGGTTCACTTCTAGTTGATAGAATCTTCTTCTCTGATTTGTAATTCTTTGTGTATGGAGCCTTAGTTTTTCATTTTATTTTTTTTAATTTGCTGGTACTGTTATTTCAACTGAGTATAAATTTAGGGTTTCCGCACTGAGATTCTTATGATAATTTAGGGTTACTTTATTCATTTAACCTTTACCAATCGAATTTGTTGGTTAGTCCCATCCTTTGGGCAACAATTAGTTAGTGAGTAACACCCAGGCGCAATACACTAACTCTCAGGCTCATTCTTTTGGTGCATAAACATAGGGTATTATGGATGGGTACACTTGGGCTAGGCTCCCTCCTTTTTTCCTAGACCCTTCTAATCTTTATAGAATTTAAATTGATATGGAACTCTTCCTTCCCTTGTTCCCACCTGGATTCAAAACAAATAACCAGCACCACCGGATAAGCAACCTTACCTGAGAAGAATCACTCCTCGATGCTTGTGTTGTACCTCGAGATTATATGATTAATGATAAAGCACACTTAGATGAAACCCCTAGATGGATATCTTGTGATGTGTCTCCTCCTTTTTGTTGTTCAGTGCTAGATGAAGGTCGAGTTTAGGTGCTTCCTGTACTTTGTGTTTCGAAATTTTCGTGTGCAGATAGTGGACTGAGAAAAATAAACGATCAAAGAAGATATCCATCCCTAGGGACTGATTTTTCCATGACCATGCCTGAACACCATACCTCCAATGCCATCACTACCATCTCAACCCCAACGCCCACTCTAACTCTCGCCTGTGCCACCCCATCAATTTAACTAGATTTCTAAATGTCGTAGTGGCGGGAGGGACACTCCCTTTTCCTTGCATCCTGGATTGTATCTTGATCTGTTATAGGGTCACGACAGTGGTTCTGGCATAGTCCAGTCTCATGAAGAGCGTTGGGGGAGGAAAATTCTAGTTGCATGGTTGTTAGGCGTTGTTCGGACTTCCTTGGAATGATGAAAATGATTTAGCAATTCGTTGCTCGACGTCTAAGAGCATGGAGTTCCCTTGCTCCTTGCGTGTAGCTGCCACCTCGAATAGTGTTTCCTTGACTGACTGTCCTCTCCCTTAAGCGTAGTATCCTCCGAAAATTATGCGTCTTGTTGGTCAGTTGCCCCTGGTGTCCATGGTAGCACTCTAGAGTGTTATTCTTCTTAAAGCGTTGTTGAGAAAGACTTAGAGCTAAGTTGGAAGATAATTTCGATTTAAATCAACACGATGACTATTCGAACCTTAGAGGCATTGAGTTATTATTTGTGATTTCTAAATTCTAGTAGAACCCTTACTTGTACAATGCTTAAATAAAAACCCAGGATTGTAACAACATAGCTATATTAATTCTAGCTTCCGAAAATGATGGCGTTTCAAAATATGAAAATCAACATTGAATGTGAGCCTTGATTTAATACTGAGAAACTTAAGTTCAACAAGTTCGTGTTCGACCTTAAAGGAAGCATACATGAAAATGTTAGGATTATGATGCCTCATACCTTGCATGATTCCATCCAAAAGGCCCTCATAGTAGAGGAGGATATTATCAACGAGGGTCAGAGCAAGATTGTAGCGAGGACGAAAGGGCATGTGTCATTTGGTGCACTGCAACATCTGACACCAGCCATACATATGCTAGGATATCGTGTCTTCCATAGAGGATCCACTTTCACTACACCTCGACGACTAGCTCCACAGCAACAAACTCCTTACCGCGGACCACAACACCAGTAGGAGTGTCGACCACAGCAACAACAGTTTAGGCTTGTTCAATAGAACAGACCACGATTCCAGGCCGGTGGGCCGTCAGCTTCTACTTCGGGTACCAGGAGTACTGGAACGAAGAAAGGGTGTTGGAATTATGGGCAGCCACACTACCAGTGCGACTTCCCAATGGAGATCACTAAAGCATCTGGATCAGTCGGACCCACTACCGTGGGATATTTGGGCAAGGCCCATCAGATTCATGCAGCGGTGAATAAATGCCAGGCAGAGAACTAGTCGACTGTGCTCGAGACGTTAGGTACCATCGCTGACAAGATCCTTAGTATTTTGATAAATCCCAGTGCTACCGAGAGTTTCATTTGTAGTGTAGCGCTAAAAATGATTAAGGTAAAGTCAGTCGAACATGATGAGTTTATCTTTGTAGATATGGCTTCGGGAGCCAAACAAAAGGTTGGAGGGAAGGTTACGGACTATGCCCTTAACTTGGGAGAGTTTGTCACTAGGGCCAACCTGTACGTCACGATTTTAGGATCTTATGACGTCATGATCGGTATGGACTGGTTGGAATCGCATGAGGCGATACTCAACTGTAAGATGAAATGGTTGATATTGGTTGATGATGAGGGACAAAGATGCATGATTGTAGGTCAGAACGAGGGAGTTTCCCTAACGTTCATATCTTACTTGTAGCTACGAAAGAGAATGCACAAGGGGTGTAAGCTTTATGTGATCCTTGCATTAAATGAAAAGGGAGTAGCAGAAGGTCTAGAACACCTTTCGGTGGTGAGAGAGTTTGTAGACGTATTTCGAGAAGAGTTACTTGGGATGCCACCAAAGAGGGAATTGGAGTTTACCATAGACCTAAAACTGGGGATTGAACTGATAGCAAGAACACCTTATCGGATGTCGACCCCAGAGTTACAAGAGTTTAGAATGCAATTGAAGGAGTTGCTGGACCTAAGAATTATACGTCCAAGTGTATCACCATGGGGTGCGCCTGTTATTTTCATATGAAATAAAGATGGGTCGTGGAGACTCTGCATTGACTACCGTCAATTGAACAAGGAAAGGATCAAGAATCAGTATCTGTTGTCGAGGATTGATGATCTGTTCGATCAGATGAAGGTTGTGACATTATTTTCAAAGATCGATTTGCGATCAGGGTATCAACAGTTATGGATCAAGGAGGATGACATCCCTAATACCTCCTTTAAGATGAGGTTTGGACATTACGAGTTTATTGTTTTACTGTTTGGACTGAAAAACACCCCAGGGATATTTATGAGTTTGATGAACAGGGTGTTTCACGAGGACTTGGACAAGTTCATCCAAGTATTCATTAACGATATTTTGATTTACTCTCAGACAAAGGAGGAGCATGATGAGAACATGTGCTTGGTACTACAGTGTCTACGAGAGCATACATTATATGGGAAGTTGTCCAAATTATAATTTTATCAATCGAGGATTCACTACTTAGGGCATGTCATCTCGGACAAAGGTATCGTCATGGATCTAGCAAAGGTTGAGGCCATTATGGAATGGCCTGCGCCGATGAATGTCTCGGAAGTGCACAACTTCATGGTTTTAGCAGGATATTATCGACGGTTCATAGAAGGATTTTTGAACATAGAAAATCCGATCACGGAATTGCAGAAGAAGAAGAAGAAGTTTGTTTGGACCAAGAAATGCGCGGAAGCATTTAGGAGACTGAAATAGCTATTGAAAAAAACACCGATACTAAAGGTCCCTGACATGGACGCGGACTTCTTGGTATGCACTGACGCATCCAAGGAAGGCTTAGGCGAAGTCTTGATGCAAGATGGTCGAGTGATTGCTTACATCTCAAGGAAACTGAGAAGGCATGAGGAGAACTATGCAATGCACGATTTGGAGTTGTTATCCATTGTTTATTCCTTGAAGGTTTGGAGACACTACCTTGTTCGACGAAAATTTGAACTAAAGATGGACCATTGTAGAATACAACACATCTTTACACAAAGAGACCTGAACGCGTGACAACGACATTGGTTGGAACTGCTTAGCGAGTACTATTTCGAGATTTCTTACATAAAAGGAACAATGAACCGAGTGGCAAATGCATTGATTTGGATACCACACATCTTTTCGGTGTTGCCTCTTCAGATGAATCTACGTGAAAATTTCTCTAACTTTACAACACAACGATGATTGGTACAAAGAGGTCGAGGATTCTATTAGACAACACAAAATGATGGTACCAAGATTTGAAGGATTTACGTTTGACGATGATGGATTATTTAGGTTTAAAAATCAGATTTACATACCATCGAATGCCGAGTTGAGGAGCTTGATCCTAAACGAGGATCATAGAGCAGTATACATGGCTCATCCAGGAGTCACGAAGATTAGGGAGGACTGTAAACCCTTATTCTTCTGAAAAGGAATGAAGGCAGACAGAGTCAACTATGTGGCCAGATGTCTAGAATGTCAGCAGGTAAAGGCTGAACATAGACATTTAGTAGGATTACTACAATCACACATTATTCCAGAATCAAAATGGGAGGTCATTTCGATGGATTTTATTGTTGAATTGCCACTGACGGCAAGGAGACACGACTTGATTTTCATGGTAGTCGACACTATGATGAAGAGTGCTCATTTTATTCCTGTGCGTACGATGTATCAGGCACCTGACATAACTAGAGTTTTCATTAGTGAGATTGTGAGGCTGCATGGTGTGCCTAAGAGGATTATATTCGATCGAGGATCGTTGTTTATCGGACGATTTTGGACTAGTTTCCAAGAGGACTTGGGAACCCAAATTAACTTTAGTACTGCATATCACTTGGAGACTGATGGGAAGACCGAACGAAAAAAACAAATCTTGGAAGAAATGTTGCGCATGTACGTGATGGAATAGAAAAAGTGTTGGGAAGAATTCTTGCCACTGGTATAATTCACTTATAACAATCATTACCAAAGCACCATTAAGATGGCGCCCTTCGAGTTCCTTTATGGGTGACCATGTCGGACGCCTTTGAGTTGGGATCGACTTGAGGATAGGGTCCTGGTGGGAAAAGAAGCGATCCAAGAAATGGAAGATCAAATTCAAACAATAAGACAAAGGATCAAAGAAGTGCAGGATCGACAAAAGAGTTATGTTGATGCACACCATGTTGACCGTAATTACGAAGTGGGTGATCGAGTCTTCTTGTGGGTAAAACTGCATAAGAGTTCGATCAAGTTTGGAAAGGGAGATAAACTCTCTCCTATGTTTGTGGGACTTTTCAATATTGTGGAGAGAAAGGGGACCGTGGCCTATCGACTAGCCTTGTTTGATTCTTTGAGGCGTATGCACGATGTTTTTCACGTATCTGTTTTGAGACATTATATTAGTGCTCCTACACATGTTATTGACATGATTTCCTTGCAGGTATCAGATGAGGGGGAACTCACAGCTGAGCTGATCCACATCCTGGATCATCACATTTGACAACTACGACGTTGAACAATAGACCAGATCAAGGTCCAGTGGGACAACTATAGTCCGTTATCGACAACTTGGGAGGACACATATGATATGCGCCAATAGTTTCCATTTTTGTTTGATAGATATACTTCTGACACTGTGATACATATTATTTCGGCACTTATATAATGTGATACATATTATTTCAGCACTTATATACTGTGAAACTTTGGGACGGATTTTAGACCAAGAGGGGTTGTATGTAACATCCCGCTCTTGCGCGCACAGAGAAAACTTATTCTTTGAGGACACTTTCTTGCAAGTGATCCATATTATTATACCATTGACCATTGATTATTATTATGAGGCATTATGGATGTGATTATATGTTATTTTGTTGTTGTAAAGACCCTCCTCGTTATAACAACTACTCTGTTAACAGGTGCGAAATTTTTTTTGTGTTAAGGTGTGTGCGCGTGTAGAAGTACGGACTCACGTGACTCTATGTCGCCACCCGACAACCGACAAGACTGACCCGACAATAAGATGATTACAACCTTGTACAACACTAATTATATGAACAAGCGTCCTCCAGGAAGGCGCAAGTAAGAAGGACCCAGACGTTGGCCAACCATGCATAAGACTCACTGAAAATCTCGGACCAAAAGCTCCCTTTAAATTTATTAAACGACGAGATATCCAACCCTAAATAAAGTACACTTAGTTAACTGCAATGCACGTTTGCTGAAATATAAACACCGATTTCACTTAGATTCACGGACGTTTAAAATTTATGGGTCATCCGTCATAAAGTGATTACCATGAATTCACCATAACACCACCCTATCTTCCACTATTTAGCTTCGTATGCATTCTGGCATGTAACCAAACTTACTTACGCAACCGCTTCAAGTAAATCCATCATTTGTAAGCATTACAATCCTTAGGTTTGCATCAAGTTCTTTACACAACAACCAATGACAAGGTTTATGGAACAAGAATCTTTCTCATTGTTACTTTTCTCCTTGGCATCATGCTCACAAATATTTATGCAACAAGACAACAGGAATTCGATCATAGAAGTAGCTCTCTAATGCATATTTATTATTTAATTTACTTTCAGCAAGGCCAACAAGGGCTCATACAACTCTTGCAATTCCATTATCTAAATGCTCATAACACGAACAAGAGCATAAACATGTAGTCCCAGACAATCAGCAACAAGATATTGACGAACTTAAGTTGCACAGACGGTATGGTTTCTCATGCAGGTAAAAGTTTGGATACAAATATTTCAAACTTATATCTCATGCTATAGCATAAAGGCAAAGTTAACCATGCAAGGAAAATGCCTATGATCACTTGACTCATCACAAAAATTATTGAACTTATATGGTTCAATCAGGGAATGATGTATTCAACTGAGAAGCCCAACAAGTGAAATCGGTTTCCCCTTTTTATTAAAGCAGGTTATCATCGCACCATTTTCTTGAGATGAACATCATGGGTAGCAATATCACTCACTAAGTTTTATTTGTCAGTATTATCTTAAC
>ML795687.1:112078-147756 GCA_009831015.1 Picea engelmannii | reverse complement strand
TCATGTCAGAAATGTCAACATCAAATCAAATGAAACATCATAATAAACATATCAACCCAAAAGCACACTCCCTGACTCAGTCCGGAGTCCAAGGGGGTTCTACCGATGCCTCTGCATCCTCAAGGTCAAAAACCCTGCACACTTAATAAAACTGATTCAATAGCACCCGTCTACATCAAATAGTAACACATCATGTCATCTGTCAATCACATCATAATCAAATATAAAAGGTCTAACATAAAAAGGGTCCAGATCACTTGCGAGCAAGTGTCCTCAAATAATAAGTGTTCTCAGTGCGCCAGAGCGGGATGTTACAGTTGTATTGACTTAGAAAACTGCTATTGACTCGATTCTCCTGAGTATGCAGGATTTGGAGCTCGAGGATGTTGAGGCATCGATGAAACCCTTGGACTCCGAATCGAGTCAGGGAGTGGACTATTGGGGTTTGATTGTTGTATATATATATGACAAATGTGCATCTGATTAGATGTTATGATTATGGATTTTGTTCTTACATGATTCATTGATGATGCATGCTGACGATAGCTTGTCGACCAGACTCACATGTGAAGTAGAGGGGTCACACACGACTACCAGAGACATTGAGGGAGAGGTGTGGACAACAACCCTACCACAACCTACTAGCACTTTGGTCATGGCTCAAATTGTAGGTTAATGAATACCTAGTTCGAGAAGACCCACGATGTTGTGAGGGAAGACTGCGATAGTCTCTCATGATGATTCTAAGGGGCATGCAATAAGGAAAGGGCCTTATTCCTTAGACGCCCTTAGTCTCCCACAAGATCACCTGACGGAGTATTGACTCTAGGGGTTTTTGATGTCTACCAAGTTAATCAAGAGGAAAGTGGCACCCTTGGATCACAGAGTGCGTCCTAAAGGGAATGTCATGCAATAAAAATGGAAAGAGGCAAGTGGAACCCTTGGAGAATGTAGTGCGTCCTGAAGGGCACGTCGTGCAAGGGAAACATAATGAGGTGAGTGGCACCCTTGGAGCACATAGTGCATCCTGAAGGGAACGTTGCGCAAAGGAAACAAAATGAGGTGAGTGGCACCCTTGGAGAACCTAGTGCATCCTGAAGGGCACGTCACGTTTTTAACTAATAAGTGAATAAACCTAGATGGCCTTAGAACAAATGTTGTGATAAGAAATATTTAAAAACAAATTCCCTAATAAATGTTGCCCAGCCTAGGAAAATAAAATCTAATTCTGAGTGATACTTTTGTAAAATAAATAAATAAATAATACTAATAATCATCATTAAAAATGTGATGAGAAGGGGGTAAGCAATTCAATTAATTAAAAAAAAATCAAATTACTTTGGGTGATTAAATTTTAAAAGAGGGGAATAATTGTTTCTCACATGTGCTAGTTGAAAATTTTATTAAAATGAAAAAGCGGGGAAAGGGGTAAAGTCTTCACTTACTAATTTGAATTTTAGATAAAAAGGGAAAGAGAGAAATTTAAAAGAATTAGGAAATTAAGGGAAAAAGGGGGAAAGATAAAGAGAAAGGGAAACATAAGGAAAAATAATGACTAAGTTAGTAAGTTATCTTTCATCTAAGAATTTTCTAAATTGAACTCAACTAGTAAATTAGTAAAGGGGTAAGTCATTAAAATGTGTAAGAGAATATGGGGACACCAAGGAGAGATTCTAGGAATGATTTTAGGTGGGTGAGGGAAATAGGAGTAATTAAATAATTAATGAAATTAATTTATGGTGCAACGAAGGGTATGGGTGACACATGTACAGGGAGGATTTTTCTAAATTAAATTTTTGAACAACAAATTAAATGGGAAATTGGGAAAGAGATGACCTAGAAACTCTATATAAAGAGGGATGAGGAGGATGATGGATCTCTCCTATTATGCGTAATGTTACACTGCATAATTTTAGACTTGATTGGCTTATCTTGTGGGAGTTGGGATACCGAACTCGATGAGAAGTGGTAGCTCAGCCTTGGGAGGCGAGCTGGGAGCTAGTTGTTCTTTGGTTTAGTGTGAGTGGCCCCTTTGTGGATTGGGGGGCTAAGGGGGAAGAAGAGTACCCCTAGAATTGGCTGAGAGGTACCGGTGAAGTCTCATCGGTCAGCAAGCGGAAGCTGCACGGAGCGCGCGAGACAATGACTCAGAGCAGACAACTTGGGCTACAGTACGCTTACTTTTATTCTTCATGGTAGATTATTACTGACCTTACACTTTCAGTTATGTGCATTTGATTGTTTAAAGAAGGTGTATGACTTAGCAATTTAGTTGAGAACTTAAATTTCCCCATAGCCTTAAGCTCACTACTTGACTTGATTCCCTTGGAATTCGATCCCTAAATGTTGTGAAGTGTCCTTTTGGTTTTATTGATTTATTGTGAAGAGTTCTTCTTTACTTCGCCCTCATCCCTAGATCATTAGTCCCCGCCTAAGCAGTCGGCCAGGAGGCGGATCGACGGTTGTCACTTCGGTGTTAATAGACCTATAGATCCTAATGCCCTTCTTTTGTGTGCGTGGATGATGAGGGAAGGATGTGTTTTCCCAGTCATCTACCCCTGTTGATTGTTCTTGGTTGATTGATGGTAATTGCACCTTCTTGCGATTAAAAACCTCTGTGTGTTGTTCATCGTCCTTCCCTGCGATTTAATGACAAAATTTCTCTTTATTTAGACTGCGCTTTTATTCCCACTTGAATGCCAACCTTGATTTATATATGGAATGTGTTTATATGTATGTTGCGACTACTGGGCGTTTTTCCTTACTGTCTGCGATTATTATATTCAATGGCATTTTGACGTTGAGTTTTCAGTACATTTGACATCTATATTGCTTCTTGTGTTTTACATAGACTCTTTAATGACAACGTCCCTTACCTCATTTATTGACTATGATTTGTTTTTGGTGTGACTGCTATTTCTTTACCATGTCTGCAATTTGATGTTGTTGACAATGTTTAAATCGTTTTTTTTACTATGATCATACATGCATGTTGGACTGCATTTTTGTGTTTGTTTTCACTGCCTTCGATGCCCCTTGTGTTGCGTGTTGATGGCCCTTTTGTCTCTGCCATTTCATGCTTCTTTTCACGTCGAATTCGTGCTTCTACTGCACAACGAATTCATTATTCTATTGCATAGTGATTCGTCCTCCCTGAACAATGATTTTCATCCTTCTTGACAATGATCTTAGTATATACATTATTTTAGCTAACGAATTTATTATGCATTTAATAGATAGCCTGTGATCATTGATATCTTTTGGTAGCATGAGTTTTAATGGCAATTTTATTAATGGTGTAGTGATAGAATGTTGACAACAAATATTTACTGTAAGTGTGGCTGTGAATTTGATATTTTATTGGTAGAAACGTTTTGGGTGTTTTCCTGCATTCTTTCTGGAAAGGTCTGCATCTGTCGTAAGCTATGACTACGGATTACATGTGTATAGAAGGCAATTGAACACACATGTATTCACACATGCACAACAAGTTAAATGAGATCGAATTGGCCCTTTTAATCAATGGCATTTTTCAGTTACTGCGAATTAAAATAAGCAAATTTTAGAGTTAAAATCCATTTGAACCGCCCTTACCCTATGAACTGATGCACATTTTAATAACCAATGTCATGAATTTTGCATCTTTGTTTTATTAGTTCCTGACAGTGGCTTCATTTTTTCCAACGCCAGACAGTGGCTGCATTTTGGTTAATTCCTAATAGACAATGCATTTTTATTATTTATAAATCCATTTCACTGTGTAAGACAATGAATCAACCTGATATTTATCTAATTGCGATTTTTATTTGGATAGCATTTATTTTTACCTGTCATTTTCGTACAACAAATTCATGGATTAAACACACAATTTTTTTTCAAAATAAATGTTCAGATTCCCGTCATCTCCTCATTAGATTACTCTCTAATTAATTCCTGATGTATAATTTATCAGCCGAATAGTTTACGTTGCTTAATAAAAGTTCCAATTGAATTGGATTGCAAGTGAATCACCTCCGAAATTTAAATATATAAATGATTGTTACATGGTAATTCACCACTACAAAATCTTCTTCTACTCCAATCACAGTTGATTAATCATAATGGTGTTAAGATATATTTTTTCTGCCTAATTTTAACTATGGGGGTCCATGGCCAAGGATTGTACTTTTCCTTCTTGTTTTAGGCGGCTACTTCATACCTTTGAATGCCAACTACTACCTTTGGACATCCTTATCATTGATAGACAGTCACCGATTATAGATAGCCTTTTTATTAGTTAATAGGCATCCTATATCATGTGATTGACAGCCTTAGTTGTAATTGCATATTTTATGCAGCTAATTTAGTCAGCAATGAGATATCTTATACTTTTGTACACAACAATTTGTGCCTTGATTAGACAACATGGTCGTTTTTAATGATTAGCTAATTATGTTTATTGTTAAACTTGCTTTTACTCAACAACTTTAATGTTTAATAGACAATTGGTTAAACTTTAATACTATTGATATTGCTAGGCAACATGTTGGAAGTAAATTTTGTTAATAAGTGTTATAATTATAAGCATTATACATTGATATTGTGAATATTGTATATATTGGTATTTGTTTAATTAGATTCCCAAATGATTGACTAGTTGTAATTTAGACTCACTAAATTAGATTTGGATTTAATGTTAAGTTAGGTTTGTAAATCATTGGATAATTGTGAGTTTGAATGGCTAAATTAGATTTGTAATTAATGCTAATTTAGATCATAATTATTGACTAAATAGACTTGATTAATAGTTGGGGTTGTTGGCGAAGTCATGTATTAGCTTGCGTTATTTCTTCGATTGACGTCCTCCTGCGTCTTGTCGACCTATTGCGGGGGGTGTGGGTGTAGTCCTCTTGTCATTAACTTGACTCCTAGTGAGTTGGATTCATCTCGAGTCCTTGGTCCAATTAGGTTGT
Organism: Picea engelmannii; assembly: GCA_009831015.1. NCBI lineage: Eukaryota > Viridiplantae > Streptophyta > Pinopsida > Pinales > Pinaceae > Picea > Picea engelmannii. The sequence goes on along the minus strand of ML795687.1, from coordinate 142,804 downwards.
TGTGCCACGATTGTCACTACTACATATTGAAAAAAGTGTGACGACTACTTGCGACGAAAGTACTCTTTCATCGCAAACTTCAAGAGAAAAAGTTCATTTTTTTAATTTTTCTCTAAATACACCCCGTATTCGTCGCTCTTGCAATGGAAGAAAAATTCCGTCTATGTTTTCGTCACAAGAGCGACACTCACTATTGATTGTTACACTTTCTTCTGTGTTTTCGTTGCAAGAGAGACACTCACTATAATCATTGTCGTCTTCAACAAAGTGACCTAAATATAAAAAATAAACATCCCTCCATTTGATAGGTAATCCTAATTAAACAAATAAACATCTCTCCATAAATTAACAATGATAATCCTAGTCAATAAGTTTCAGAGACTTCCTTTTGAGAATATAACTACAACGTGAAGAGATTAAGTCTAAATTATTTCCTATTATCATTATATCAGTGGGAACAAGGGCCAAAACATAGGTGGCCTGAGCATGGATAGAGTTAGAATTTTGGTACTTACCTGACTCGTCTGGATGTCTAGATATCCTCTCGGCATTCGGTCAACCCTTCTCACCTTGTATTCCTACGATTTCAAATCGACAACATTTCAGTTCAAAAAAAATAATTATGAATGCATTTCCAGTTCAAAATATTAGTGGAGGATAATAATGATAGTAATAATATATATATGAAATTGTTGATAGTAAGAATAAAAACATGGCCAAATAAAAATTCATGAAACTTGATAGCACAATTCACATTTGGAATCTCCTCCTTTTTGATGGGACCAATGCTTGATGCATTTCCTGTGAGCATACTGTGTAGCAAAAAAAATACATGTTTTGTATGAACACGTTTATGATAAAATATGACAAAATACTCGACACCCATAAACCTGTCATTCATCAAAGATGACAAAATATAAACCAATTTTATCTATCCCCTAAACCTTGTACCTTCAAGGTGTCAGAACAGGCACAGGGAATCTCCATATTACCTTTATTAATGAAAGGCAGAGATATTTGAAAAATGAGATGAAATTTGGTGAACAAAAATATTTATAAAAAAGTTTTTGCAAATACATAAATTCATTCTTTTGGTAAATCAGCTAAATTTTTATTGATATGCATCTTATATGACAATACATTGATCATTTTTTTTTAACCCATAATGTTTTCAATCTGCCTTCTAGGTCGCACTAACCATTGTCATTGACCATCTCATACAAAAGGATTTCAATGTCAACAAGATAAATAGAATCCCTGTTCAAATTTTAGGGACTTCCTTTCGAGAATATAACTATAGCGTGAAGAGATTAAGTCTAAATTATTCCTATTATCATTATATCAGTGGGAACAAGGGCCAAAACATAGGTGGCCTGGGCATGGATAGAGTCAGAATTTTGGTACTTACCTGACTCGTCTGGATGTCCGGATCTCCTCTCGACATTCGGTCAACCCTTCTTGCCTTGTATTCCTGCGATTTCAAATCCACAACATTTCAGTTCAGAAAAAATAATTATGAGTGCATTTCCAGTTCAGAATATTAGTGGAGGATAATAATGATAGTAAGAATATATATATATATATATATATATATATATATATATATATATATATATATGAAATTGTTGATAGTAAGAATAAAAACATGGACAAATAAAAAGTCATGAAACCTAACAACACAATTCACATTTGGAATCTCCTCCTTTTTTATGGGACCAATGCTCGATGCATTTCCTATGATCATACTCTGGAGCCAAAAAACACATGTTTTGTATGAACATGTTTATGATAAAATATGACAAAATACTTGACACCCATAAACCTGTCATTCATCAAATATGACAAAATATAAACCACTTTTATCTATCCCCTAAACCCTGTACCTTCAAGGTGCCAGAACAGGCACATGGAATCTCCATATTTTCTTTATTAATGAAAGGCAGATATATTTAAAAAATGAGAAGAAATTTGGTGAATACAAATATTTATAATTTTTTTTGTTGCAAATACATAAATTCATTTCACTTTGAGTGGGACTTTGGAGGGTCCAATTCATGGTCATTTTTGGTGGCAATGGTGGTTTGTTCTCCTTGCTAGTGGTTACATTTCCACTTTCTCCTAGATATTGTTTAGTTAGCTACATTTAATATTAAATTGTTGCATTGAATGTTAGTTTCATTTCACTTAATCCCATGAAAAACCTAAAATACAATAGTTGAAAAACCTAAAATATCTTCTCTACAGGTTGTTCTCTTTCACTCCCAAAGGAAAATTACATGATTGGTATAGTGTATTACCTATTCAATCAATTCAAGGATAGAAGTAGTTTAAAGAAAATTTAGAAATTCATTATTGAAATTCTCATCATGTAATTGAATTGTTGCAATAATTGTGCAAAAAACATAATTAAGACAAAGACTTTGTATGATATTTCAATACAAGGTTACATCAGATGTATTACTCATTGCACAAAAATCATAGGCCCCCACCATAGTTGGCTTGTGTTTTGTATCTATGATCTCTTCCCTTCACAATTTCTTTTTTCATTATGTATAAAGGAATTGAAATTGTAGAGTTGGCACAAAAAGAAGCACACACAATTGAAAATGAGTTGTATATGTGTCACCTATCTTCGATTTTGTCTCCATATTTTGAAGACTCCATGGTTGAAAAAACAAATTTTCCAATATCAAGCATAGATGATGAGGGAGAACATTCATTTGATAATGTGATCATATTTTAATTGTTCCAATAAGAGATAAATAATAGAGTATATGTTGGTATGCACAATGTTTTTGAGGAATTTTTTCGTTAAGTTTTGGTAGGAAAAGTATGTGCATAATAATGAGAGTAATAACACTTTGCATTTTTACCCTTGAGTGCTATTATAAGTTCTTAGATAATTGAATGATACATGTCACCTATGGTTATGTAATTTTTTGTCCTTAACCTTCAAGGTCATCCTTAACCCATGAGGGTTTCAACCACACCAAATCCAATAGTGGTATGATAGTTGCAAATCCAAATTTATTTATATCATTTTTTGGGAAAGTATGGAGGGTGGTAAGAACTTCACAAAGTAAATTGGAATTTTTGTCGCATGTTGGAAAATAAACAAGTATTTAGATCCCAAAGTCTAAGAAAGAGAGTCAATCCCAAAACAAGGGTTTCTACAAAAGGAACTAGTCATAAAATCCAAGGCTAAATTCTCAAGATAATGCTCCAGCATAAGGGTACTAGAATGGTTGGTTCCCTTTCTCCAAAATTTGAACCCAATTTATACTATCACAAGTTGGTTAAGTTTGTTGGAAGTAATAATTAGGGTTGTACAATTGCACAGATTTCATAAACCCCGCTTAGGAGTGCGTAATTAATGTTGATTTTTTACTTTTTACAATTTTTTGAAGACAACTTGCCTTTCTTAAAGGAAACACATGGGTACCAGTGCATTTATCAAAGGAAGAATGTGGGTATGAGGTAAAAAAACAATTTAACCTATGTTTCGTGTGGATCAAAGGTATTCAATGGCTAATATCTTGGGCAACAAGGAATTCATGGTCACTGGAAACAAAATAATGTTATAACAGGAGGTGATTTTAACTTCCAAACAAATGTCCTTTAAGGAGTTGGTTAAAAAAAGTCTTCAACTACAAAAAACTGCTTCAATCCCTCCTTTGCCTATACATATATCATGGAAAAAGATATTTAGTTGTCCCATCGGTGGAGATCACATAGTCAGAGATCGATCGCATAGTTAGAGATGACTCATCTCCAAAAAACTTGTTATTTGCATATTTAATGGTTTAATGGTTATTGGCCTCCTTCATCGGCGTTGTACCAATGGATCCACTCAACATGGAAAAATACTTATGAGATTCCTCTCTTCTCCAACGGTGTTTTTTTAATTCATATTTTCGATCATGCTTCTTATAAGCAAGTTTTAGAGGAGGTTCCTTGGTTTTGGGGAAGAATGGGGATTTTTATATCTCCTTGATTTCCAAATTTTGATCCTAACTCTATGTCAATTACTAGAATGACACTTTGGGTACACCTCCCAAATTTTCCATTTCATTCTTAATGGTATATTATATCAATTTTTGAGGATATTGAGAATACCTTGGGGAGTTACATAAAAGCAATTTTGGATATTTCTAAAGAGATTGTGTACATACACCTACATCTATGTTGAAATGGACCTGAGTAGTATTCCAGATAAAATGATCCTCAAATGAAAGTTTTAGGTGGATTCAAGTATTGAATTATGAGAACACAACATTCTAGTGTTGAATTCATCAACTTATAGGACATATAGACGATATTTATTCCCATGCACAAGCTCATACTTCAAGGGAAAAAGGGACCAAATCCAAATAAAAAAATTGAAATTTTCCTAAGCAACCAATGTCAGATGATGAAGTTTCTCTTGCTAAGGAAAATCAACAGCCATTGACTTAAACAAAATTTTATATAGTCTTCCTAGAAGAGTTGATTGAGGAACCTTGTCCTCGATCGAAGGATGGAGTAGAGGTCATTGATATTGGTTTTTCCTTCTCAAATATGATAATTGTACCCGATGCCCCTCTAGGGGGAATGAAGTGACTTCATGAAACTATATATGATTTTGATAAGGATATGAAATCAAATTGGTCATCGTGATTTCATACCATGATGTTAAATATGCTTAAAAGAAAGGCTATGGTAAAAATTCCTTGTATCCTTCATTCTTTACTACAAACACTTACTCTTATTTTTTTTTTCATATATCTATATCAATTAGAATTTCTAAAAATTTATATATGTTTCATGTCCTTGAATCTATGAGGATTTACTCATGCCACGTCATGCGCGAAGCGACGTTTGGGAGACCTTACTAGGATGTTAAGCCAAACATGATTCTTCATCCACCCATTTCATTACAATTTCCTACATATCTTGTTGCAAGACCACGTTAAACGACAAAGAGGCTACCCCAATAAGGGAGTAGGTTCTAATTCCCTTCAATACCCATGAGTGGTATGCTAGTTTCTTAGTGGTATGAGTGGTATGAGTGGTACATACACCCTACTAAAGGCTTCTCGACCAAAGGGATCTAGACTACATTCATTATATTACTCCCAAATTGGGGACAAGCCTACTTTGAGAACCATCTATAGTAAAAAATTTAGTCGCATAACAATGCACCCATGGTTTCTTAGCTAGAGGGATCTTCTTAAAATGTTGTTATTATTAATTTAAAAAAAAATAAATAAAACATTAAAAAAAAAAAAAAAATTTTAAAAAAACAAAATAAAACTACATATGCCAAACTATGTATTAAATAAAAAACAAAATGTAATAAAACATTTAAAAAATCCCCTTTTTCACATCTAGACTAGGACTAGGGGTTATTTTGACCATATATGATTGGAGACTAATTCCAGACCTCTGCACAAGGAAGCTAACTGTGATGGGAACAAGGGTTTGATTTTAGTGGTTATCAAGACCGCATAGACTCCCGGTTGCTGAGTATTCACTGGGGGACCGATTTCTTATTCATAGGTTGAGTCTACTTGTGGCATCACTATTCCTCTCTAGATTGGGCGCATCTTCATTTGTGTAGGTTTGTATTTCTTGATGGTGGTGTTCTTAACCTGGAAGTCAAGCTTATTGTAACCTGGGTGCTATCATGGTCACAACAGATCAGATATCTCTGCCATAATAAAGTAGGTCGAGTTTTCTTAAGAAATTCGTGGGTCGTTATCCCCAACCATTTTTTGTGAGTTTGGGAATGAATTACTTGAATATAGAAGGGAAGATATCTTGTGGGAATATATAAAATCCATTGCTGGATGTATTCCAAATTACATGGGCTATGTTCTTGTTCATAGAAGATAGATTTTGGCTTCAGGTTACGAGTTTCCCCTTGTTGGGCAGTGACACATTCATTGGGGGTTCGATTTAGCTTGCCGGGGGATGAATTTTCATTGTTGGGTCGGTTTATAAGGGAGGAGGAGGTCATGAGATTTGCTGGGCACATTTTACATATAGAGGAGGGCACAAAACTCCCTTGACAACTCAAATCGTGGATTGGAAGGCTATCCCAGGTGGATGATAGGTGATTCTAATAGTTATTACAACAACAACAAAGTTCACTTCTCTTGGGAGCTAGATGATCCATCACCATTGTATAACAGGCCCAAATATGTGAGTATTGTTGCTAATAAACAAGTGTAATTTTTCTGCTATGTTTCCCTTATTCAATGATTGTGAGTTTGGTTCCCATTATGTCTGCTATCATTTATATTTTCTGTGATGAAAGAGAATAGTGAGGGCACATGAAATCAATGCCAATCATCTAAAACACTTCAAGAATCCATCTAAAATACCATAACAACAAATTGGGCAGTCAAACAATGTGAAATAGCCTACATTCCAAGTGTTTGTCAAAAGTACACACTCATGAATTCATATAAAATTGATACAACAGTGAGTAAATTCATAACAAACTCTATAAACATTTCAGTGGCAAATTGTTTGACAAAAGGCCAACATAGTAAAACCAAGAAAAAGACCAAAAATAATTGAGTCGAAATTTTACAGTTTTAAATGTACACAAAGCTCTTAATTAATACATTCCTCATTTAGGAAATAAGGATCAGTATCCAGATTGGCCATTCCTCATAGCTTGATTCTCATCTAGTATAATATTTGAACACTCCTACACTCATAATTGAATTTTTCTGACATGGACTATTCTTTTACCAAAATCCTAATAGTCTCATATTTTTAACAAGCTAGGTGACAACAATGACAAGGCAGAGAGATTGCTACATGAACCTAGATGTGAAGGATTTCTACATAGAAGTTGTGTTGGGTTGAGATAGTTCAGGTGTTGGTTGGATTATTTTTCCATTTCATTATTTGGATATGCTCCTTGGTTATGAGAGAATGATGAATAATTTCTTAGATCTAAGTCTTTCCAAGGGTACAATTTTGATTGTTGTGATTGTACACATCATTTTGTATTATTTTGGGAGATCTAGTGTGTATCAATCTACTGATGCTAGTTTGAGCTATTTTTTGGCCAATACCTACTATTGTAGAATTTTGGAGATATTTTGGCATTCCTTGGTGTTTATGTGGTGTTGGGATGGACTTTGGTGAAAAATATTCATTGTTGGACGACTTTAATGTCTACATATGGTACCCATGCATAAGATTTGAGGCCATATCTTTTATCTCTATAGTATATAGGGTGAAGTCTCCCAGATATAAGGTTGGAAGAGTAGTTGGGCTCAAAATGTGGTGAGCCCTTTTAAGAAAATTTGATAACTCTTGCAAAGGATGCTAGCAAATCCTCACATTTCAAAAAGGATCATTTACCTTACCAAAAAATACAAATGGAAAAGAACATGGCAACCAATTGGTATCTTTCATAGTGTAGAAAGTTATTGTGTGTAAATATTGTATTGTCTTTATTGTCATTATGATAATATTTGACAATGCCAACTTCGATATTCTTTATTTTCTTGAACTTCCATATTTGGAGCATTAAATGCACACCTTGGGAAAGGTGACTATGCATTCATATATGACACATCATTTCTTATGCTCAATCTTCCTACTACGTGCCTAAAACTACCAATGTCTTCTTCAAATTTTAAATCTTTCCTAAAACTTGAATATCAATTTGGTTTCAATGAGCCTTTTTAGGTGCACACTAAGGGTTCTTAATAAATGTCAAATGAAGAGTGAAGAGTGGAAACTAAATTATTTTATTGTGGAATAAATCCCTTAGATCTTGATTGAAAATATTTCGGAGACTCTTTGGAGGAAACTTTTTGTATATTTTTTTTAATGCTATGGATGGCTAGCTAGAGTGCTCTCTTGAAGAGTTTTTCTTATGATTCTTTGCAATTGATGAATGTTCATGTATCAATGGTCATGTGAGTCGATTTCATGGGTAATTTTTCTCTTTAAATCCTCATGGTATTTTATTTGGAATGGTTGTAAGTGTGGTGTTACTTCTCTCCTAAGTTTACAATCAAACTCAGAAATTTTGCAAGCCAATAATAACATATGTAGACCAGTGCCAGAGGCTATGGAAATCATGGGGAGTTTTATAGCTAGAAAACCTTGAAGAAGAATGTGTTCAATGAAGTTCAAAGATAGAAAAATATCAATCACCAGGCTGGTAAAAATTACATTGAAATTTGTAGGGGCAGATACACCAAGACAATATTGGCTATTGAAGAACTTTAGGCCTGTAGTAGTTTCTTAGAAAAAGAGATGTGTAAAGACTTAAAATTTTCTTATTTGAGCTAATGGTACAATGCTAATGGCCATTTCTATCATGGAAATCTCTATTTCTTTTTTATGCAGGAGCATCTCTCCAAGCCAGTAACGTGTCAACCGTCTAGGCACATTAAAGCGCACATTCAATTGGAGAGAGGCGCAGCCCTCTCACTTTCATATTTTGAATTTGAATTAATGTAATTAATGATTGTAATGCCGAAGATCCAAATCCATGCCTTTGAGCATGCATTAGTTAAATACCGCCTTAAATAGGTTGTAAGGCTGGGATCTAGATCTGATTTGAACTAGACAACCCATTCAATATAATTCAATGTAATTGAATAGAGTAGGTAGCTTGGAGGGAAGAGCTCAAAGAGCCCCCTCATGTAAAAGATCCTTGGGATCTGTAGAGTTAGAAAATTAATGCAGACAGAGAAGAGAGGAAGCTGTGACTCTGTTGTAGTCTGAGCTCACATTGTAAAGAGGCACTTCAGATTAATACAATGATAGCAGTTTTTCCTGCATGTTGTCATTCATGTGTTTATGAGTTCATGAATGAATGTCTTTATGTGTTGATGACATGTTGTAGATGTGTGTTAGATGTGCATTTGTAGGGATAGGCAGATTTTCCTATACGTGAGTTCTTTGATTCCAGGTCTGGGTTCTTTGCGGTTTCATGCGAAGAGTGTATGACATAACACTAGAGGTTCTATAAGCCAGTGTAAGGAGTGCACTTCTAAATTCTATGGAATTTCAGACAAAGACGTGTCAGGAGGGCGCACCAGAAGAAGTCACTGACTCAGGGAGAATCCCGAAGGTTGATGAACACCTTGGAGGTAAGACTGTACAAAGAATAGGTAGAATTTATGAGGACTTTGTAAGGCTCTGCCAAGAGGGCATCGAGTGAATGCATAGGATGCATTAGGTGAAGAAATCTATTTCGAGTTTGTTGAGAAGACATAATCACTAAGGATTATGGAAACTCTGCCAGGTGGGCATTGCGTTGGTGCAGAAGGGAACATAAGGAACTCTTGTCTGAGTTTAGAGAGAAGAGAAGTGTCAAGGGAAGACCTTCACAAGGTTACTGAACACCCTGCAGGCTCAACAAGGAGTTCTTGAGAAGGAAGTTTCCAGAGGGAATTTCCATCCCTTCAAGGAGACAAAGGGGAAGAAACCATTGAGGTATGAGAAATTGAAGATCAAGAAGAGAAAGAATTGTACAAGGAGTGCACCAGGCCAACACCTGAGTAAAGTGTTGAGAGACATCCATCTGAAGGCTTATCAAGCGCAGGAGTAGAGCACATAAAAACTCAGGACATATAGCACCTTTGCGTGCAGAGACTCTACAAGGAGTGCAAAGGCTGAGAAGCTCTTCAAGGTTCAGCATTAGGAACAGTTCCTTTGCGCACAGAGTGATAGCTACAAGGAGTGTAGAAGTCGGGGAAACCTTTCAAGGTTTTATAGTCCCGAAGCTCAGGAGGAGGAGCATCCCAAGAACGTAGGCGAGACCAAGGTTGTAGGCTCACAAGAGGAAGAAAAGGCTGAGACCTTTGATACTTCAGAAATCTTCCAAGGAGAAGGAAGAAGCGGAAGCTCAGGAGGGAGCTACAACTACTATAGGATCGGTGCCGGAAGAAAGATCTAGATCATTGAAGTTTACGTCCAGGTGAAGGAAGGAGAGCGCAGTGGAAGAGAAAGAGATCTGGGCCGTCAGATCTTACACGGATAGCTGACAACCGTCGGATATAGAGAAAGTCTCACAGAGTTTAATCTCTGGGAGGGTGCACAGACAAAGTGCAACTGAAATGGATGGTGGAGACACTTCATGAAGGAAGTGTTGAATAGCCGATAGTTGTTGGATCTTGTAGAGTTGCAGGGTGGTTAGAGGCTGGTGAAACCCATCACCCAAGACTCGAGGGTCAATGTGAGCCATTGATCTCGTTTCAATCCATGCGTTGGATTATCTCGCAGATGTGAGGTTTGGGAGTTTGGAGAGGGCATACCAAACTGTTGATTTCACGAAGCTCTGAGTAGTGAGGAGCAGAGACAACTGTTGGATCCAGTTCATGGGAAGACCATTGGATCAGAACCTTCACTATATCATGTATCGGGGGTTCGGAGGTTGGAGGAATCACTTTCGACTGTAGAAGTCATGAAGTGCTGAGGGCTAGGTCTCAGGAGAACACGTGGCGCATCCATCAGGTGGGGACTGCGTGGTTGACAAGTGGAAACTCATCGCCCGGGAAGGAGTCAGCATCTTGTTGACTTATAGCACTTTGGAGATTCACAAGAAAAGAGAATGAGAGCTCGACACTTCAACTCGCGAAGTTATGAGTAGCGAGAGGTGCTAGTAGTTATCCCTAGCCTATGGTTATATGTACAGGGTGCTAACAAGAGGATCCATACTCGTATCGCAATCTCGTGTATCGGGGGTTTGGAGAAAGAGAAGTCGAGAGCTTCGACTCATGAACTCGTGAGATCATGAGTTGTAAAAGGGATTTGTGTTAAGGCCTTGGTCAGAGCGTTGTGGTCGCTTTGAGAAGGGGAAGCTCACGCCTTGTGCATGTTCACACAGGTGTGGTTTCTGAAGGACCTGTGGATCGGATTCGTTGAAGGTTTCAGCAGGGAACCGAAGGAGTCGCTTCGACTCATGGAAGAATTTAGAACAATCCTGTGCGGATCTCGGCCCGAGGGTCGGGGAGGTCTGCATCAAGAGTACCTCTGCTGTGAAAAATTCATGAGGTCCTACTCATGAGCTTCCTAGCATGGTTGTTGAAATACCCCTGGATCCCAAACAATTCTTTGGAGTTGTCCGTCTGCTCCACTGCTTTGCTGTTGCTGCTGCTTCTTCTGCCCTACTGCTCTTGCAGGTTCTCCTCTGCTCAACTTCTCCTCACTGGTAGTTTCTACTATTGACCTTGACATCAGCCTTCTAATATCTTCAATCTCCTCGTCCAGCTGCTCCAATGGTTGGCTCTTCTTTTGCAGCCTGCTTCACTGCATTTCTATCTTCTCAAGGGAAAATCTACATGATCCCCCATGTTGCTTTCCTTTGTGGCTTCAACTTGCCGCCCCGCTACAAAGTTTAGCTCTGCAGTCTCCTCACTGAGTTGTTGTTCAGATTCTCCCTATGGTGGTTCTGTTGCTGCCATTTTTGTTGCTGGCATGTCTCCAGCTTCCTCCAGCTACTCCTTAGACTGAAATTTTCCTTCACCCATTGTTGCATGCCTCGGCATTGCAGTTATCATCTGTTCAACTCCCTGGCTGAAATTTCTGAGAAATTCCTCGGAATACTCCTCTTCTAACATCTTCATGATTGTATTCTCATGGAAGTCATCTACTGGCTCTGGATGGTTCAACCAATCCTCTAGCATTTCTAGCTCCATCCCCCATGGAGTGAGCATTTTATCTACATGCTCTTCTTCTTTCCTTACTGTCAACTTCAGTGTTGCAGCTGTCTCCTTTTCAGCTTCCTGGCTGAAATCTTTGAGCCATCCTTCTAAATTATCCTTTTCCTCTGCTTGGGTATCCCGTAATATCTTCTCCATCTCTTTCTCCATGGCAGTCTCTTCTGGTTGTTTGTCTTTTGTTGCTCCATCTGCAACACCTTCGCTGGCCTCAATTGGGATATATGGCAGGAATACCTTTATCCCTCCAATCATCAGAATGCTCTTCTGATCTTCCTCTATCAAATTTCTTTGCTGATATGAACTCTCCTCTAAGTTCATGATACTTTCAGTCAGTCTCATCTGCTCTCCCTTGCCTACCTGGAAACATGGGATTTCCTCTCTGTCCTCCTGGCAGTCTCTAAGATCTTCCATTGATCTTATCTAATTGCCTTCCTGGAAACTTGAATTTTTTGTTCTTCCCTCCTGGCAGTCCTTGAGATCATCTTGTGACCTCTTGTTATTTCCTTCCTGGAAAATCTAAAATTCTTCATTGCCCACTTGGTAGTTTCTGATATCTCTGCTCGATCTCTCCTCTTCATCATCACTGAGATTTCTCCCAGCTTTTGGTTCACAAGTGTTAACCACTCCTTCTCTGTCACCAAGGCTTCTAACATGCCTCAACCACCTCCTCAATAGTCTCCACTATCTTCAGGCCAACAATTTCTTGAATGACCACTTTGCTTTCCTCCTCAAAGGCCATTCATATACCCAATGCAGCTTTGCATCCTGTTGCATCAGAAATGCAAGATCCTCCATCTTTGCTCTTATCTCGGCGAGTTCTTTGTCCATATTAGCCTCTCTTTGCTGATGGTGGTTCTTCTTTCCACTGCATCCATAGCCTTCAACAACCATCTTCCTATTCCTGTCTGCCCTCATGGAAAACTTTTTGTTGTCACTCAGCAACCATGAGTGCTTCCAGCCTTTTCTTACAGTCGACCTGATTGTCTATTTGTTGCTGCGTCTTGCAACAATCTCTTCAATCCTTTTCATCTGAAATATATAGACGTATTCTGTCTCTGATACCACTTGACGCAAACCTCCCTAGCCCTCGGGCCAAGATCCGCACATGATCGTTCTAAATTCTTCCACGAGTCGAAGTGACTCCTTTGGTTCCCTACTGAAACCTTCAATGAATTCGATCCACAGGTCCTTCATAAACCACACTTGTGTGAACATGCACAAGGCATGAGCTTCCCCTTCTCCAAGCGACCACAGTGCTCTGACCAAGGCCTTAACACAAGCACCTTTCACAACTCATGATCTCACGAGTTCATGAGTCGAAGCACTCGACTCCTCTTTCTCCGAACCCCCGATACCCGGGATTGCGATACATGTACGGCTTCTCCTGTTAGTGCCCTCTACATATAACCGTAGGCTAGGGATAACTGCTATCACCTCTCGCTACTCGCGACTTTGCGAGTTGGACTGTCGAGCTCTCATGCTCTTTTCTTGTGAATCTTCGAAGTGCGATAAGTCAATAGGATGTTGACTCCTTCCCAGGCGATGAGTGTCCACCTGTCAACCACGCGGTCCCCACCTGATGGAAGCGCCACATGTTCAATCGAGACCTAGCCCTCGGCACTTCATGACTTCTACAGTCGAAAATGATTCCTCCAACCTCTGAACCCCTGATACATGATATAGCAAAGTTTTTGACCCAACGGTCTTCTCGTGAACTAGATCCAACGGCTGTCTCTGCTCCTCGCTACTCGGAGCTTCATGAAATCAAGATTTTGGTCTGCCCTCTCCAAACTCCTAAACCCTGAATACACAAGATAATCCAACGCATGGATTGAAATGATATCAATGGCTCACATTGACCCTCGAATCTTGGGTGATGGGTTTCACTGGCCTCTAACCACCCTGCAACTCTGCAAGATCCAACGATTATCGATTATTCGACACTTCCTTCATGAAGTGTCTCCACCATCCATTTCAGCTTCTCTTTGTCTATGCAAGCTCCCAGAGATTAAACTCTGTGCGACCTTCTCCGGATCCGATGGTTTTCAGTTGTCCATGCAAGATCTGATGGCCCCGATCTCTTTCTCTTCCACTGTGCTCTCCTTCTTGCACTTGGATGTAAACTTCAATGATCTAGATCTTTCTTCCGACACCGATCCTATGGTAGCTGTAGCTCCCTCCTGAGCTTCCGCTTCTTCCTTATCCTTGGAATATTTCTGAAGTATCAAAGGTCTCGGCCTTTGCTTCCTCTTGCGAGCCTGCAACCTTGGTCTCACCTACGTTCTTGGGATGCTCCTCCTCTTGAGCTTCAGGATTGTGAAACCTTGAAAGGTTTCCCTGAATTCTGCACTCCTTGTAGCTATCGCTCTATGCGCAAAGGAATTGTTCCTAACACTGAACCTCGAAGAGGTTCTCGACCTCTCCACTCCTTGCAGAGTCTCTATACGCAAAGGTGTTATTTGTCTTGAGATTTTATGTGCTCTTCTCCTGTGCTTGACAAGCCTTCAGACAGATGTCTCTCAACACTTTACTCAGGTGTTGGCCTGGTGTACTCCTTGTACAGGTATTTCTCCTCTTGAGCTTCAATTTCTCATACCTCAATGGTCTCTGCCCCTTTCTCTCCTTGAAGGGATGGAAATTCCCTCTGGAAACTTCCTGCTCAAGCACTCCTTGCTGAGCCTGCAGGGTGTTCAGTAACCCTGTGAAGGTATTCCCTTGACACTTCTCTTCTCTCTGAACTCAGACAAGAGTTCCTTCTATGCCTTCTTGCACCAACTCAATGCCCACCTGGAAGAGTTTCTAGAATGCTCAGTGATTCTGTGTTCTCAATGAACTTGAAATAGAGTTCTTCACCTAATGCATCCTGTGCATTCACTCGATGCCCTCTTGGCAGAGCCTTACAGAGTCCTCAGAAATTCTGTCTATTCTCTGTATAGTCTTACCTCCAAGGTGTTTAACAACCTTTAGGATTATCCCATAGTCAGTGACTTCCTCTGGTGCGCCCTCCTGGCACGTCTTTGTCTGAAATTCCGCAAAATTCATAAGTGAACTCCTTGCACTGGATTACAGAACCTGCAGTGTTCTGTCATGCACTCTTTGCATGAAACCGCAAAGAACCCAGACCTGGAATCAAAGAACTGACAGATAGAAAAATCTTCCTATCCCTACAAATGCACATCTAACACACATCTATAGCATGTCATCAACACATAAAGACATTCATTCATGAACTCGTAAACACATGAACAACAAGATGTAGGAAAAATTGCTATCATTGTATTAATCTGAAGTGCCTCTTTACAATGTGAGCTCAGACTGCAACAGAGTCATGACTTCCTCTCTTCTCTATCTGCACTAATTTTCTAACTCTACAGATCCCAAGGATATTTTACATGAGGGGGCTCTTTGAGCTCTTCCCTCCAAGCTACCTACTTTATTCAATTACATTGAGTTATATTGAATGGGCTGTCTAGTCTGAATCGGATCTAGATCCCAGCCTTACAACCTATTTAAGGAGATCTTTAACTAATGCCTGCTCAAAGGCACGACTTTGGCTCTTCGGCTTTACAATCATTAATTACATTAATTCAAATTCAAAATATGAAAGTGAGAGGGTTGCGCCTCTCTCCCATTGAATGCACGTTTTAATGTGCCTAGCTGGCTAGCACGTTGTTGGCTTGGAGCGATGCTCCTACATCACTTTTTAGGTATTGTGGCCAGACAATCTATGAACCTGGTCAAGTTATGGATTTTTGTTTGGAAAAATCAGGAGGCCAACAACCCTATTTGTGGTGCTTATCCTTTGGGGAAGTGGGTAGATGTGAGATATTTGATCAGTGAAAATAAAGGCCAACATGTGGATACAAGGAGGAATGTTTCCTTAGAAAATTATGACCATTGTTATTAAGGAATAATTTTAGAAACATAGGTTTGCAATCATGATTTAAGGACGTATTTAGGAAACATAAATCGTATTACAGCAGGAATAAATTGGTTTCCTTATCCTTTCATCTATGATAAAAATGTATTTCTACCAAGTTTTGAGGAGAATCGGTTAAGAAAACCATTAGCATGATGAAGTATTAAGCCTTTTGAATACTTAATGAAGGTAATGTAAACTACAAATTTCCATGTATCTAGCATCCACTAAATTTTGTTTTATTGTAAGGAGACGGAGCTTCAAGTCTATAAAACAACTAGCTGTCTCCATAATATTTTTATGGTTGCATTGATAGGGAAATTCCATCTAAAATTAGTTGAAGATCCATTTAAAGATGAAGTTTAAGGGTTTGTAATGCTACATTCTTCATCTTGTTTTAGAATTTCTATGGATGTATTTGATTGTTGAAGTTTCTCTTGCAAATTTGTTTAATAATCTTCATCAAGGGTCATTTTTCCATAGAAAAAAGAATAAGGTTAAGGTGAAATCTGTTGATGTTATGGTAGCTGCGGGAGGTATTTAGCTCCATGTGTAAACCTGACAAGAATATAATATTCCTGGAAGCAAGAAAAAACCCTAATTAGTTGGCTAACAACCCTAGAAGACAAGTCGGCTCAAGAGGATAATTTGTATTAGGTTATTAACCTCCAAGAGAAGAAGTCGGTTAAAGGAAATATTATATACTAAGTAAATAGGAACCCAGAATGAGAAGTCGGCCCAGGTAGTTTTCCATATTTAGTATAAATAAAGGAGGCCATTCTTCATTATGGCAGGCATGGTTTTGTAAATTGGACCCCTAAATCCAAATGTTGCATTACCTCTGACTGAGCAAAGCACTAGTTATCAAAAGTGATGAAGAAACAACTTTCGACGGGTTGGAATCGACAGTGAGGGGTGCTCTATCTAAAATCATATGCCAAGCATCCAAAAAGATGACGGTTCCTCAATCTGAGTCTCTGTTTTCGTTTTATTCCCAGTTGCAAGTCGCATCCCAAACCATTTCGGAGACTCTTGGCAATTCCTCCTCGGGGCATAAAAGCCTAACGGAGCATCATTTTTGAGTTCCATGAGATATTGCATGCTTCTTTAGGCATGGAATAGGTGACCACATTGTCCATCCACTCCCGAGGCATGGTTTCGTAAATTGGACCCCTAAATCTAAATGTTGCATTGCTTCTTACTGAGCAAAGAACTAGTTATCAAAATCGATGAAAAAAACAACTTCTGAGGGGTTGGAATTGAGAGTGAGGGGTTATCTAGATAAAATCCTATGCCAGTAATCCAAAAATGACGATGGTTCCTCAATCCGAGTCTCGATTTTCGTTTTATACCTAGTTGCAAGTCACATCCCAAACCATTTCGAGGACTCTTGGCAATTCCTCCTTGGGGCATAAAATCATAACAGAGAAACATTTTTGAGTTCCATGAGATGTTGCATGATTTTTTAGGAATGGAATAGGTGACCACATTGTCCATCTGTTCCCAAGGCATGGTTTTGTAAATTGGACCCCTAAATCCAAATGTTGCATTGCTTTGTACTGAGCAAAGCACTAGTTATCGAAATCGATCAAAAAAAAAAATTTGAGGGGTTGGAACCATGAGTGAGGGGTTCTCTATATAAAATCCTATGCCAAGAATCCATCGAAGTCGACAGTTCCTCAATCCGAGCGTCGGTTTTAGTTTTATGCCTAGTTGCAAGTCGCATCCCAAATCATTTCAGGGAATCTTAGCCAATTCCTCCTCCAGGCATAAAAACCTAACGGAGCAACATTTTTATTTCCGTTAGATGATGAAAAAAATTTTAGGCATGGACTATGTGACCACATTGTCCATATTCTCCCAAGGCATGGTTTCATAAATGGGATCCTTTAATCCAAATGTTGCATTGCTTCAAACTGAGCAAAACACTAGTTCTCAAAAACGTTGAGTACTGCAAATTCTGAGGCAAGGCACCCAGGAGTGAGGGGTGATCTAGATGAAATCCTATCCCAGTAATCCATCAAAGTCAACAGTTCCTTAATCTGATTCTTTATCTTTGCTATATGCCCAGTTGCAAGTCGCATCCCAAACTATTTCGGGGACTCTTGGCCAATTCCTCCTCATGGCATAAAAACCTAACTGAGTAGCATTTTTGAGTTCCATGAGATGTTGCATGCATGTTTAGGCATGGACTAGGTGACCACATTTTCCATCCTTTACGAAGGCATGGTTTTGTAAATTGGACCCCTAAATCCAAATGTTGCATTGCTTCTTACTGAACAAAGCACTAGTTATCGAAATCGATGAAAAAAACAACCTCCGAGGGTTTGGAACTGGGAGTGAGGGGTGATATAACTAAAATACTATGCCAGGAATCCAACAGAGATGACGGTTCCTCAATCTGAGTCTCGGTTTTCATTTTATGCCCAGTTGCAAGTCTCATCCCAAACCATTTCAGGGACTCTTGGAAATTCCTCCTCGGGGCATAAAACCCTAACGGAGCAACATTTTTGAGTTCCATGAGATGTTGCATGTTTTTTAGGCATGGAATAGGTGAACACATTGTCCATCTTCTCCTCAGGCATGGTTTCATAAATTGGACCCCTAAATCCAAATGTTGCATTGCTTCTTACTGAGTAAAGCACTAGTTATCGAAATCGATAAAAAGAACAACTTCCGACGGGTTGGAACTGGGAGTGAGGGGTTCTATAGCTAAAATCATATGCTAGGAATCCAAAAAATATGATGGTTCCTCAATCCAAGTCATGATTTTCATTTTATGCCCAGTTGCAAGCCGCATCCCAAACCATTTCGGGGACTCTTGACAAGTCCTCCTCGGGGCATAAAAGCCTAACGGAGCAGTATTTTTGAGTTCCATGAGATTATGTATGCTTTTTTAGGCATGGAATAGGTGACCATGTTGTCCATTCACTCCCGAGGCATGGTTTCATAAATTGGACCCCTAAATCCAAATGTTGCATTGCTTCTTACTGAGCAAAGCACTAGTTATCAAAATCGATGAAGAAAACAACTTTTGAGGGGTTGGAACCGAGAGTGAGGGGTGATCCAGATAAAATCATATCCCAGTAATCCATCAAAGTCGACGGTTCCTCAATCTAAGTCTCGGTTTTCATTTGATGTCCAGTTGCAAGCCGCATCCCAAACCATTTCAGGGACTCTTGGCCAATTCCTCCTCAAGGCATAAAAACCTAATGTAGCAACATTTTTTAGTTCCGTGAAATGCTACAATCTTGTTTAGGAATGGACTATGTGACCACATTGTCCATATGCTCCTGAGGAACATTTTCATAAATTGGATCCTTTAATCCAAATGTTTCATTTCTTCAAACTGTACAAAACACTAGTTCTCGAAACCGTTGAGTACTGCAAATTCTGAGGCATAACACTTAGGAGTGAGGGGTTATCTAGATGAAATCCTATCCCATTAATCCATCAGATTCAATGGTTCCTTAATTTGTGTCTCTATATTCACTATATGCCCAGTTACAAGTTGCATCCCAAACCATTTTGGGGACTCTTGGCCAATTCCTCCTCATGGCATAAAAACCTAATTGAGCAGTATTTTTGAGTTCCATGAGATGTTGCATGCTTATTTAGGCATGGACTAGGTGACTACATTGTCCATCCTCTCCCGAGGCATGGTTTCGTAAATTGGACCCCTAAATCCAAATGTTCCATTGCTTCTTATTGAGAAAAGCACTAGTTATCTAAATCAATGAAAAAAACAACTTCCAAGGGGTTGGAACTAGGAGTGAGGGGTGCTCTAGCTAAAATCCTATCCTAGTGATCCATCAAATTCGACAGTTCCTCAATCAGAGTCTCGGTTTTTGTTTTATGCCCAGTTGCAATTCGCATCCCAAACCATTTTAGGGACTCTTGGCCAATCCCTCCTCAGTGCATAAAAACCTATTGGAGCAACATTTTTTAGTTCTCTGAGATGCTACAAGATTATTTAGGAATGGAATAGGTGATCAAAAGAAGATACCTAAACCCCTAGTATCATGCTTAGAGATTAATGTAAAGGATTTGAGCCAACACCTTAGGCCTACGAACCAATACCAAGATAAAGGGAACCCAACACCATTGATGAGGGCAAAAAAATAAACTACAATGAGAGAGTTGTGATAGCATGTCACCTAAGCTACAATAAGTAAGAAAATAATGCAACTTTTTTGGATAATAAAAGAGAGCATGATATTTCATCATCTTCTCCAACTAACGCCATGCCTCCACTTGGAAATTCTAGGCATTTCCATACAAAAAAAGGAGAATCGAGTAGCAACAAAAACCACCATGAATATAGTGAAAAACTTGTAACTAAACCTTCAATGGAAATATTAGGAAAGTAACCCACTGTCACAACAATTATTATGGTTTGTGAAGCCCTATGATATGCATTAGATGTTTTTATGATGACCTCCCATACCCATAACAAAATGTTAAAAGGCATCTCCAAGAAAAATATCAAATTATGATGTTTTTCTTCATAATCATGGTAGTAAATGTCATATAGAGGATCCTCATATAAATTTCCATTCACAATGATTTGAAAAAGACTCCCCTTCTTAGGGTTCCATCCAATTCTACTATATCAATCCTTAAATATTATGCTCACCATTCCCATCAATATCTCTTTTGTGTTGCACAAAACTATAGTAGTCAAGATCTTGATCATCTTGGACTAGAGAAAATTTATCCATAACAACCAAAGGGATGTGCTCCATAATTCGAGTTACCATGTGAGACCCTTAAATGCCTTGCATATCATTTATTTCTCTCACCCTCAATACAAGCAACTAGAAACTAATGATTCAAAGAACTACGACTTCCCAACACCATGCTATACCAGATCTATTGAATCCAAGGAATCAAACTTTTTCCCTGGTAACAATGCCAATCGTCAAATCCCAAATTTGCACTTTGAAATATTAAGTCCCACATAAAAACCAAGGCAAGCTCGATTCTACTCAAGAGTTCTCACTATCACCAAATTTGCTCAAACCACATACTACTAATATGCCAAAGGGATCATCTACTAATACTCCAAAGGGATCCACAAGGGTAACATTGTTTCCTCCTGCATCCCACACTAAAACCACATACTACTAATATGCCAAAGGGATCTTAGAAAGTGGATCCATTTCCCTCACTAGTTCCTCCATCATTTCTACATATTGCATATGAGACATAGCATGTTAGTATCTCATCTTCAATAACTTTTGTATAGGACACTGGTTTTTATTTTAATTAAACTCCAATCCAACTTATATTCCATTAATTTAACATAAATGAGATGTCACACAATGACATAATGTTTACTCTAGAAACAACCTAAGTGGGAAAAACAAATTTCATTGGTTACTCAATTCTCATTTTGAGAATCTTTGGTTACAATGTAACTCATGGATCTTTGTGCATACTTTCCTCTTTGTCCAAAATACCCTTGGAGAGTCCTTTCAAAATGACGAATATGATATAGTCATGAAGAGGTTTGGGAGATATATATGTCAGTCCTAGAAGATGTCTTTATCCCACCTGAACCTGAGGGGGAACTCCATATGAATGATCGACTCTCCCTATGAGCCAACTAACTCTCTCTGATATTAGGCTCACTCTCATTCTACATGAAGCCTATAAAACTTGACTCCCTCTGAGTCTATAAAATATCTGGATCCATCTTCTCCATCCACATATGCTAACCTCCTCTGAAGTATGATATCCTATGAACTATTATGGGAGGCTGCTCCTTCATACTAGATCCTAACACCTGACTCCCTCTAAAATTTGGCTCCTCCTGAGATGGAACTTGGTAGGGCCATTTTCCTCACCACTAGTGGAACCGCCTACTCCTCCTCATAATTGTGACTCTATGTAACTCGAAAAACTTTGAGGTCATTTTCTCGCCCTTAAAGTATCATTGAGAGTTGCATGACTCTCTACATCCTACAAAGTGTCATGAAGCCAAGCTATCCTCTTTCTAGTCACTGCAACATCTATAGGTAGATCCACTAGATCGACTAGCTCTACTAATGCTTCTTGGTATTATGAAGGATGAAGAACTAGAGAGGGAT
Source organism: Picea engelmannii (assembly GCA_009831015.1). Classification (NCBI taxonomy): domain Eukaryota; kingdom Viridiplantae; phylum Streptophyta; class Pinopsida; order Pinales; family Pinaceae; genus Picea; species Picea engelmannii. The sequence goes on along the minus strand of ML795687.1, from coordinate 121,109 downwards.
CTATAAGGTCATCCTGCTCAAAAATCAAATTAATTTTTTTTAAAAATAAATATATGTCGTCGCAAGAGCGAAGACTTCTAGAAATGTTGCGATGAAATTGCTATACAAATCACAAAAAATTGTATAGAAATTTCGTTGCAAAATACCATGTTCTCGTTGCTCTTGCGACGATCACTTCTATAACTAATTCGTCGCAAATTTCTCCGGATTGTTGACCTTGTGACAATATACATATATTGTCGGGCATGTGATGATCTCCCTATATTGTCGCTCTTACAACGATGCCCCTAGTGGCATCGCTCTTGCAACGTTTTGACAGATTCATCGCACGTGCCACATCACGTGAAGTGACATTTGGAAGACCTTAGATTCATCGCAATATCCATGACATAACATCGCAAGAGTGTCGAAATAACTGTCACAAAATGACCCAAATTTACTAGTTTGTTGTCGCGCCTATCACCGAGCGACTGCGTGATTCCTTAGGAGGGGATCATTGTGTGCCCTAACAGATAAAGGAGAATGATAACTTGGTTGGGGTATATACTACCCATTGTGGGAGTCGTTCGTGGCAGTTTTATTGGGCATTAGGTTGTAACGCCTTCACACATTAGGTTGTGCACCATAGAGGTTCTAGATGTTGGCCGTTGAGGGAGTTGTGTCGAGATTGGGGATATTGAACTTCATATTAGGCATGGTCATGTTTGTGTCAGATAGGTAGTCATTTCTCCTTGTTTTTTTATACATGTTTCTCCCAGTTTCTCTTCTTCCAGTGCGTGGTGTCATAGTTGTCTTTTTCCTGTTTTGCGGGCATGGTGCTCATTGTCAAACATGTTGTTTAGTTGTAATCGTTGTTGTCGTCCTGTTTAAAAAGGAAAAAAAATACACTTTCTGCTTCTCTTGTAGCCTTAATGAATGGGGTCTTTACAAACATGATTATATCGTGAGAATCCATCTAACATAGACATGAGAGATGAGCCAATAAATTGTTGCAGTAACATTTCCATGTTAGGAAATAGATAATTATCTTTTATAATTTCTTTGTTTAAATATCGAAAATCAACACATAAGCGAATCTCCCCACTTTTCTTCCTTACAATCATTGGATTGGAAATCCATTTAGAATGTTTGATTAGAAAAATTATCCCATATTTTTTCAACTTCTCAAGTTCTATTTTCACCGACGACTTTAGCTTGGGGTTTATTATTCTTAGCTTCTATTTAAATGGCTTAGTCTCTTCTTTTAAAGGTATGATATGCTGGAATATTGATTTATCATAAGATTTGAGATCATCAAAACCCAATGCAAAAACATCAAAATATTCTTTAGACAAAGTAGTATATTGATCAACTTCTTTTGGTGTGCAATCGATCCCAAGATTTACATATTTTGGAGAACTTTTAGCTATGATGTTTATCTTTTGAGTTTGTTGTATATTTCGTGTAGATTCTTCTTCATTCAAATATTTGGTCTTATAATCCGTTGTAAATAAAGATTCAAATTTGACACAATTAATTGAAATTAGTGGAATGTTTTTTTCAACTTCACCCACATTTTCAAGAAAATTGCTCAATTGTTCATCATTCTCAAATACTTGAAGATATTCCTGGTTGTCATGAACTGAGGGCCTAAAGATTATTTTAACTTGAAAAGTTTTATTGTCTCAAAAATCATCTGGATCGAATAATGAAGCAACAAGTGCCAAAGAGTCAACCTTTTAATTCCTTTCTCTTGGGATGAAAGATAAATTAAATGAACTAAATGAATCCATTAGTTCATTTACTCTTTTTTCATATTACATTTTTGAGTGACATGATTTATAACTAGTTCAGAGTCACTAGTTATAATAAGATGTTCAATTTTAATTTCCAATGCCAAAATCATCCCTTGAATCATTGCCTCATATTTTGCCTCATTATTTGTGCAAGAAAAATCCAATCTTATGGCATGTGAGTGTATATTTGAATCAGGATCTTAAAATACAATTCCAACACCACTCCTTGAACTGGAACACCCACCATCGAAAGACATTGTCCAAAATCCTTTGAATGGATTTTCTTCTTCATTTTCTAAGACATCTTGTTGTTCTTGGTCCAACATGACATAATTCACTATGCTGGCATCGACATAGCCTTGCATCAATTCATTATCCTTTTTCTTAAAAGAGAATGGTTTTGTTGGTTCATGTGGGACCTTCAACATTGTTCCATCTTTATTGGGTAACATCATGTAGCTCCCATCATTGATGATGTAACCAACAATAATTGTAGACCAATCTCTTCCAAGGACCACTCCATATGCAGTTATCCAAGAATACAAATATTTGATTTCTCCATATGCAAGAACTTTTCTCGAATTAATGGAATAAATACTTTCTATGGTTTCATAATACTCGGTGCACCCCATGCCAAGTGCTTACATCACCGATAATGGCATGATATTTTTTGTAGCTCCAGTATCAACCATGCAATTATGAAGGACAACATCATGATTTTCTATTGTAAGATAGAAAAGCGAGACTTTACCTTTTTGTATTCTTGTTAGATTGGTTTTTTGTTTCCTTGAACTTGATGCAACAACTTCCATTGTATGAGTGGGATCATCTAAAATTTAAGGATATTTTTCCTTTGTTTAGGAATCTTTAGAACTTCCATGAATGAAAAAATAGTCCTTAATTTTGATATATTACCTATTACATTTTATGTCATATGTGGAGGACTCTTAGTTTGAATTACATCCACCTACTGTTCACTGGTCTCTATTCCACTTGGCCTCATTTTTTATTTTTCTTTATCAACATTTTCCTTTTCCTTTCCTTTTTCCAAATTATATTTCCTTTTTGTCTTATTTGCTCGTGCTCTTGTCTGCACAAAATTATCTTGTAAGATGTCATTTTATTCATTTTCCTCAAATATATACATCTATGACTTGCATTCATCCATCTTTACAGATTCAATAATTTCTTGTTGAATGAAATCAACCTCTTGATCAATGTTTTGATCTTCAAAAGCATCTTCTAATACTACAATGTTTGGATTCGTCACTATTTGTGCCCTTTTTTTGAATTCATTGGTGGAAACATCACCTATGATCATTTTTTCTTGAATTGGATTTATCCCCTATTATTGAACATGCATTCTTGGATTAGGAGGAAGATTATTATTTCTCCTCAATATCATTATTTCATTTGGAATTTATATGATGGTTCTATTCATATGTTCTATTTCGATTCTTTTTTTAGTCTCCCACATCATCACTAGATCATTTGTTACATTAGGAATTACTCCTTTGAGTATCCCTCCACCAATTCCTCGATCTCCATTTTTTCTTGTTCTTTGATATTAAATTCCTTTTAAAGATGATGCTCCTTGATTAGAAATAGTGAGTGTATACATTTCTCTTTGAACTCTTCCAAAAATAATAACTTGATCTGCATCAATTTCGAGCATAATCTCTTCCATTTTCATTGCTTTATTCATTGCTCCATTTAAGTCCTTAATTTGTGAATCTCTAATGGAAAATTTGACATTCGAAGGCACTACATTTTTATAACACCCAAGTATGACTAGATTATTTAGTCTCTGATTCTATTGTATTTTATTGAGCATTCTTAAAAATTGAAAATTAAAATCCCTGATCCTTTCACCCTTCTTCAAACGGATTTGGGTGAATTTTGTAAGTAGAGTATGATATGATTTTGGAGGGGAATACATAGTTATAAACCTTCCTTATAAATCATCAAAAGTATAATTTGAATTTATTGAAAGAGACATATACCATTCATGGGCTTGGTCTATCAATGTCCGAAGAAAAAATTCAACCATCACATCATCATGTTCAATCGATGAATCTCACACAAGCTAAAAACAATTCCCTGTGTTTCTTTGGATCAACTGATCCATCTCCTGGGAATGTTGGTAATAACCCTTGTGGTAGGGTCGGCAATTGATGTTGCTCACCATAAAAATTTAAAGCACTATTTCTAACTCTTCTCCGTGGAATTGTTTTTCTTCTTGGTTCTTGATTCTCCGGAGGATTTTGGTTTCTTTCTTCTATGCTTTCTATAATTTGATATTTTTCTTCTTTAAAACTTGAAATTTTTATTATTTCTTCAATTTGTTTTCTTTTGATCCTCGTTATCGGGCCTTTATATTTTTCCAGTTTCAAACTCTATCTTCCCTTATTTGTAATTATCTTCTTACAATTTTGATTTCTTCTTCATGGTAAGTGTTTTCCAAGATATTTCAAGTTCTTCTCAAGTTTGGGATGTTATAAGTACCATAACATACAATTGATGCAAAATACTTCTTTGATTTCCCAATCCAATTTGTAACTCGGGTTGATCAGGTTGAGGCTGAGTCATAAAGAATTCTCGTCTAAAACCAACTTTTATCTTCTCTCCCCAGTATGGTTGCCAAAAATGTTTATGCTTGAGTCTATTAAGACAGAAACAACAACCTCACGAGGATATGAATCCCCTTACATTTTTATAGAGTTGTTACTCCTCTTTAAGTTTTTCTAAAATATTTTCTCTGAATTTTTCTAGACAATATATATAAATGGGAGTGTTATATAACAAACTCCAAAAATATTTATTGATCAATTAAGATAAAAAAAAATGATGAAAATATTTACCAATAGTTCCTGAGAAAAGGACCAGGAACCTTTACTCATGAAGTGTAAAATTGGCAGAAATAATATATACAAATAATGTATATATTTTAAGAAATAGAAAAACAAATCTCACATTCATCACATTCATAAAATATTTTTGATCACATTTGTAAGAAGAAAAACAGATGGCCCATATATCAAATAACCTTAAAAGAGTTCTTAATTAGAATCAAAATAATATGTTGGTGAGTCAATTTCAAAAATCTTATCCTCAAATACTTAGAGTTCAAAGATACAGTCAAAATTGACCTTGAATTGGTTCTCTGGGATTTTCTCAAAAATGATAATGTCTTTACAATCTTATGAAAAATTAATGTATTTGTCCAAAAGAATTGGGATAGGGGCTCCCGTGGAAAAAAAAAAAGGAAAGAAGAGAATGGAGTCATTGAATCAAAGCAAGAGAAAGGATAGACCTGGAAATAAAATGAAAGAAAAGATAAAAAATAAGTTATGTTCTTCAGGGAAAGATCAAACGTAGTTGGATGATTTCTGATCGAAAAGGAGAAGTTTGGGATAAATGTAATCTTTAGACTTACTTTGATTAATATCTCCTATATTCATTTTCTTTCCGATGTTCCTTTTATATCTTTATTTTTTATGATTATATGACTGGTATCAACTGCTTCCGTTACACCCTCGCTAATCTTGATTAAAGCCCTTTTTAACCATTCCTCAATATATTTTCACAAAGGAGAAATGATCACCTCTTGTTTGACTTTGATTTTGAACAAATCATTTTCATATTCTCTATAGTCAATTGAAATATTTTGCAATGTAGTTTCAATATCCTCATTTCTATTGGCATATTCAACAAGCCAATTATCAATATCATCTTCAATATATCCAATCATACTATTGAACTTCTCTACTAAAAAATTATTTAGTTTTTCCATTCTTTCTTCGAACTATTGTCTTGTTTGAAGCATTGAGTTTGATATTATCTTTGGATCTTATACTTCAATGGTGATTCCCGCAAGACCTAATCTAGTCAATTTAGAATAAGCTTTAGTCTTTTTGGATGTTAAGTCATTGATTTCATTTGACAACTCCCTTAATACATTAATTCTTTGAATCCAACATGCCTTTATTTGTTTTATATGATATTGATAAGGTAATTCTTCTTGTTTTATTTCATATTCAATCATTGTTGAGACCTTCATAATGAATGTGGCAACTCTATCCTTGAAAAGTCCTTCATCATTTTCAATGTTAGCTTTCAAATATTTTGTGGTATTTTGAATCTTGGAACCAAGATAAACAAATCTAATTACTAGATTCCATGTATTTAAAATAAGAGACATTATTTTATTAATATTTTGCTCAACATAACATCTGGTTGCAACAAGTAATCTTGAATTCCCTTTTAATCGTATACTTGACTCTGGTGTTTTCTCAAAATTCTTGTCAGGTTGAATTGTTGCAGTAGGGTGGCTAATATTGGTGGAGGCATTAAAGTATACTCTAATTCGTGTATCCTTTCTTTAAGTCTGACTTTCTCAACTTCCATATCATCTATTCAAACATCCATAACATCTCTTGTAACCTTATGAATCTTAGTGATTCCAGATGGAAGCATGTTATTAAGGTTAAATGTAGACCAAGTTTTTCCCTTTTTATTTTTTGAAATGGTTCTTTCAAAAATCAATTTTATTGAGTCTTTATCAAATAAAGAGTTATTTAAGAAAATGACTCTTCTTTTGAAAACTAATCATCTTGCATAACGAGTTCCGCCACAGGTTTTATATTTTCCTATACTTGTTCTTTAGCATCAGTGAATTGGATATTTTCTATATCAACTTCTAAATCCATGTCTTCGAGATGGATCTCACTCTCAAGTATGTTATATTCAATTTCTTGTTGAGAATTACTCTTCTTTCCTTTTACTTGCAATTTATGATATTTTTCCAATTTTCCCGAGGAGGTTTTTTATCACCTCCATCATATGAATTATTCATTGAAGAATTTTTCTATTGAGATGTTGTAGATTGAGATTTCTTTTTGGATAGCATGCTTTTTTGGGAAATAATAGGAGACTGAGCATTATTTTCATTAGATGGTTTTACTTTCTGCATAGATTGGTTTGTGGTACTTATGATGGTTTCAATGACACTTGCTTTCCTTTCAATACATTCAATTGCAGGATCATGGTTGTCTCCTTCTTATTCTCCAAATATAAAAGTATCAATAAGTGTATTAATGAATCCAACTGATACCATGTGATCATGAAAAATATGATTAGGGTCAAAACCCTTAATTTCTTTTGCAAATTTCATGTTATATTGACCAAATTGTGTAGCATATTCATCAATTTTAGTATTTCCTCTTAGAAATATTTTGTCGACCTTCCAAGGTAGTGGGATAAATTGATTCTTATTTTTCTCATAGAATAAATGCAACCAGATCTTGTTTTGTCTTGTCACTTCAACAAAAAATTATCTATTTAGAACATAGTAAGGAAGATATATGGGTTTTTCACGAGAGTAATAAATCCTTATAATATTGTGTTTTTTCATCTCTTCTGCAATCCGATTCTTATTTAGAAAAGTTAAGAATTCTCGTCATAGTTTGGATGTATTTCCTCCAAATATGATTTTCTTAAAAACATAAACGAAATCATTATATACTTCATAAAAGTAGTGAGCAACCTTTTTCTTCCACATGGCTTGATGTCACATTGTGACAGGGTCAACATTACAATTTACCCTTTTCTCTATATTCAATCCCTTGAAGATATGATAGTAAGTAATAGAAAATATAAGTTAGGAGGCCATGTGTAACTTCTTAGCGTCTTTAAAATTTGACAGTTGCGATGAAATTTCACTAGAGATCATTTTTCCCCATTCAAAAATCACTTGTTCATGGAATGTAAAATATAAGATATAAAGAACCAACCATGGGATGGTTTCTGTAGACTCGTGTCCTGTAATTTTAGTAAAAATCAATCCCACTTCTCAGTAATAATTTTTCAATGAATGAACCTAAATTATGGATATATCCTCTGGCATTGTTGAAGGATCTTCTAAGTATTATTGCAGAAGATCTAATTCATTGTTCTTCTCCTTAAGGAAACTTTTAGCTTTGTCTCCTTTGAATGTAATAGTCATCTCTAGTAATTTGAACATTTTCCCGAAATTTGAAGGTGTTAAAGAGACATGAGATCCATTGTGCAGCACAATTTCCCTTTGATTTTGAATAAAATTGTTGATACACCAGTAGACTATATCTTTGCAATCGAAAAATTCAGGAATGCATCCAACTAGAGAAATAGATCATGTCCAATTCTTGTTTTCATTTCTTTCCGGTAGAGGTAATGTTGTGAAATACCAATAAGATCTTCACCAATGAAAATTATAGTATTCTCGTGTGAACAGGTTCAGTGTGTCTCCACAAAAATTTTGTTTTCTCATGGCCATTCTAGTGTAGCTGGTGAACTATGCATACAAATCCTTAGAATATTGAAATAAAATATTTTGTAGTAATATGAATAAATTCCTTTTCGATGGAGAAGTGAATACAATTAAATGATATTACCTCGAGAAGTATGCAATCAATAACGACCTTTTTTAGAGTTCAATTAGCAGTTACTTTTTGTAGGAATATCATTAAATATATCTCGAGAAATGTGAGAAAGGTAATGGATATATAATAGTGAGGTGGAAGGCATGGAGGAAATGTGAGGATGATTTCTCGAGTTTGTGAACCCACAAACCCACAGTCTAAAGGATGTGAATAATTTTATATTTAAGGGCCATTATAAGGGTCATAAAAGTTTTGGTGTATTTTGGTGGTAGTGGACTTAAAAAGAAGAGAAAAGGAACCCATGAGTCCAACATCCTATCAGCCCGCCTTAAAGGATATCAATAAAATAGTTAAGTCTTAGTGAAATTTCTATGCAATGGAGAAGAGAGGTGAGTTTTTATAACACAAATTTCTTTGGGAAATAAAATACACCCATTGTGAATGAACCTTACATGACTCAACAATTTTATAAGTAAAATGATACAATAAGAAAACAAGTATTAAGATACATATAGATCAACAATCCCCGACTCTTCCCACAATCCCCTTATCTCCCCACCCTCCCTCTCTCTCTCTCTCTTCAAACCTATATCTCTCTCACACACTCTCACTCACCCTCTCTCTCCCCCTCTCTCACTCTACCTCTCTCTCCCATCCCCTTTCTCACTCTACCACTCTCTCCCTTCACCTCTATCCCTCTCTCCCTACCTCCATCCCTCTCTCTCTTACCTCCCTCTCTCTTCCCCTATCTCTCCACCTTTCTCCCTATCCCTCCTCTATTTATCTCTCCCTCTCTCCCACCCCTTCTCTCCCTCTCTCATCACCCGCTATCCCTCT
>ML795687.1:99875-111227 GCA_009831015.1 Picea engelmannii | reverse complement strand
GGGGGGGGGTGTTGGGTTGTTATGTTATTTGTAGTGAAATTCTAGTCGAAGTGAATCGAATGACATTTGAAGTCGAGGTAGATCGACATCATCGACAACAAGTCGAAGGTAGAGGAAGTTGACTAGATAATGTTGAAGTTGAAGATATCGAAAAATAGTAAACCAAAAATAGGTCAAAGTGAGATCGTGATACAACTAACTAGAGACCGAATGAAGGCCAACTCGTAGTCAACTACTAAACCTGTGTTAGAGTTGACTGCAATAGAATCCTGGGATTTGCGAGATTTGTAGCCAATGATATGCATGGATTTGTAACCATTTTTTTGGCACCAATATTTGGGGTTTTTCCTATTGTAAAGACTATAAAGAGGTGTGTTGTAAGGCTATAAAGGTTTTTGTTGTAGGTGATCATAGAATGCACTTTTGTAGGTTAATGCATGTGTAAGTGTAGGTTGTTGGTCATGCATATGTAAGTCGAATTGGATACATGGTTGTTCTTTCCTATGCAAGAGGGTATGATGTCGATTGTGTATTAGGTGTGGACCAAGGTTAGACATGTAACATTTTATTATGATAAGAAAACAAGAGAGAAGAACTCTCAAAGGAATGTTGGTTTTCCTGGTTAACGGTTTCTAGAGTAAAATCTCGGTGTATTGTGTTATTGCTTATGTCATTTGCTTTCTTGATTAAATTATTCTTATTTTCTCTTAGGATTAGTGTGGAATTGTTATGCATTTCTTGACATGTAATATCATAGCTTACGTCGACCCTGAAAAGTGAGTTATCATAGTGGTGTAATGGAAAGTATATAAAATCTTGGTATGAAAATATTGAATCTGAAAACTAAACCCTAGGTACATTAAGAGTTGTAAGTCATAATTGTTTTTAAAGATCACGATAAATAATGGCAAGCAGTTCTAGAATAGATATAGAAATATTCAATGGCTAGAATTTTGAGCTTTGGAAGCTTAAAATGGAAGATCTTCTTGTGAATTGAGAACAATGGACAATTCTCTATCTAGGTACCCAATCGACAGGTATGTCGACGGAAGAATGGGAGAAACTCGAAAGAAAAGAGAGAAGTATGATATGGCTTTGTCTTTCAAATTCAGTGTTGTTGAATGTCTCGGGTGAAGATTCGACCAAGAAACCATGGGACAATATGGGAAGCTTATACAAGTCAAAATAACTAGTAAATAAGTTGTTTCTCAGAAAGAAATTGTATCTTCTAAGGATGAGTGATGGAAGTTTGGTGAATGAGAATTAAAATGAATTTAACATCACATGTTAAGCTATTTATTGTCTATGGATATAAATATCATTGATGAGGAGAAATGTATCAACCTATTATTTTCTTTTCGAGACTCCCAGAATAGATTAGTTGTGGATATTTGGAGTAATACAACCACACTAGCACTAGAGGATGTGGTTGTTTCTATGTTGTCGGAAGAAATGAGAAGAAATAACATGGAAGGATCCAACAGGGATTATCTGGTAGTGAGAGGTCGACCAATAGACAAAGACAAAGGAATATTCTCTGGTAGAACGTATAAATCGAAGGGTATATGTAAATCCTCGGTTCAGTCAACGTGAAGATGCTGGAAATGTAGTAAAGATGGGAATTATAAAAATAATTGTTATTGTAAGTCAAAGGAAACAAAAGTCATTGTCGGATCTGATGAGAATGATTTGACAAAGAGAAAGATGACCTTAGAGAATGGAGGTGATGTGTACCTAGCGTCGACCAATACACAGCCATTTCAAGATGTTTGGTTGATCAACTCAAGAGAATAATATCATATGAAACCACATAAAGAATGGTTTTGTGAATATGAATGATATGTTGGGGGTGATGGGTTGTTGGGGGACGACTTGACAACTAGAATTTTAGAACGGGGAAGATTCTGACTGAAACTACAATATGGGAGGAAAATAACCCTTCCAGGTGTGCTACACATTTCGGGTTTGGAAAGAAACTTAATAGTTGTCATCAAGATCAGTGATGCAGGTGTGCATACTCTGTTTCAAAAGGATTTGTGCAAGACGGTTAGAGGTGTGATGGTATTAATGAAAGGAATTTGGATTGGTACCCTGTACAAGTTGTTAGGGAATGTGGACTTGACTGGATGCAACAACATCATTGCTATTGAAATTGACTTGACTGCGAATCAACTCGACTCAATGTCAACACAAATTGACTAGAATCGACCCAATTCAGTTCAAATTGACTTGGTAAGACATGATGAACTCGACCTGACTAGGTTATGGCATGAGAGGATGGGACAAATTGGAGAAAAAGGACTTCGAGCTATGCAAAGAAAATGTATGGTTGAAGGTTTTCCTAAATGTGGGATAGAAGCTGATTTTTCTTAACATTGCATCTATGGGAAACAAAGTCAAGTGAGGTTCCCATATGGAGCAACAATGAAAAATGGGATTCTAGAACTGGTGCATAGTGATGTGTTTGGCCTGGTTACATTTCCTTCACTTGGTGGATCTCTATATTATTTCTCCTTCATAGATAATTTTTCCAGGAAGAAATGGATATATTTCCTGAGGAAGAAATTATAGGTTTTCGAGAGATTTAAGGAGTTTAAATGTCTTGTGGAAAACCAGATAGAGAAAAGGATTAAAGTGTTGAGGTCTGAAAATGGTGGTGAATTCTATGGAAAGGAATTTGATCAGTTCTATAACAAGTGTGGAATAACACACAAAAATACCACACCATATACCCCACAACAAAATGGATTTTTTGAGAGAATGCACATAATGTTTATGGATAAGGAAAGGAGCATGCTCAGTGGTGTTGGGCTTGCACAATAATTCTAGGAAGAGGTAGTCGAGACTACAATATATATGGTAAATATGTGTCCTTCGTCGATGCTAGTCAACACGACTCCCAATTAGGTATGGTCGGGTAATAATCCTTTGGTGGAACATCTCAAAGTTTTTGGTTGTGATGCATCTGTGCAGGTTCCCAAGGAAAAGAGGAGTAAGTTGGAAAAGAAGGAATTCAAATGTATTTGCATCGGATATAAAGAAGGGATGAAAGGATATAATATCTGGGATCCTACATCAAGGAGAAAAGTATACAGTCAAGATGTGGTCTTCAAAGAAGTCGAAGGTAAATTCAAGACTGAGGAAGTTGTTAAAATCGAGAATAATCCTGATATGGTGCGGTTTGAACTGAGGAATGAAGAAGATGATTTAGATGAGTCGACTGAATCTAAGGAAGAGGTGGAACATTTGACTCCAGTGGTAAGGAGGTTAGAAAGAGTAAGAAAACTAGTCAAAAGGTATAGTCCTCCCAAGTTCCATTTCACATTCGTGCTAACTTCCATCGACGATGAGCCCAAGTCATTCGGTGAGGTAGTCGAATCAACATAGGGTAAACTCTAGAAGGACACCATGGTTGAAGAGATGGAATCCATGTACAAGAATGAGACATGGTATTTAGTAAAGTTACCTAGTGGAAGGAAAATTGTCGATATCAAGTGTGTGTTCAAGAAGAATATTAATGCTGGAAGACAAGTCGATAAGTTCAAAGATCGACTTGTAGTGAAAGGATATTCCCAAGTCGAGGGAGTCAACTTCGGTCAGATATTTTCTCTTGTTGAAAAAATAACTTCCATTAGAGTATTAATGTCTCTGGATACAACAATCAATATTGATATAGAACATAAGGATGTGAAGACATCATTCCTACATGGGGAATTGGAGGAAAAATATACATGAAACAACTTGAAGTATTTGTAGTAAAGGGAAATCAAGAGTTGGTGTGAAAACTCAAAAGATACCTTTATGGTCTAAAGAAATCGCCAAGGATGTTGTACCATAAGTTTGACACTTACATCCTTAGTTTGGGATTTGTGAGAAGAAAAAATGATCACTGCATACATTCCAAGGAAGAAGGTGGGAGTTTCATATATGTAGCTTTGTATGTCGATGACATGTTGTTGATTGGAAAAAGCATGGACGCAATAAAGGAGGTGAAGAAGCAGTTATCATCCAAGTTCAACATGAAGGATCTCATTGCATATAACTTAATTATGGGAATAGAGATTAAGAGAGATCGAGCTACTAGAAAGCTCTAGTTTAATCAGATGAAGTATATTGAAAAAATTATGAAATGATTCAAGATGTAGGATTGCAAACTAATGAAGGTGCCAATTCCAGTGGGAACAAGGAATATTGTTGAACAGTTTCCAAGGACACAAAAAGAGATAAAGGACATGGCATGTGTTCCCTATGAAAGTGTGGTTGGTATTTTGATGTATTCTATGGTATTCACTCAACTAGACATTGCCCATGTAGTGGGAGCATTGAGAAGGTACATGTCGACACCTAGAAAGGAGCACTAAACAATTTTCAAGAGAGTATCCAGGTATTCATGTGGCACGAAAGACTATGCTATGTGGTATCAACGAAAAACTAGATGTGATAGTGGTAAATTAGATGTACATGGCTTTGTCAATGTCGACTGGGCTGGAGATCTAGATCGACGAAGGTCTACCAACAAATATGTCTTCAATATGTTCGGTAGAGAAATAAGATAGATGAGAAAGTGGAAGGTGGTCTTAGACTTGTCGAAAAGAGAAACTGAATACATGGCGGCCACTCATGGAAGAAAAGAAGCAGTATGGATTCAAAGATTTTGTTGAGGAATCTGGTTTGGGAAGAGACCTATGAAGGTAAGTTGTGATAGTCAAAGAACAATATTTCTGGAAAATAACCCTCCTTATCATTCAAATACTAAGCACATTGATGTAAAATACCATTTCGTAATAGACATGGTGGAAAGTAACAAGGTGATACTAGAGAAAGTAGAAATGTTGGAAAACATAGCAGACTCATTGACCAAGTTTGTGAGTGTTGTGAAGTTCTCTTGGTACAGAAAGGCAATGGGCATTGTTTCCCTGGGTCTGTGAGCGAAATTTTAGAAATATCATGTTTCATCAAAGAAGACAACAAGTGGGATAATTTTTGGTTGTTATATTATTTACAATGAAAGTCTAGTCAAGGTGAATTGACTAACGATCGAAATCGACGTAGATCGAAAACATCAGCAACAAGTCGAAGTTTGAGGAAGTCGATTGGGTAAAGTAAAATTGAAAGATATCGACGACAAGTAAACTGACAAGAGGTCGAAAAGTGGTCATGAGACTATCGACTAGAGACCAAATTAAGGTCGACTGGTAAACTATACTTGGATTCAATTGTAATAGAATCCCATGATTTGTAGCTAATGATATGCATGGATCTATAACCGTTTTTTGGGCACCAATATTTATGGTTTTTCCTATTGTAAAGCCTACAAATAGGCATGTTGTAAGGTCGTAAATGATGTTTTTGTAGGTGATCATAGAATGCACTTTTATAGGTTAATGCATGTGTAAGTGTAGGTTGTTGTTCATGCATATGTAAGCCAAATTGGCTACAGGCTTGTTCCTTCTTGTGCAGAAGGGTATGATGTCGATTTTTTCTTAGGTGTGCACCAATGTTAGATATGTAAACTTTTATTCTGAATGAATAATACAACAAGAGAGAAGAATGCTCAAAATAATGTTGGTTTTCCCTATTAATGGTTTTTAGGGTAAACTATCGGTGTACTGTGTGATTGCTTGTGTCATTTTCTTTATTTATTAAATTCTTCTTCTCTTCTTATAGGATTAGTGTGGAAGTGTTATGCATTTCTTGACAGGGGAGAGAGAGGTAAGAGAGAGAAGAGGGAGAGTAGGGGAGAGAGATGTAAGAGAGATAAGGGGGAGAGTAGGGGAGAGAGAGAGTGGGGAAAAGAGGGGGGGAACAAGCAATAAATAGAGAGAGAGAGAGGGAGAGGGAGAAAGTGAGAGAGAGGGATCGAGGGTGAGAGTGAGTTAAATAGAGAGAGGGGGGGAGAGAAGGGAAGGGATATATAGAGGGAAATGGGGAAGGAAAGAGATAATGGGAGAGAAAGAGAGAGAGGGGAAGAGAGGGAGAGAGGAAAGGAGGGGGAGATCATTGGGGGAGAGGGAGGGAAGGGGGTAAGAGAGAGAGAGAGGGATGGGGGGTGGGAGAAAGAGATAGAGAGAGTGAGAACGAGTGATAGAGGGGGGAGAGGATTGAGGGAGGGAAGGAGTGAGAGAGAGATAATTAGAGTGTGGGAGAGGAAAAAATGTGGATAGAAGACATAGAGAGAAAGTAGAGTAGAGAGAGACAAGGAGAGAGGAGGGGGGACAATGGGGGAGATATAGAGGGGAAGAGGGAGAAAAGAAGAGTAAGGAAGAGGGGGTAGAGAGAAAGGGATAGGGAAAGAGAGAGGGGGATATAACGAGCAAGAGGGAGGGAGAGAGTGGTTGGATAGAGAGAGAGGAATATAGAGGGAGGGAGGGAAAGTGGGGTAGAGGGGGAGGGAAAAAAAGGGGGGTGAGAAGAGAGAGAGAGAGAGAGAGAGAGAGAGAGAGAGAGAGAGGGAAACAAAGGGATACTTTATGTTAATAGGAACAAATGTGTGTTCCTATTCCTAATAACGTGCACACATTTTAGGAATGCATGTGTGTTCCTAAAGCACGTGCATTATTTTAATTTCATTTTTTTTTAGGAATGCATGTGCAATCCTGAACACATGTTTCTCAAGAATGTTCATGATTTCCTAGGAATGTACCTATGTGTCTTGTTGATTGGAGTTTCATGGTTTTCTTAACCTATCACATAAAGAACAGGTGCGTATTCCTAGTGCGTTCCTACTCACCTCGTTGCCACTTTTTTTCCACCAACTTTGTGCACACACCTGATGATGATTATTTTTTCAACAAAAAATGATGAAAAATATGATGATGGCCATGACCACGACATAATGGTGATGATGATGACTATATAAACTTCAATGTATTCAATGTAGATAATATTTGAGTAATTTACTACATATTCATTGATTATTTCTTCAACTCAAAATTATGATGATGGTGTCCAATGAGACCATCTTTGGGCTATTGGATTGTAAGAAAAATATGATAAGAAATTAATTGTGTTGCTTTAGAATTTTAATCCTATTCTTAAAAATATTGGAGAAAAGATTTCCTATATATCGATAGTTTTTATGAGTTAAAATGTTAGGAAGGTTATTATTGTTCCAAATACTTCTTCAACACAAAATTATGATGATGCTGATGATTTATAATGTCCACTGAGGCCAGCTTTGGCCTATCAAACCTTAAGAAAAAAATTCTATGGAAATAATTGGTTGGATTTAGAATTCTAATCATAAGCTTAAAAAGATTCAAGAGAAGCTTTCTTAAATCTTGATACTTTTCATGACTTAAAAGGTTAGCAAGGCCGACATTGTTGCAAATATTTCTTCAACACACAACTATTATGATGATGATGGTGACAATCATTAACATATACTAAGACCAACTTTAGTGTAGCATACTATAAGAATTTAACTCGTATGTTTGAAGATATTAAATAGAATCTCTCTTAAATCTCCATAGTTTTGATAATTGAAAAGGCTAGGAAGATTAGTAATGTTTTTCCTTGTTGTAAATTCTTGGTAGGATATATGTTAAACCTGTGAATATTTTTCCTCTGATGGTATTCAATATTAACAAATTTGATCATACTATCAGTTTATCTATCTACCCTATGTGCTTTGGATATAATGGTAGTAGAATAATAAAAAAAAAATTTGTTTTCTAGTATACATTTTTGTATTTCTGCATTTTGCATGAATAATGAAAAATGTGGTGCATCTTATTTATTTTTCTCCCTGTGACCAAGTTCATCCATTTTTGCATGGTTTCCTTCATTGTAGAGTTTAAAGACAAGTTTATAAATTGTTCTTCCTTTATCTATATTTCCACATTTTTGCATTCCTCCCCTCATTCTTGAATTACACATCCAATATGAAATGCAGAGTTGAGTTTCTAAGTTGTTCTTCCCTTACCTTTCTTTTCACATTACACATGAAGAATGCTGAGTAGGTGGAGTCTTTTTTCTTTCTTCTCATGTCTGAGTTCATGCATTCCTACATCAACACACATATTGTGGAGTGTGGGCTTGAGTTTCTGAGTTGTTAGTTCCTTATCTATATTTCTATGTTTCTGCATTCCTCATGTAGAATGTAGAATGCATAGAATATGGTTTCTCTTTCTCCTCATGGTCAATTCCCCACATTCCTACATCATTACATCAGTTGTAGATTGCAAAGCTAAGTTTCCAATTTTTTCCCCTTATCTACATTTTCACATTTCTTCTCTCCTCTTCCCACATTTCAAATCTAAGTTCTATGTAGAATGCAAAGGCTCTCATACCACTCCCTTTCCTTTGTATCCTTCACATTCTTGACACTTGCATCTTGCATTCCACTTCTTCTTGTGTTTCCACATCCTACACTCCCACCTCTCTCACTCCCACTTTCTACTTCTAAATTTCATATCTAATTTGTAGATGTAAAGAAAATTACCCTTAAGGGAGGTTTATTCCATGATATGCCAACTTACATCCAACTCTTAGGTGGCTATAAACACTCCCTCATTGTCTAGTTTGTCTACCAGAAACTTTGTTTTATTCTTTACATGAAGGTGAATGATCATTGGGATGAGTGAAATTTTATTCACTATGCATTCTAGACATGAGAAGAGTCTCTAGTTGTGCATGAGCTTGTCAACTTGGGTTCCATTTAACATTTGGATAAGCGCATTCATAAATATGAGGGATTCCTCTTCCAATATCAACCTATCATAAAAATAAACTAAGGAAATGAGAAATCCATTTTCCAGATCTACCAGTTCATTTTCATTATTGGTTTCTACTCCTAGGGACCCCACAAACACCCTAAGGATATGACTAGAGGAGTCCCTGAAAGATCATCATAATCACAATGGGCTTGTATTTCATTTCAAGGTACCATCAAAATTTAGTATTATAAACTTTAATGGTGGGGGAGACCATATGTCCAAGAATTTCTTTTAAGAAGTGGAGGCATTAGTTTTCTTTGTTAGCTTCCGAGATTCAATACCCTAAAGAGGGAGAATTATTTCCTCCTTGTCTAAGCATTTCTTTATTTCAAGTGCCCATGATATGTAATTAATGGTTTCTTTTATGTTTTGAGAAATATCAACCCAATGAATGACCATTTCCATTTGGTTCCCTTTGAACAAAACAAATATCAACCCAATGAATGACCATTCCCATTTGGTTCCCTTTGAATATGCACTTGTTACATTCCTTCCAAATCGACCAAAAATGAAATCCTAGATAAAGTCACGATATCATATTTAAGAGTCGGTTTAGGAATGGATATAAAAAACACTCTTTTATGGCTTCCAAGATGTCCTATCTTCTTCTATTTGTTTATTTAAAATTCATAAGACATATATACCATATGAATCCTATCTATTTACAGTGGTTGAATATGTTTTCTATTGATTCTACCTCTTTCCTACACATGAAGTAAAGTGATGGTCCCTCAAAACCTCTTCATTGCATTTTATCCCAAGTTAAAACTTTTCATCTATCATACAACCAAAGGAAGGCAGATACTTTTGTCTGCATTCCCAAGCTCAAAATATACTTCCAAATATTATCACTTTTCCTATAAGATGTGTCCTTCCATTTTACAATATTGTTTAATTGAGAACGTCCCTCCTCCTATATATCCCCATCTAGGATTATCAACATTGTTTGTGAATAGAGTCTTTCTTCCCTTTAGTTCTGTTGCTAGTAGCTCAAAAAAATGGTTTATTTCAATTGTCCTATCGATGGTGAGTGGAACAAGATTTCTTTATATTAAATTAGAAGTCCATAAATTATTTAGGACAATTCCATGTCATTAAATAAAATAAAAATAAATTGAAATAATCTGGCAGATGTTCCCCTTATATTACTAGCTAAGGAAGAGAGAGTAGTGGTGAGAATGCCTAGTGGAAATCCATCACCCAAATTGCTCTACTTTGGGATACATTACCATAATCAAGGAGTAGCTGCAAAACCACTAGGGATAAAGAAAGAAAGGAAGAAACACCAAGGGATTGAAATTTTGGGATTTGAATAATGTTTGAGACTATTATATTTTGGGCATGGTCATTTCAAAATGAACATTATGTTGGATATATATAGTTGAGCTTAAGACACATTTTTTGAAATGTTTTTAGAGGATTCATCTCTTTATTTTTCAAATAGTTATTCTTTAGTATTTTGTAAAACTTCTTAATTTTCATTATGAGTTTTTCTTTAATCATTATAATTCTATGGAAAAAAATTATTTGTTATAATTCATGTAAATGAAATATAGAAACTTGATTGATATATTTTGTTGGCTAGAACAAACAATTTTCATTATAACATTTTCTTTAGTCCCTATAGTTCTGTAACAACCCTAGTTGAATATATGCTTAGGGATTATTAAGTAAAATTTATTAAATTAAGCCTAAAAATACTCATAAATTTAAACAGATAAAAATTACTTCTAATTAATTTCTTTCATTCATCATATAAGTAGCATAAATGCATATAAGCAGCAGCAATCTAAATAACAACATGCTAATAATTTTAAATACCCATTACATATTCATGAGAATGCGTACCTAAAAATACTTTTGTGTGATGCTAAATTCCTGACCTCTGAATGTCCTCCCTGCTGCTTTTCCTTGCTTCTCTGCCCAACCTGTTGCTTTGACCAAATTGTGCCCCAAAATCGAGTTTTCCTCCCTGCCAACTAGGAACAGCTTCCTAGCTCCAGGATACCATATGGATATCCTGGCCCCCGTGCCCAAAACCCCCAGCAACATGGTGCCACTGTATATTCCATTGTAGGGTGTGGACCCTAGTTATGATTAGGAGGGGTGGAGGCATTTCCCACCGTATATCCTCTGAAACCTGAAGTCATGGGAGGACGGTGTTATTTCATGCTCCCCAAGACGTGTGATGATGACTGTCAGATGCATGCTAGGGAAGCTTGGTCGAGATAGCGACACTTCCGCTTACGAGTTCTATTTGGAGTTAAGTCAATATAGTTGACACTCCAAGATAGTCTAGCAGAGGAAGGATAGGAATGGAGATGGAAGTAGGTTAGGGAGGAAGGATGAGTAGTAATAGTTGAGAAGGCATGGAGATTTGTCTTCTGGTGGAATTTAATTTTTTCCCTTCTAAAAAAAAAAACAAAGAAAAAAAAATGTGTATATATGAATATTCATAATTTCATAACTAAACCACACTTGTCTAAATAAATTTGTTGAACTGGATAATAGTAATTAAAGGATTTCTCAAACAATTGATTGGTTTGTTGTCTTTTATAAAAGACTAGTCTTGCTGACTGGATTGGATGCATACATAAATTACTAAAGGATGATAGTTTTGATTATTAGTACATGC
>ML795687.1:88719-99825 GCA_009831015.1 Picea engelmannii | reverse complement strand
ACTAAAGGATGATAGTTTTGATTATTAGTACATGCACGAGACTTGTATGTACTAGCTACACATGCATTTCTTGTACATATACACTAGTGTGTATGAGTTTTTTTGACTTACTTACTGTTAGTGTCGGTTAATTGTTATGAATGTGTGAACCATGTTTCTTTTCCTTTGACCATAGGATACCTTAACTTTGGGACGAAGTTTCCTAAAGGGTGGGTGTATGTAACAACCCTAGTTGAATATATGCTTAGGGATTATTAAGTAAAATTTATTAGGTAATTAATTTTTCTAACATGTTATTAACTAAACAAAGATTGGCATAATAATATTAATTAAATATTTATTAATTAATTAACTGTTATAATTTTGATTAATTAATTAATTATATATTTAATTACCTATCGCATTGAATGAACAGGGTAATAAATTTAAGAGGGTTAATAAATTTAATTGTTTTATTAAATGATCTACGTATACTAGGGGATAAGAAGCATTAAAAATAAGGATAAGGAAACATTAAATAATACGGTAAGGCATTAACTATGTGGATAAGATAATGAATGTGTAGATAAGGAAATAAATGAGGAGAAAGGGCGATGAAGGAGGGATATGAGCGGAGGAGGTTTACGAAAGAAGGGGGATTATCATTCTACTTGTTTTTGGGGGGAGAGGGTGCTCTTGGATTATTTTGGAGGGTGCTCGGGGAATTGGCTGAGGGAGAGTTTGAGTTCTGTAGTCGGGAAGGATCAGTATAGGGGGCACCGACTTGCTGGGGGTTTTGGGCACGGGGGCCAGGATATCCATATGGTATCTTGGAGCTAGGAAGTTGTTCCTAATTGGTAGGGAGGAAAACTCGGTTTTGGGGCACAGTTTGGTCAAAGCAATTGGCTGGGCAGAGCAGCAGGGAGGACATTCAGAGGTCGGGAATTTAGCATCACATAGAAGTACTTTTAGGTACGCATTCTCATGAATATGTAATGGGTATTTAAAATTATTAGCATGTTGTTATTTAGATTGCTGCTGCTTATATGAATTTCTGCTACTTATATGATGAATGAAAGAAATTAATTAGAAGTAATTTTTATTTGTTTAAATTTATGAGTATTTTTAGGCTTAATTTAAAATTAGGTGCTTACAAGTTCTATGGAAAAAAATTATTTGTTATAATTCATGTAAATGAAATATAGAAACTTGATTGATATATTTTTTTGGCTAGAACAATCACTTGATGGATTGACACAATTTTTATGCAGTATAAAATATGCATTATCATTCTATGTGTCATTGAATTAATTTTATGTGATTTATATTTTTGTCACATGAACTTATAATGATTTCCCAAAGTTTCATAAGTCCAAATAGAAGTCTGAGTGGATAGTCATCTCTATTTCCAAAGAAATTAGAAAAAAATGATTCTAATGAATTGCAATACACAGGTTCAAGGGCACTCCGAAAAACACTTTTGATAGGTAAATATACAAATATTCCTATTTGCAATTACATTATTTTGCTTCCATATAAGATATGTTGATGCATTTTCCTTCTTGTTTCTTATGCTACAGTTTCATATTGTTACAAGTGTGAATTTGTTTGGCTTTAAATTGTATATAAATTAATTGGAAATTATTTTGAAAACGACCAAGAAAATCCTTTGAACATATTTTACGACAAAATATATTTTCTATATTTGATTCCTCGATATGATATAATATAAAATATGTTTTTGTTGTAACCTGTAGATATTTATTTTTAATATATTCACAAATTGGTTGGTTGTATGTAAAATGTTGAAGAAATATCAAAAGTTGACAAATTCATAGGGTTTTCTATTCAAAGTCATTCAAAGGATAAGAACACCACAATATTCCCTTATAAAAAATGTTGCAATGTTGCAATACTAAATATTAAGG
Source organism: Picea engelmannii (assembly GCA_009831015.1). NCBI lineage: Eukaryota > Viridiplantae > Streptophyta > Pinopsida > Pinales > Pinaceae > Picea > Picea engelmannii. Next base: position 97,918 of record ML795687.1, on the reverse strand, counting down.
GAGTACAAGACCACTTGATGATTCATGATATAATGAGTCCATACACAATTTGGTTTTATCATGGACAAAGAGATCCTAAAATTAGGTATGATCATAATATATTATCGAATCATGATTCTATTTGCATATATATAATATTAATACAAAATTTCAATTGATGTACAAGTACTATATTATCAATAAAATATGTTTTTTTTATAAATATGTTCTCACATACATTTATATTTGGTATCACATACATTTATATTTGGTAAGGGAAACAAATGCTATGCAAATGAGAAGCATGGATTATCTTGAGAAATTTCAAGTTTAGTGGCACACAAATGCAATGAAAGTACAACATTGTGCGAGGGTCAAATATACATAAATAAAAGACACACATTTATTTATATTTGGTAAGGGAAACAAATGCTATGCAAATGAGGAGCATGGATTATCTTGAGAAATTTCACGTTTAGTGGCACACAAATGCAATGAAAGTACAACATTGTGCGAGGGTCAAATATACATAAATAAAAGACACATTTATTTATATTTGGTAAGGGAAACAAATGCTATGCCAATGAGGAGCATGGATTATCTTGAGAAATTTCACGTTTAGTGGCACACAAATGCAATGAAAGTACAACATTGTGTGAGGATCAAATATACATAAATATAAGACACACATTTATTATAAAAATGTTTTATATGGACAATATTGATGTTTCAAATGTTAATCATGTTAATTATTTTTACATCCCAACGACAAGGTGATGAAGACATTATCAAACATTAACATGGTAATCGAGTAGATGATTTTTTTGACCTTGCTTAGAAATGATATTGAAGTTCGTAAGAATCACAATTATGGTTTCAATGATGAAACCATGGTTGACGATGATATGGTTTAAATTACTCGAGTAGATGATTTTTTTGACCTTGCTTAGAAATGATATTGAAGTTCCTAAGAATCACAATGATGGTTTCAATGATGAAACCATGGTTGACGATGATATGGTTGAAATGGTGATTTATGTTTATAATTGTTTTAAAATATAAACATGAATTGTGAAAATGGCCAAGCAACATCAATACAAAAAATGAATGAGATTAATCAATATCATAAGCTAATTGAATATGGAAAGACGCCATTGTACCAAGGTTGTATTTGTTTCACTAAGATCTTAGCCATTGTGAAATTGTATAACCTTAAAGTGAAAAATGGATGGTTTCACATAAATTTTACCCTATTGTTAAAGTTCCAAAGAAAAATGCCTCGTACAACAAGCAACTTTCATATTTAACATATGCTAAAAAAAAATAATAATTAAATCATTGGGTTTGAACTATGAAATGATACATGCTTGTCAAAATGATCAGATTTTGTATCAAGGAAAGTATGAAATTAAAAATAAATTCCCTAGTTAATTGAGATGGAAGGCCGATGCTCTTTGTAGAAATATTTGTAAAGGTTTCTTACCAAACGTGTTGAGGTATTTCCACATAGTACTAAGGTTGAAAATAATATATATTTATGATTTTATACTCTTTAATTCCATTGTACCTTTATGTACTTCTAACCTACTCATAGATGATCTTCTTTATTTTTGTTAAGTATTATAATGTGTATATATTATAGATACTAAATGCCTTGATTTTTCCAACAATCCTTGCAATGTGTAACTTTGGAATCTGCAAGCTCTTGAACAGATTGACGCTTCCATAGGACGTTTTCTAAAAGTGGACTCAAACTTACTAGAGGCAGCGGACAGAAGATTAGCGAGGATTTATGTTGAAATAGATATACACGCTGGACTTTCTGAAGTCTTGGAGATAGACTGGCGCAACCAACTGCACTCGCAGAGATTGGACTACCTAGGCATTTCGTTCCGCTGCCCTTTCTGCCGCAGAACTGGACACTTGCGAAGAGATTGCTCCAAGTTCCCTCCTCCTGAGGCGAACCTGGATCCAGCTGAAGAGGCAAATTTTAATGGCTACATCTCGTCACCAGATCAACCAGCAGAGACTTCTTACTATCAAAGAGACGACACTACTTCGGATGACACTTTAGTGGGTAAGATACAAAAAATCTGCCCATCTCTCTACAGTACCTTCTCGACCTCGGACAGACTTTTCATATAAGAGCATCCTGACTCTATTCTTCCTCATGAGACCTTGACCTTACCTGTCCAACCTGTTGATCCTCTCATACCTACCTCTACCCAGCCATCTGCTTCCATTCCTTCTCCATCTCCTACCGTTCCCAACACTACTCATCCCTTAATGTATCCTTCAAGGCTATCTGAGACCGACCCTTTCACTGCATCAGATGTCACCCAAGGTCCTATCTCCATCGCTGGCTACACCGAACCTTCCCAATCGGAAACCCAATTGGATGTCATGATTCAGGATTCTTCCCTTGTGCCCTCTCTTCCCTTTGAGTCTATCCCTCTTCACACCTATCATGGAAAAAATCTTGTTCCTTCCATCGATAGTCACTCTGCTTGACCCTCTTCCTCAGGACACAAACCTGTTACGGAGCTGGATCCGACCTGGTCAAGAGGAGTTGGCCTGGAGCTCTCACCTTTAAAAACTCGCAGTGCACGAAAGAAAACAATGACTGGATCGACTTCAGCAGTTTCTTCCATTTTTGTTCCATCACAAGGGGCGCTTAGATATTTAAAAGCCCTTGCTAGAAGGAAATCATGATCATTCTATCCCTCAACATCAGAGGGGTCGGAGGACCCCTGAAACAAGCCTCCATGCGAAGACTCATTGAACAGACACAACCGTCTATCATCTTCCTACAAGAAACTCTTGTTGCTGCATCAGTGGCCAGAGATTTCATGCATCTCCTCCGTCCGAGCTGGCTGTCCTGTGCGGCTAGTTCAGTTGGAAAATTGGGAGGCCTACTGGCCACATGGGATCCCACTTTTTTCAATCTCTCCCTGATGCTCAGCCCTGGATGAATCTTGATTTCCGAGACTAGTCTCGAACTGGACTGACCTATCAACCTACTCAATGTATATGGCCCAAGCGCAGACCGCAAATACTTCTGGCAGCGACTAGATGATCTGGGCTTACTGGCGGCTGAAAACCTCATTCTCGTCGGTGATCTAAATTTAATTACTAGTCCATTTGAAATGTGGGGTGACAAGGCGTTGACCGATCCACTTTCAAGCTTTTTCCAACAGTTATTCTACAAAAATGATTTGATTGACATAAAACTGCCAGAGCTCCTGCCGACCTGGAGGAACGGAAGACAAGGGACTGCTAGTATTTCCAAAAGACTCGATCGTTTCCTGGTTGCTGAGAGTCTACTTTTACCTTCCTACAGTAGTCGTGCTTGGGTGAATCTACCCTTCCCGTCGGATCATACGTCGATCTGTCTTCAATTAGGGGAAGGTCGTGGTGGTGCGGGTCATCCATTCAAATTTAATTCTCTCTAGCTAAAGGAAACTTCCTTTATAAATCTTGTTACCACAGTTTGGACGGACTGTGCTCACACCATTCCTGGAGACGCCCAAGGGAATTTGTACAGAAAACTCAATAGCTTAAAATCACACACTATTCAATGGCTAAAGGATAAAAAGGATAGGGAGCAAGTCGAGCTCAATAACATTGAACATGAACTGGAGGTTCTTCTAAAACAAAAGCACCAGATTACTAGAAACGAGGAGATGGATAAGAGGATTCATTGTCTAGAGGATACCCGTAACAAAATTCTCCGAGATGAGGAGGAGATATGGCGTTTAAAAAGCCGGATGCTGTGGTTGGCTGGAGGAGACAAAAATACAAGCTTCTTTCATCGAGCAGCCTGCTACCGCAGATAAAAAAAGCAACTCTGGGAGATCGAAGAGGATAACGGATCTATACACCACTCACAGGCAGAGATCAAGTCGGCGGCTTTCACACACTATAAATTTTTTTACCAAGCACCTACAACACCATCTTATGTAGCCCAGGTAGCAACAACCGACCTCTTCCCAAGGATGGTTTCACCTGAGGAGGCTCTATTGTTACAATCCCCCTGTACTAAGGAGGAACTATTCGAGGTTATTAAAATTTTTAAGAAGGAGAAAAGCCCAGGACCCGACGGCTGGTCGGTTGAACTTTTCCTACATTTTTTCGAACTAATGGGACAGGACCTTCTTGATGTGGTTGAAGACTCGAGAAGAAGAGGGAAAGTAAGTTCCCAACTGAATAAAACCTTTGTTGTTTTGATTCCAAAGCAAATTTTCCCAGGCATTTCAAAGATTTCCGCCATATTTCGCTCTGCAACCTTTGTTACAAAATTATCTCTAAAATCATTGTCGGAAGACTACGGCCTTATCTCTCTCGGGCACTTTCTGAAGAACAACTTGGATTCCTCAAAGGAATACAAATTATTGATGATGTTGGCGTTGCACAAGAATTCATCCACAACATTAAGACAAAAAAATTGAAAGCCATTCTCCTAAAGCTGGACCTTAAAAAAGCGTTCGACTGCATAAATTGGAATTTTCTGCACCTCATTCTTATCTAGAGCGGTTTCAGCACCATTACAACAAATTGGATAATGGGTTGTATCTCCTCAGCAACCCTGGCTATTCTGATCAATGGTGAAGATACAAAGGATTTTCATTGTGAGAGAGGGCTCTGGCAGGGATGCTCACTCTCCTCCCTTCTTTTCATCTTGATCCTGGAAGGTCTCAGCATCTTACTCAAAAACAAACAAGCAGAGGGACTCTTGAAAGGAGTAAAAGTGGCAGGACTGACATATATTCTCCATATCCTTTTTGCTGATGAATTGTTGATCTTGAAAAATGCTAATTTTGCAGAATGGTCCATCATACATTCGATCCTTTGTTCTTTTTTTGATGTTTCAAGTTTAGAACTCAATGCCACTAAATCCATGTTCTTGCATTCAAATGCGCAGGATTCCTTGAAACTTGATTTAAAAGAGCTATTTGGAATTGGTTTCCTCGCGCTTGAGGAGGGATTTACCTACTTAGGATACTTCTTAAAACCCTCTAGATACACTAAAAAATATTGGTCTTGGCTAATAGACAAATTTGAAGGTAGAATTCTCAACTGGAAGCACAGATTTCTCTCTATGGGAGGAAGATATATTCTGATAAAAGAGGTGCTGGAAAGCCTCCCGGTCTATTGGATGGCATTAGCCCACATCCCAGCCTCCGTTTTGATGATGCTCCGACAACTCATCTTTTCTTTCCTTTGGTTTGGCAGTAAGAAGAACATAATCTTTCACCTCAACAAATGGGAGGATCTTTCTAAACCGAAGTTGATGGGAGGCTGGGGCCTCAAAAACCTGCCTCTCTTTCACAAGGAACTTTCGACTAACACCTTCTGGAGACTATTAACAAAACCAGGACTTTGGAGCAATGTAATCAAAGCAAAGTATCTCCACCATCTACCGGTCCATATTTGGATCACATTCGCGGAGTTTCGTCCCATAAAAGGCTCACAATCTTGGAATAATTTATCTTCCACTCTACCGATCATTTTAAATTGGCTTTCGTGGATTGCTGGAAATGGTCTTTTGATCGAAGTGGGAAGCGATTGCATTCTAGGATTAGGCAGGAAAGCTATTCTTTCACCTCCTCTTTGTGCTCATATCAAATATATGAATCTTCTTTACCTGCATCAGATCTATCGCCCGTCCAAAGGAGGCCCACTTGGTGATTCTTGGCTGAGCGGATCGGAGCAACAGTTGGAATCGGACCTCAAGGTAGAATGGGATGATTTCACACAAATTCTCAAAGAATCCTATGTGCGATTGTAATCCAAATCAGACTCCCTCATCTGGACCGGGGGAGACTGATCAGGCCAACTATCTGCTAAAAATGTTTACCAAGCCTTGGCCGCCATTACCTGGAAACCTTTATCTTCCAACTGGAGACAGAGGATTTGGAGGGATACTTGTCCTTTAAAACTCAAGTTGTTCGCTTGGCTCCTGCTGGAAAATAAACTTTTGTTTTGGGACAAATTACAAGCGCGCGGCTGGGAGGGCCCGTACCGCTTCTCTCTTTGCAATCTTGACAGTGAATCATCTCTGCATGTATTTATTCTTTGCCCTTTCACCCGAGCGATCTGGTCTTATATCTCAACCGCTCTAAATTTCTCCTCGCAATGGATTGGTTACAATGTGCAAGTCTGCTTCCAAAACTGGTTCCTTAACAACAGCGCGCAGTCAATGCTTCAGATCCACCTGTGCTGGCAAGTCTAGTTGTCCAGAAACGCAGCAATTTTCAATGATAAGAAGCCTTCATTACTCTACGTTTCTTCCCTCATTCTAGCAGAGGCAAACAAAGTTGACAAGTCTTTACAGGTCAAGCCTCCAGATTGGCTTCCTTCACACATTCCATTCGATAGGGCGATGGCCTGGTTCGACGGGGCCTCACAACAAGGGGGCGCGCTTTGTGGAGCTGGGGGGAAAATAGCATTAAACCCCCACACTTGCATTCGCTGGACATTGAACTGCGGTCAATGTTCTAACACAAAGGCAGAGATTTTAGGAGCATGGACTTCTCTAGTTCTGGCTAGCCGTCACACTGATTTCTTGCTACTCCTTGGTGACTCTAAGATTACCATCGATTGGCTGAATGGACTCGACGACGTCCAGGTGGCAGTCCTTAATTGCTGGAAAGATAGGACCAAAGATGCTACTCAACTATTCAGAAATCTCACCTTTTAGCATATTTTCTGAGAGGAAAACAGCGAGGCAGACTCCCTCTCTAAAAAAGCATTGCTCCTCCCTCCGAGCCAAATATGTTTTTCAATTTGGGAGGACGGCAACGAAGGACCTGCCTACAAGATCATGCTTTGATTTGGCACCTTCCTATATGTAAGATTGAATATAGATGGATATTCGCCTTGATTGTCGGGCCATTGTTGGATTGATCCAATTTTATAGCAGTCTCTCCTTGTTTCGCTGCGGCTCGAGAAGTCGACACTTGTAAACTTTTATATCCTTTTGAATATAAAGAGCATTTTTCTCGTGGAAAAAAAAAAAAAACTTGTAATGGAAATAGATGAATTTAATACTTTTGGAGATTTGAGTAGCACGTATATTGTTTGGCTGGTACTAATAACATATAGCCTTCCACCTTCTGTATGAAAATTAACTTTTGCATGTTGATATTGTTAATATCTAATCCCAAGCAACCATCAAAAGTCATGTATGTTTTTTTGAATCTTTTGTAGATGAATCAAAATTAATATGGGACAAAATGGTAAGGACATATATTTTCATTAAAGGTCATTATTTACTTCTTTACTATAAATATTTTAAGGATGTGGGTAATCCATGACTTCAATGTTTATGGAAATAAACAAATTTACAAATTTAATGAGAACTGTGATCTTGAAATGAGAATTCTAGTTCAAAAATATTATATTTTTTGGTAAAAAAATACTAAAATCGACTCCCAAATCAGAAAGTTGTGCTACCCCTAACAACTTTTTTGGGGGAGGCGGTTAAAATTGCAATTTTTTTGAAATCATGCCCTTGACATTGCGAACAGAACCCTGAAAAACCCTGAAATTGACCCTTGAATTAAAAAGTGATGTTCCCTGTAGCACCTTTTTTTTCCGGAATTAAAACTATGAATTAATTCAAACATGGTCTTGACCATTAGCATCATCGCAAATACAACACTGAAAATCGACTCTTAAATCTAAAAGTGCTACTTTTTTTGGTATCTGGAAGAATCGAAAACCGAGCGGGCTCATAATCATTTGACATGGGGTCGATTCCGATTTCTACCACAATAACCTCCAGACATATCTATGTGGTCTCAGGTGTGGTACAAATGGATTTGCAAGGTTCAAACCAATGAAATGACAAGAAGTTCCTTAACAATGCACTCTATCACCCACTGATCTACACCTCTAGAACAAATCTAAAAGTGTTATTATTTGATAGTTGATTTACTAATTAATTTTATTTTTTAAATAATTTACATTAATAAAATAATTAAATTGGAAAAAAACACCCTTAAACAAATTCTTTTTTTTGGTAAAAATTAATAAATTTCCTTTAAAAATAAAGAAAAAAAATCATTGAAAAAAATGCAAATCAAATTTTTTTAATCAAAAAATTTAAAAATCAATAAGGAGTAAAGAAGTCTATGGCGAAGAGTGGAGTTTCCACTCAAACCGTTTCAAAAACTCCTTACAAAATTTATTTCCAGAACAACTAACAATATTAAATTTTTAATTTTTTTTTCGAAAAAAATAAATAAAAAAACAACCCTTAAAACTCTAAATTTATACAACAAAAATTGAGAAAAAAAACTTGTAAAAATGATATTTTTATAAACAAATTTAAAAACAATTTAAAATTAAAATTAAAACAAAAAGTAAAATAAAATAAATCTAAATTAGATTTTTTTATTTTATTTAAAAAATATAAACATTAAACTAAAAACTTGAAAGAAATATTAAAAAGACAAAACTAAACTATACTAAAATTTTAAAAATAACAATAAAATTAAAACCTTTAAAAAAATAATGATAATAATTAAATTAAATTAAACAGAACATGGACTAAATATAAACAATTAAAAAAAACAACAAAAACCGGAAATTTAAACAACTCAAAAAAAATATTATTATTTTGTTATTTAAATTTATAGTTGTTTGTTTTTTAATTATTTATATTTAGTCTATCTTTTTTAAATTTAATTTTAGTATTTTCATTTTTTTTTTAATTTTAAACCTTAATTTATTATTTAAATTTATGGTTTTTAATATTATTATTTTATTATTTAAATTTATGTTTTTAGTTTTATATATATTTCGTCTATGTTTTGTCTGATTTTATTTTATTATTTTCATTTGTTTTTAATTATTTTTAAATCTCAACTTATTATTTAAATTTATGGCTTTTAATATTATTTTTTTATTATTTAAATTTATGTTTTTTTTTAAATTATTTATATTTAGTCTATGTTTTGTTTAATTTTATTTTATTATTTTCATTTGTTTTTAAATTTTTAAATCTTAATTTATTATTTAAATTTATGTTTTTTTTTAATTATTCATATTTAGTTTATGTTTTGTTTCATTTAATTTTATTATTTTCCTTTTTTTAATTTTTTAAATTTTAATATTATTTGTTTTTGTTTTTAATTATTTGTTTAAGATTTTAATTTTGTTATAATTTGTTATAATTTTTTTGTTTTTAGTATAATTTAGTTTAGTTTTTCTAATT
>ML795687.1:42741-84324 GCA_009831015.1 Picea engelmannii | reverse complement strand
TAAAACCCAATACAATAATGGAAAGAGCTCATTAAATGAGTCTCTATTATTATAATAATAGATCTAACTACCCAACTAACTAAGTAGTGGAAAATAAAACCCAATACAATAATGGAGAGGTGGGACTCTCTTTGACCCATATGAGTAACCTGTTATCTCAATTAATTAATGAGGAGGTTGGCATCTCCTTGATCCACATGCAAAATCTATTAGCTTTATAGCTTTATGACTTTTGCATCTGAATTCAGACCATATACCCCCTAAAATTCGGATCAAAGTGTTTATCAATCATGTAATTACCTTGAGTCATGACTAAATTCCTCCTAAGTCATTTCTCCATCTCCTCCTTATCCCTCACAAAAGAAAGGATATGAAGACCAAACTATTAAATAGCTCCTTTTAAAAATTTCTGCAGCATAAACCTGTAATAGATTCCTCCTCCTCTTACCCTTGGAATGTATTATTTATATATATTGGTCGAGAAGGATAGGGTATTCTTCTAGATATTGAGAACTCATTGAAACTAAAATTTATTAAGAGTTCCTAAGCTCATATCATAAGAGAAACGACTCACCTTGTGTTGATCTCCTCATAACTCACCAATTATAGAATGTTATAGGGGCATTCACGGGCTATGAGTAGTGCAGTTAGCGACTAGTCACATGCTGTCAGTTATGTAGCCCATTACCAGTCATACTCTTCTAGTAGATCAGAGAGAGACCTCCCTCAAAATTAGTGAATTCCAAAGTTAGAATAATGTGTCTCAACAATAAAACATCAATGGGTCCTCCATGTGTCCCTAAGGTGGAAAATAAGGCTATAATAGATGCCCCCTAATTTATGAGGTCAGAAGATGATATGATGGTCGAAACACATTAACATAATCAAGAGTGTGAGGCATCATAAGGAAGGATATGAAGGTCAAGGAACTAGTGAGTAACTACAATCATACATTATAAATACATATATAGATCATCAACGTGGTAGGCATACCATTCTCGGTAGAGAGAGAAAGCATAGTTGTCAACACAATAGATTGTGGATCCATGAAGTGAAATGCAAGACCATGGCCATAAAAACGTACATGGTGGATCCATGTCACCAAAGATATCATATCCATGATCAAATACAATGTGGATATATGTCACAATATATATTAAGAAGACATCAAGCACTAATGAAAGTTCCCCCATAGTATTCAAAGTAGTCATATAGTAGTGATATACTCCATCTCAACTTGGGAGGGGTGGTATGAATGACTGATGTGGCTCCAAACCCAAGTTATTCATGCAAAACCATGATGGTATGACTTTACATCATGAAAATAAATGAATTGATGTCAATCATGGTAAAAATTGTCTGAGTACCGGTCATTGAGGTATACTGTTAACAGACGTGAGGAGACCCACCAATGATGAAAATGGACCCCAAGTTACCTAGTACAATCTAGCAAGTGTGAATAGAGGATATTATGTTGAAAACCCATCGAATCAATTGATCATGAGTCAATGAGGTAAACCCACTATTGATCATGAGGATGCTTACCACTAAGGACTGTAAGCTCCAAGGTACTAGAAGCTTCTATATCCCTATACTAGATCTCTCTTAATGTATCCCCCATCAATCAACATGAAACATAAATCGAGAAATTATGTGAAGATATAGAATCATAAAGTAAAACAAACATAGGGATGGTTGACTCAGATTGTCAACAAGACAATAGATGGTCGACTCAAGCTTACTTACCTTGAATATATAACATGATATAATCATGATATGGAAGCATTGACTCAAGAACACCATTGATATAGTGCAAAAATTCATGAGGCATTGAAGCACTCTCCATTTTGACTAGGATATCATGACACGGGGCGCTAGTGTTGCTATCAGGAGGTTCAGGTGGGTCGTATTTATCTGTGATGGACTACATTGAAGAGTACTATCGCCAAAGGGAAAGGAAGACAAGAGACAAGCTCCCAATTAGAGATTTCATGGATATTCCATTACGAAAAATATTTTTCATGATTACTTGGTTAGTAGGCTCTACTTCACCACACTTATCCACAAAAGGGCATATCCAGTATGGATTAGAATGTATGAATCCAACAATGTTTAATTGGTGCTCCACATTGTTGACTAACATGAAAGATTAGTTGATGCATTGCAAAATAGGGAAACATAAATAGTTTGGTTATGGCACTATTTTGGTCACATTCTTATTAGCGAGGATCCCTATGATGAGGCCTCGGATTATTGCACCATATTCATGGATGAGGGACCCAAAGATGTTGCGATGGATAAATTGTATGATGCGAGTTGTTGGTGGAAAAATGGAAAGTCAATTTAGACCTGTTTGGGTTATCTTGTGGAACCAAAATATTGTGGCTATTGAGGACTTACCATATGAGGGAATTGAATTTCATCAATACATGAAGCTGTTGCTTCCCCCTGGATAGTAGTGGGGACCACTTGGTAAGTCTTGTGACATTTTTTTTAGAGTTTTTCAATTTTTGTAATTTTTTTTGGTTTTGGATATGTATTTTTTTGTTGGTGTAGTATAAATAATCCAAATTATTGTCCTAACATGGACATGGGACTGGTGCGATTGACCATATGGGCCCAAGCCTGCCATAGGAGTAGTGACAATGAGTCATCCAAATAGGAGAGGGATAATGTCGGTGACCTATGCCAGGTGTGGTGGAACCTAGAAGGACTGACTATGGGTGTACCTCCAATGTATATGGAGGAGATTCAACCATGGATATAATGCCACACAGTGGATGTGTCTCTCCCATTCCTTCAACTTCTCAGATGAGTAGCTTGACAGTTTTGTATTACCATGATAGACATGCTCCTCGGGATTAATAGATGATAGTCTCCCCTCTATTGTATCACAACACATATGATTAGTCAGTTGACATATACTAGATCAAGATGGGACATGTAGCCTAATTTTGTACATTGCACCATTTTTTAGATGATGGAACCAAACACNCTCATACTTTTGGTTGTCTAATGTTGTGAATACTACCCATGTGTATGTACATGCATGTTTTTGAAATTCTTAATTAATGTGAAAAATTCCAATCTAAGAGTAATTAGCCAAAACATCAGACAACACATTAGACCCTCTTGGAATATGTTGGTAACCAATATAATCAAATTACCTTCCAAGAAGACAAACCTTCAAATACTTGTGAAGTGACATAGGACTTCTGATGAGATAAACATGATTCAATTGAGATACAACTAGTTGGGAGTCTAACTTGAAAAGTAACCTATGAATGTCGAGAGCAGGGCCTCAAAAAAGAGCTCTATGAACGCACTATACTCGGCAATTTTATTGGCTACAATACCAAGGCAAATGCCTCCTAAATTGACTAGTTCATCGGTGGGAAAGAAAATAACCCAAGCAACAGAAGACATGTTATGAGTATTACGACTTGAATGATTTGTGAAGCCTATGCAGATCGAGGTGTATGTTGAAATATGAAAATCAAGTGTGAAGCATGAGAAGCATTGAACTGAGACAAACCAAACACATAAAATAAAAAAACACCACTCCAAAATTGAAAAAAACATTATGTACAAAGCATCATGCAACCAAGTGGCCTGGGCATAATACTTTTTGAGGTAGAGCTTGTTACAAGTCTCTGAAAGTGGATTTCCATCCTAATCAACTAACTCATAGGCCCCTTTTTGAAAGACACATTTAACAATGTATGGACCATGCTAAAAGAGTTCAAATTTACCTACTCCTAATGTTTCATGGTCTTGGTAATAGCTTAAAACCAAGTCACCTTTTGAAAATACACGAGGTTGAACTGATTTTTCATATTGGGATTTTAAACACTTCTTATGAGTCTCATTGGCCAATGTAGTATTACGACATTATTCATCAATATGGGCCAATTACAAGAGATATTATTCCTCGATAGAAGTATTGGGAAAGAGTTCTACAACTAGTTTCAACAATGGAATTTCGCACTCAATTGGTAGGACTTATTCCACTAGTAAATTATTTCAAATGGTGTAGAGCCAGTGGAAGTCTTGGTTGAGGCATGGTAGTCCCATAATGTCGAAAATAACATGAGATTCCAATTCGTCTTAAGTTTCTCTAGCGTTCTCTCTATCATGATTTTGAGTACATAATTGATAGTCTCTACATGACCACTTGACTGAGGATAATAGGGTGTTAATATCTTGTGATGAAAACCCAACCTGGAAACTAGAATGGTCATCATATTTTTGTGAAAATGGGACCCATTGTCTATCAAAATAATCTTAAGAACACCAAATCATGAAATAATGTGATTGAATATGAATAAAGGGACTATCATTTCATCGTTAGAAAATGTAGGCAAGGAGTGAAGTAGTCAACAATGATGATGACATATCCATGTACATTATCCAAGGTAGGATTACATGTCATGAAATCAATCCCCCATCTGGTGAAGGGAACAATGAAAACCACATGATGTAATGGATTAGGATGAGCACACATTTTCTGTGTAAAGATTTAACATGGGTGACACTTCTAGACTGCATGCATACAATCCTTGAATATCATGGGACAAAAGTATCCTATGTGTAGAATATTCTAGGCAATGGCCAACCTAGAGAGATTACCACCACATGATCTAGCATGGAAGTCATTTAGAATTCATTATTCTTCCTCGTGGAAAACACATTGATGTAGAATCAAATCAACCCCTAGATGGTAAAGAGTTTCAATGGTGATAAGATACTATCTATCATGATGGAATATATGTCATCTCTCATCATGGGATAACTGAGGATGAAAGTGTTGGGCTTGGAGATATACTAGGAAATAATTTTACCAAGGGTCAGACGAGTCAATGAGAAATAAGAACACATCATGGAATGAATCATTAGCCATGAGTTCAACATCGACTTGAGGAAGTTCGAATATCATCTTAGAAAAATACAAATATTTCATGAACATGGAAGAAACGAATTCCATGTCAAACTCTTGTAAGATAACAATCCATTTCAAGTATTTTACCCCAATGATTTGATGGTTGAATATGTGTTTCATTGGGTTGGAGTAAAAAATAATGGTGGTTTTCTGAAAGAGTGTATAATATTGTAAACATTGGACAACATGCATAGTTTCCAAGGCCAACTTTTCTACATGTGAACACATAAGCTCTGGACCAACAAGGTCCTTGCTAAGATAGTATATCAAATGCTCTTTTTGCACACTATCATCCTTGACAAGCACCACACTAATAGTGGATTCATAAGTGAGGAGATAGAGCAAGAAGTCATGAACATAATCAGTAAGACTCAATAAGGGAGTCAACATCAAGGCCTTATTCAAGGCATCAAATGACTATTGGGCTTGGTCATCCCATACAAAAGGAATACCTTTTTTCAGCAAGGGAATGAATCCTTTTGTTATCTCAGTATAGTTGACAATTATCCTATGTAAGAATTATGCCCTCCCTTGCAAACTTTGGAGTTGGTTGATAGTATGAGGAGGAGGCCACTTAACAATCACCTCAAACTTCAAGGGATCAACCATGATCACATAATTGGACATGATGAAGCCTATTAAGTTTCTAGAGGCCACAAAAAATATGCACTTATGTGGGTTTAAACGTATGTTATAGTAAGATAATCAAGTAAAGATCACCTTCATATGACTAGGATGATTCTCATGCCACTTGGAATGAAAAACCAAATCATCTTAGTATGGCTCTACAATATATTTGATATCGTGAAATGCATAAGACATGGCCCATTGGAAAGTGGTCCAAACATTTTTAAGGATTAATGGAAAATTTTGATAATAAACAATACCCCAAGAAGAAATGAAGCCAATTTTGTGTTGATAAACTAATTTGATCTAGATTTGATTATAGCCAGAGAAACCATCCATAAATGAAAAAAATTCACTCCTGGAACACTCATCAAAAATATGATCAATGAACGGGGTAGGATAAATATCCTTAGGACAAGCCTTGTTTAAATCCCTATAATCCACGCAAACGCTGATAGTTCCCTTCTTCTTAGAAACTCGAATGAGATTGGATACCCATTTAGCCAAGGGAACCAGGTAGATAAATTCATCATGAAGAATATTTTCAACCTCTTCCTTGATGGTAGCATATTTCTTTGGGTTTATTGGCTATATATTTTGATAAATAATCTTGGCTCCATGATACGTTTTGACCTCATGTTCGACAATATGGCCATCAGTAACAAGAATTTATTTGAATAGGGAAGTGTAAAATTCAATTTCTTGAGGAGAACAGTTTGCACCTATCAGGATGTGTTATGTGACACCCGACTTTGTTGAAATGTCAATGGGCATAGTTTTTTGAATGTTGGCCGAATTCCCATCTAAATATATATCATGAGTCATAATGGGATATTGGTACAACTAAAAATTATCAGGAGTGGTAGGATTAGTAACGTCATCCTCCAATTGTTCCAAATAGAGAAGAAATGATGTGCAGTGGTACATGTCATCCCATGGCCTATCAATTGAAGCCAAGGCTTCCATGGTGGCATCATCATGTTAGAAAAATAGGATTGTAGAGCAATAAAATAAAACAAATTCATAAATAAAACACAGAAGATACACAATGCAATAGAGACACGAATATACGTGGTTCACTTAGTGTGGGCTACGTCCACCACATAAATTTCTAGTTCCTTCATTTTTATTATCCAACAAAATTAAGGGATACAACCTATAGCAAATGCACTATAAATTCCTCTTGTTTCTCTCATAATATCCTAACTTAGAACACATGCAATACAATACTCAACCACAATACAAATGACCTGATACAAAAGAGGGTTTCCTTCTAGGGAAAAAATCCCCAACATAATCTCTATCATCGGATATGTGACTTAATGATGAATGATAAATATTGACTATGATATTACAATATACATTCACAAGGAAAATTTTCCTTCAGGGGCTTCACCCCTGATGGGGGCCTTCTGGCCCCCGGACCCCGCAAGGGGGGAAAGCCCCCCCTGCAACCCCCCCCCATGTGGAGGGGTGTATAGTCTTCATAGGGTATAAACACAACTGAAAAAAAATACCTATGAATCAAGGAGATAATACAGATCCACAACCAACACATTAGAACTCATCTCAAGATTTAGGAAGTCATGCAAAGAATGAGGAGGAGTAACATCCAATGAAGTCCCTAAATACTTATCAAATTCCACATCCTATTGGAAATTCGAATAAGATATAATATATTCTAGTTGGATCACTTGATAGGTATTCTTGACCACTATGAATAGCATGTGAGGGCCATAACACTCTACTTGTTTAGGATGAGGTACCACCCAAGGATCAAAAGAGCCATGGGATCCATTGGTAAGAAAATAAATCATACTAATAGGAGCCACATTGGTAGAAACAAATGGGGGGGGGGAGGGTAAATGTAACCATCAAGGAGGAGTCTTTGAACACCCCCTCAACAACACTCATATATTAACTTTTGGAGTCACCGAAAAAGGGAACATTAGAACCTACATTGGTTCTAAGGGAAGACATGAAAAATTCAAGTTGATCAATGGTTACAATCTTCCCTTGAAGAGGAAGGTGAAGGACCTTAAATATTAATGGGATGACTGGCATCATATCATAGAATCGAGTGTGCCCTAGTATCAATTTATACTCTAAAGGGGCATCAACCAGTTCCACTTCAACTAAGACATTCTTACCACTTAAATGAATTTGAAATGTGGTGATGATACAATGAGGCTGAAACATGTGTCCATCAAAGGCCTTTAACATGGTTTTATATGGATCAAGATTTGGAGAGCCTATATATTTCCAAAATCAAAAATAAATGATACAAGTGGAGGATCCTTCATCCACAACCATTCAAAATATTGTCTTCCCACTAATTGTTTCTTGGATTTGAAAATCAATTTAGTGGCAGAGCCTATTACGAGCTTGGTCGAAGTCAAGTATAAGAAAATTGCACTCCATGCGATCCACCCTGCTTATTTCTGACAACAATTCCTTCAGTTGTGTCAGGAAGCTATGTAGGATCTCGAGAGATGAGATGACACATGGTTCATGGGCCAATTATTCCACAATATTGTAGTTTTGAATGGCTTGTGCATTGGGATTATGAGTTATTCTTTGAAGAACACCCTTAGGTTAGAGAATATTTGTATCAAGTGATGGATTCTCAATATAGAAAGGGCCACTAGGCTAGGAAGATGAGAATTGTTCTTGATTTGTACGACCAACCTCAAGAGTTTCATAGTTGCAATATTGAGTTTGAAAGGAAATTGTATGGTCACACATGAACACGTTGGCACTTGAGGAAAACCCCTCCAATTGAGGGGTAACTTCCATTCCCCCTTGCAGAGGAGAAGTGATCTAGGAGGATATCGTTGGACACCCACCTTTTCCAGCTGGACACCCACCTTTTCCAATTGGATCCTCTTGAAAAAATTTAGTTCAATACATTTCTCTGTAATGATCAACCCTACACCATTGGATGTCTTCTCCAAGGAATAGATCTTCACATCAGCGAACCGTGTCATCTTCCCTATGACATCAAGCCCTTAAAAGATGAGGAATTGTGTGATATTTATCCCCTTGAAGTTTGTGATGTTATTTTAGGACAACCATATTTGAGGAAGTGACATGTTCTATATGAGTCTAGAACCCATAGTGTTATTATTACTTCGGGTAGCAAATTGTACAGGATACCAGAGGTAGTGCCTCCTACCACTATTTATTTAATCTCTTCTAAGAAATGCAGTAAGTTCATTTCACAGACTAGGAAGTTCATCTTTTTTTTATCCGTGTTCATAGTAAGTATAAGGTCTTTGTCACAATAGTGAACTCTACACAGAGTGTCTCTTTGTTTCAAAATCAAGTGGACGGGATTGTGGAAGAATACAAAGACATCTTCTCCTCACCCACCAGGGTACTGATGCATTGCGAATTCAAGTATCCAATTGATCGAACCCCTGGTGCACCTCTGCCTAATAGACCAATCTAGCATTTCTCACTAATTGAAAATGATGAAATCAAGTGTCATATCTAGGAGTTTCTTCAAAAGTGGAACATACGAACTAGCTCCTCCCTTTGCGGAAGACAGATTATACTGGTGCAAAAGAAATATGTGACCTGGAGGATCTACATTGATTAGAGAGTATTAAACAAAATCACAATTAGAAACTGATACCCAATTCCTCGAATTGATGACCTTCTTGACCAAATCAAGGGAGAAAAGTTATTTAGAAATATTGACCTAAAGTATGGCTACCATCAGGTTCCCATCGAACCGAATAATGTATGGAAGATAACTTTCAAATCTAAAGAAGGCCTCTTCAAATGGTTGGTCATGCCCTTTGGCTTAACAAATGCACCAACAACTTTCATGAGGTTGATGGATGATGTATTGAGACCCTTCACCAAATATTTTGTGGTGGTATATCTGGATGACATCCTCATCTTCAACAGAACTTGGGAGGAGCACATGCAGCATATTCAACAAGTTTTGAGCACTCTACGACAACACAAGATATATTCCAACTTGGAAAAATGCTCCTTTGGAATGAAAATGGTCGAATATTTGGGATACATTTTTTATGAGCATGGGGTACATGTGGATCCAACTAACATCCAAGTCATCCATGACTGATCAACCCCAACCACACTATCCAATCTTCAAAGATTCTTGGTACTTTCCAACTTCTACCGACAGTTCATGTTGCAATTCTCCCATATTGCATAGGTTGTCATCTAAGTGACCAAGGGCGGTGGAAAGGAAAATTTCACAAGGGGAAGGAACAAAAATGAGCATTTGATGATCTGAAGAATCACTTATTCTCAGCTCCAGTACTCTCCTTACCCGATCTACAACAACTATTTGATATTGAGGCTGATGCATCCGACTATGCTATAGGAACATTTTTTTATGAACATGGTCATCCAGTACCATACCATAGTGAGACACTCTCAGATATTGTCCGGAAATAACCCACCTATGAAAAGGAAATGTATTCCATTGTGCAAGCCTGTCATCAATGGAAACAATACATTCTGGGAAAGAAGACAATCATCCAAACTAATCACAAGCCTCTGCAGTTCATATAGACACAAGGGAAGTTGCAGAATGCCCTCCATCAAAAGTGGTCCACATACCTGCAGAAGTTTCATCTATTGTTTTTCTCTATATCTTTGTGTTATTGTATTCACTATGTTATTCATTTTGTTCCTCTCATAAATCCAGATCAGGAAGGATTTGTGGAAACCATTTATTGTAGATGGGGAGGAAATGGATGAGTCAAAATAACAGGCTATTTAAGAGATTTTTGTTGGGAAAAATACCTTTGAATTTCATTCATCTTTTGACACCGGTGAGTAGGATGGTCCTCACCACAAATATTTCAATGGAACCTATTCTTCTTATTTTCCTTAGTTCCTCCACCGGGATGTTTTTGGGTTTGAGAAGTCCTATGCTAATTGTTATAGTTCTTCTTCTTTTGTTTTTATTCTTCCGTCTACGTTGTCGACGATTCTTTGTCTTTGTTGACTGCACTGAATTCACCTCAGAGGTTTGAATGGGGAATTGAACAAATTTAGTAGTGGAAACAACAACCAATGGGTGTGAAGAAATTTTCAGTTGACCCAACTATCTAACTAACTAGCCCATAGAGACATTGGATACAAAACCTACCACACCATCGACATGGGGTCCTACGTTTGGTTTGTGTGGATCTGTTGATGACCTCAAAGCATGCAGGATAATGTTATATAATTTTCAAGACTGAGAGTAGAAAAATTATCAATGTTAGGAATGTAAAATGGTATTCTCCTCTATAATATCCCTTTCCATAGATACATCCTTGCCTATGAGTGGAAAAGGAGACTTACTAAATCAATCTGTAAGGAGTTGGTCAGAGTCTAAGCCTTAATTAGCCTACATCATTGTATCCACTCGTGAATGTGATCAGAGATGTGGGTGGAAGTTTCTTGATGCAAAGATGTACATATATTTGTTTCTATATCATACTAAATGGGTAACTGAAGATAAGTTAAAAGTGCCATAGACGAATCTATTAAAGGAATCACCCTTAAGTTCAATATACCATTTAGTAGCACCTCCATTCAAGAATATATGGAAAATATGGTTGAATGTTGTCATCCATCAAAGAGTTGGATGATCACCAAAGATGGTAAGTCATGATGTGTGTTGACGGGTCTTCTCCCAATTTTTTGTCGAATTTGGGCATTTCTAATGGTAATTTGACAGGATGCATCCCAAATGACTACCTTCCAGACAACAAGCTCTCATCAACAATAAAACCAATTAAAAACACTCAAATACCCCCAATTTACTTTGAAAATACAAATAACAAAGAAAGGTTAAAATAGGGATTAAATCCAGGTTACTAGACCTTTAATAGGCTTATAGGACTAGGAAAGTACAAATATGACAAAGCACAATTCATATAATTTGAGAAATAGTCACCTATAGATTAGGTCATGATCCAACAATCCTGTAGAGAACCATTGTTAGGTAGGTGGTCATGGGATGTACACAACCAGCTCATGAATGGTTTCTCTAGTGCCTAAAGGAAGAACGTGACCATGTGCAAAAATGGGGAACAAACCCAGATATGGCTCACATTTAATGGATCTAAGATATATGATCCCTCCATGAGTGATGGGGAAGGTAAAAAAATGTAGAACAACTTTCAAAAGTGAAAAGAGTAAGGTACAATCCAAAACTAAGGAAGAATAAAAGATCCTTCCCAAATGGAGTCGTCAGTTCTTTTGCAGAGAATTCTCCCCTACAGATAGTTGAGCAGTCCCTTATATCTTCGTATGATATGATGAATATAGTAGGATAGACCATTATAAGACTTTCCATAGATATAAAATATGTATTCGTATTTGTGCTATTAGAGAGAAAGGAATAACTTATGATATGGTGGTCGTCCTTATGTATCCTAGCTAATGCAACTCCATAGATCCAGCTACAACTCCTACCACCTGCTTCCTGCACACAAGGAGAAAAAAAAAACTATTCTCAAACCTCTCTAGGGATTAGGAAATTGTAAATCTAGACTAGATCTAATTCGATCTACTTAAGGAAAGACTATATATATTATCTATGATTGAATACAATATCATTAGAAGGGGAAAACCATGTACAACCATGTAAATTGAGAAAATGTACAACAATCATGTAATTACATTGAGTCATGAATTAAGTCCTCTTGGGTCCTTGCTTCAGCTCCTCCTTAGCCTTCACACAAACAAGGCTGACCTGATATGAAGACCAAACTGTATAAGATCTCCTCTAAAAATATGTTGCAACATAAACCTATAATAGATTCTTCCTCCTATTGCCCTTGGAATTCCTTCTTTATATATATTGGTGGAGGAGGCTTGGGAATTATTCTATAACTATGTTGTTCCCTCCATTTGAGGGAGAGTAGAGAAAAGAGGAGAAATTTTGACTTGAGACGAATGAAGGATTATGGTCGAGGCCTATTGGGCCCTTCATTTTGAAGAATCAATTTTATGGATTTATAAGGTATGGTGGAACCCCATAACACATCAACATTAGATAAAAGTGTTGGAAAAATAATTGTCGGTGCACCAATAGGGAAAAAGAGTGATGCACCAGCTAGAGGAAGAAGTGGAAAATACTAAAATCTTCGAGAACATGAAAATACAAAGAGGAATCAAGAAACCCAAGGAGTATAATAAAAAAAAAAACAAAAAAAATGATATAAATTGGGGAAAATGTAATGGGAAAGGGTTGTGATTTTTAGAATTGACACTTGTTTTGTTGTATTGTTTTGTTGATATTATGGTCTTGTATTAATCTAGATGATATTACTTCACTAGGATCTCTCTACCAAGCGAACAATCAATTATGGTTATGTTGTGCAAGTTGTGATATGAAATAATTTCCATATGTTCACCAGTATGAGATATGATAATATAGAAAGGAGTATTTTCACATACACATTTTGTTGTGTTATCGATGAATGCTTAGTATTCTTTTCATGTAACATGTTTTGTGATGTGTAATTTTCATCTGCAACATTGTTTAACACACTTTGGTCATGTATGCACCTCTCTATAGGTTGCACAACATGGATTCATGAATGTCTAATCATGTTTAGACTTATGATAATATGATATGTCCCAATTAAGCATGAATTTGATCCATGATATGTCAAATATGATGATGTGTCCTCTATAATTCACTTTATCACACAAAGTCTTGGTTGTTCTTTGGGTGAGACCTCCTTCCCTTAAGGAAGGTTGTATATGCTAGTGCAACTAGACTACAATGATACCTTTGTTGGTAACCTCTGAGAACCCCAGTCTCCAATTCCGTACCAACAATCTATATAAATCAATGAACCTCAATTTTATTGAGAGTTCTTAGGATCATATCATGGGAGAAACAAATCACCTAGTGTTGATATTCTCATAACTCACCAATTATAAGAGGTTACAGGGGTGGTCGCGGTCCATCAATAGTGAAACCAGTTAATCGTTGTGTGCTATCAACTATGCAGCCCATAAATGGTCACACTTTTCTAGTAGTTCATAGAGCGACCACCCTCAAAGTCATTGAATTCCAAAGGTAGAAGAGTGTGTCTCAGGAAGAAAACATCAATGGTTCGTCCATGTATCCCTAGGGTGGAAAATAAGGTTTTAACACCTCTTACAAGTTGGAAACCTTATCTATTGTTGAGGTGTTGTCATTATCCATTGATGAGTTGTCAATTATAACTAGATCTAAAGGTAGTCAAATACATGTATTATAAATTCATTTCATGAGATGAATACAAGTGTTGGTAATGGCTTAAAGCCTTTTCCACCAATTTTTTATGTATTTCTTGTGCTCTACTTATTAAAATGGTAGCATATCTCTTATGGTCTCAAGGGCCTAGTTTTTCCATGGTAGTGACCCATGGGAGGTGAAATCTAAGTTGAGATGAGGTCTCTACACCAACAAAATTGTAGATCTACATCCATTTGGAGGTGTAATAGAAAAAAACAAGGTCATTTTTCTTTTGGTTTCTCATTTATCTAAGTTCATTTTTCTTAGTATTATATTGGAGAATATATTTTTTGCATTTTGAATATAGTTCTTTAAAAAAAAGAGTGTTGTGATTCAAAGAAGTGTGAATTTTGGTGATAATTTGTGTCAATATTGTTGTAAGTAGTCAAATTTAGAATAGATCTACTTGAACACAACTTGTTGGAACATAATTTAGTCTCCTTTTACATGGATCTAGCAATGATTTGTGTAACGAAACTTTATTTTCTTGTGATTCCTTGAAAAATCATGAGATCTCTGGTTGGTTCATTGGATATCTACATCCATCAAAAAAAGATTACATTAGATTGGTGTCACACTTTGTAGATCAATTTTTTTTTCCAACATATCACCCTAGTTGATACAAGAGGAAATCAATTGAATCTTGACCCCACCAAATTGATTCTGAATCAAATTTGAATCAAATTGGTGCTTACAGTCAATTTTTTTGTCTAAATGGAATTTCCCAAATTATAAGTAATCCGTTGTAGAGCATTATCATCTAAAATACACACTAGATTTGTAGATTATTTACATGATTAAGATGATAAAATAAATGGATCGATCACAGAGATCACCCTTCAAATAGCCTACCTCAATCACATGCATCTATATAAAATTTAGTTCTATGTATAGTTATCATCTTCTTTAGTATCTCTTGTAGAAAATGAATATGAATCCGTGACACCTATTTTACAAGTCAACTTGTATGCAAATTTGAATTTGGTAGAAAAACCACCCAATACCTGGTATCAAGTCAAAATGGTTAGTGGTCATCCAAAAATCAACAGATACAATGTAAGAACAAAATAATTCAAAATCTGAAGCTTGGATCCCTTCAACTATCTCCTTATCTTGCAAATGATAGGGCGAATATCAAATATCAATGATGATGTTCAAGCTTCAAGTTTCAAAGTAATATCAAACCCAAAATTCCATCAACATTTGGTAATTCTAGCATAACATTGAGTCTCCTCAATAAGCTATCTACAATCAAATCAATTATTCATTGGGATGTTGTTCAACACCTAATTGTGTCTAAATTTAGAGAGAACTTCAGTTATCCTATTTGTTAACTGATAGTAGAATGATGATCATATTTTTTCACCAAACTACCAAGGGAATGCTCAGACATGGTAGCTTTTCACTGCTATAAATTCTAATCTATTTCAATGTTCATTCTAAGCATTCAACATCAGTATTGGTGGTTTTTTAGGAATATATTCATTGAAGCTCAATTCATAGATTTTAGATTAAATATTATAATGATGACACTTTCTGCACTAGTTCATGTTTCCTAATTAGTACAAATATTCATAATTGTGATTTGGGAAGGGGGGGGGGGTGAAGATGTTAGACTCTCAGTCCCCAGAAAATCACAAAGTTTGAAACCACCCTCTTATGAGTTTTCATCCTTATATATTGATGAGGTGGTTTCATTATCCACTGATGATTTGTTAGTGTGATCTAGATCTAGAGGTGGTCAAATACATGTACTATAAATTCATATCATGAGATGAATACAACTGTTGAGAATGGCTTAAATATCTTTCCACCAAATTCTTATGTCTTGTTTGTGGTATATTTTTTCATAGGATAGAGTAAGTAGTAATAACAACTTATAAAATAATTTTTTATTAGATTCTATGAAAATATATTGAAAATAAATTTCATTGACATGACTATAAATTATGATGCACTTGAGCAAAATTTCCAATACAAACATCCAACCCCAAAATTATGAATCTTATTACAAAATCTCCACAACCAACAATATAATGATTGGTTAAGACGGTAGGTAACAATTGTTTTTTTATGTTATAAGTATTTTAATTTCATTAAACAAAAACATTATGATATAATTTTATTTGAAGGTTTTCTAATGACATTTAATCATTTACATGTGGAAGGAAAATAAAATATGTTTGATACCTTTAAATGGTTGGCATGGACCAAGAAAATATGCAACTAAGTATGATGGCTACTTAATAAATGGGTGTAGATTTCATATTAAAAGAATAGACAATGTTAGAGCCACCAAAAATAGTGATGGGTGCATAAATGCAGAAACATTAATGAGATCCATTACAAAAGACAAAAAAACGATACATTAGATGACAACATATGTTAGAGTGATCGGAGAAATAATCATATTGGACTACTATTGCATGAAGTATCCCTTGTTCAAATGTGATTGAATAAATGTACACAAGAAGAACATAATGGAAATTGATGAAATTGGTTTCACAATGGTGAATTAGAATAGATGCTTAAGTAATGACAAAGTGCAAGATGATTCATTTATTCTAGCATCACAAGAAAAATGAGTATTCTACGTACATGATTTTGTAGAAAATGATTGTTATGTAGTTCTGACATGCACTCCAAAGGGATTGAGAAATAGTAACAGATATGAACTATAGCACATAGATTATCAAGCTTTGTATATTTTTAAAGGACAAAATGCAAAGATGATGAATTTTCATTTGTTGGTGACATGGATTATGTTCGATGATGTTGTGAAGGGACATGGTTGGATGTTGATAAATAAGAAGTAATCATGATTTATTTATCCATTCTTATTGAATTTCTATCCATGAAAAATAAAATCACATTTTCATATCCTTAATTGTTTTGATTGTGCCTAGATCAAATAATTAACTATATTGTTTACTTGAATTTCATTCTTAAGTTTTACAAAAAATCACATACTGTAAATGTTTTTGACAACAAATTTCTATATTCTCAAAGGCACCCTCATGTCTTTCAAACTTTAACGTATATGAAGATGAAAAATGTTGAAGATAATGTGGAAAGAAAGTGATGTTGTGCCTATATTTTTTTCTCATTGTGGTACTAGTGTCTTATGATATGTTGTGGTTTTCTATTTATTATTCTTAGAGCTATAAATCATCTTCTTCAAAGGACTATTAAGTGGAAATTTTAAATTGTTCTAATTTTTACCATTTTTTGAGATAGGAATAGTTTTGTATAGATCATAAATGATATTTTTTTGTGTTGATAGTTGGTTCTTTTTAGGGTCACTGAAGATATGAAGTTGAAATGTGTTTTGTTTATCCTCCTTAATTTTAAGTGCATAAACACATTCAAAATGTGGTTTTTGTTGGGTATTTATATTCTTTGCAGTGAAAGTCTAGTCGAGGTGGGTCGGATAGAAGAGAAAGTAGAAGGTCGAAGTGATCGACCCAACAAAGTCAAATTCAAAGGGGTCAACAGACAAGAGGTTTTCAGGAGGTCATGTGGAAACTGACTAAATATCGAATGTAGGTCAACTGGTAGTCGATTGGTAATTTGGCTAGTATTCTACTATAACATAATCCTGAGATTTGCGAGATGTGTAGCCAATGATTTGTGTGGATCTGTAACCATTTTTGGGAGCCTTTATTTAGGGTTTTAATTACTATAAAGTCTATAAATAAGGCATGACATAATACTGTAGAATCTAACCAATAATATTTAGATCAATTTATTAGTGGTTGTTGGTCATGTAGATGTAAGATGAATTGGCTATAAAGATCATTCTTGTATAAAACAAAAGTGTATGATGTAATTTGTGTCTTAGGTGTAGACCAAGGTTAGGCATGTAACCTTTTATTCTGAATGAATAAGACAATAAGAGAGAAGTATTCTCAAGGAATGTTGTTTTTCCCATTTGATTTTCTAGGGAAAAATCTATGTGTAGTGTGTAATTGTTTTGTCATTAAACTTTTTAGATTAAATCTGGCTTCTTCTATTTTATTTTATTTTTGTTTGTTAATTTGTGCGAGACCTGTTGGCTACGCGATTAACCTGTGGCTTGAGAAACTGCGACTCAGGGGCATATAAGCCGTCAAAATCACCCGGGGATCACACCCAGCCTGAGCCACACCAACCCTTAACATGGTTGGATTTTTTGTCCCCGCAGGTTTCGAACCAATGACTTTAACATCACAGAGTGGCTTAACAACACACTCCGTCACCGACTGTCCTACACCTCGGGGATGACTTCTTCTATTTTATTAGGTTTAGTGTGGAAGTATATTTTCCTTTAACAATTTTCATTTTCCTTGATCAAATGTTTAAGACTTTTCAATTATATATGTTGAACTCAAATCTAATTTATTTGAATTTATTTTTATTTATATCCACTTAGAATGGTGGTCATAAATGGCCCTTACTAACACTTAGAGGATGGTTACCAACCTCCTTAGTGAGTGAATGTAAGGGTTGTTGTTATACATGCATTTAAAGGCCACTACAAATCAGTTCGACAAGGACTTTAAATCCATATTTTCACTACCTATGTAATTTTATATAAGTCTCAATTCAAACCACCCTTGTATTTTTTTGTAGAGGATTTGATCCAGGTGGATATTGGTGGCCACTCACATATTTCAACCAGATCCTCTTGTTAGTTTTAGTTCAACACGTTATTTTGTACTTCTTTGTAATTTTGGGTTCTACACTTCTGGGGAAGTATGAATTCCTACACATATTCCAGGTGGATACTGGTGGCCACCTATCCAATCCAACTAGCTTATTTTGGAATTTTTCATGTCAACACATATTTTTCTACTTCCAGGGTCGTTTTGGATCCGTAAACAATGTTTGTTTGGCATGTCGTAGTCAAAATATAGACAAATTCAAAGTTTGATAGAATAATGTATATATCTCTAAAATATCTTTCCAATGGGCTATCACGCGCCTAAAACCGAGGTCATATGCAAAAGTTACAAGCCCAGGAAGTTGAGGTACCAAATTACCCATAGGGGCCCACATAACTTTTGGTGTTTCATCTCCTAGGGTTAGGTTTTTGGATGTCTAGGGTTTTGGAATTCATGAGTAATGTTAAAAATGCCTTTGGAGCCTCATTGTAATCATTTTGCTCAGACAGATGCATGTAGCAAGCCACATCTCTTCTCAGAGATAACTACCACCATTCGAGCAAGTTGTTTCTAGTTCTGCAGTTTTACTGTTTCAGCCTATTTTATTTATTCAACATAAGTTTATATTCACTGGATATCCATTGTTCTTGTTCCTATCTCTGTGTTATTGTATTCAATTTTTTATTCCTTTCATTCTTCGCATAAATCCGAAACAATGGTATCATAGTGGTCTTCTCTTTTATTTTTCTTCGTGCATGTTCTCGACAAGATCTGGGTACAAGAAGTTGGGACTCAAACTAGTCGATACTTTGCAATATAGGCCATGCTAATCCTGAAAACAACCCATGGGGGATGAAATAAAGATGATGGAGCAGGAGATCCTTTTAAAATGTTGCTCGAGGAAGCCCTTGTGCAACAAAGGAACGAAATGATGGAAAAATTTTCACAGATCCTTCGACGGATGCCCATAGGAGACACATCTTCATCAAGCGGACATGAAACCCCCTTCAAGGTGTAAGTAAATTTTGATATTCCATTATTTGAAGGACTAATATATGCAGAGGCTGTAGACAAATGGTTGAATCTGCTCGAAGGGTATTTTTTGGTCCACAATTTTTCCAATAGGGAAAATATTACTTTTGCACTCCTCAAGGTCATCCCCCATGTTAAAGACTGGTGGGATACTTACTTTAAGAAAAGGGCCATAGATGAATCTGTAATATTTGTGGTCTCCCCCATGTGGGATTCCATTAAATAAAAATACTACCCTGTTGGAAGTTACAAGGACCAATACACAAGATGGACCATGTTGCGTCAGGAAAGGGACTAGACAGTACCAGATTTCACCAATATTTTCCATACCATGTGCACCAAATTAGGTATCAAATATTCTGAATGAAATTTGGTGCTCAATTACCGTGACTATCTGCATAGATACATTTAGAAATAAATGGAGTTTCTGGACATCAAATCATTAGGCAGCTTATAGATATGTTGTCAAGAACGAGCATAAATTTAAGTATAAGAGGCGAGAGTTTGGATCTGCAAACTCTTCACAACTGAAGCAGGGAAAAGACAGCCCCAACCCACAAAAAAGGGACAGAGAAAAGATGGTCACTCTCTAGAAAACTAGTCCAAGGCGCAACCCAAGAATGGTAATAAGAAGACAGAGAAGGACACAAGAAAATGGTGTTAATACCATAAAATCCCTTAACACAACACCAAAGAATGTCACTCCAAGAAGTCACTCGTGGTCGAGCTGAAAGATTTTGAGTCAGAGGAAGATTTTGAATCCGAATCAAATCCAGATAGTGGGAAGCAGATGATCAATTCTTAACCTAGTGCCACTATCTCTACCACCAAAGTCAAACCAAGTGAACTAGAAGAACCAGAGGAAGGGGAACACCTCATTCACTCACAGATGTGGGTAAAGGGAACTCTGATGCATTTTATTGTCGATAGTGGTAGTCAAAAGAAATTGATTTCAACAGAGGTAGTTAAGTGGTTGGACCTTTCGATAACACCGCATCTGCATCCCTACACCATCGGCTAGCTTCGCCAAGGACGAGATCTCCATATCATCCAACAATGTTGTTTTCCCTACATCATCAAGCCCTTCAAAGATGAGGTATAGTGTGATATTTCTCCCCTTGAAGTGTGTGATGTTATTTTACACCAGCCATATCTATCAAAGCGACATGTTTTGTATGAATCTAGACCTCACAGTCTTATTATTACTTTGGGTAGGGAATTGTAAATGATACCAGAGGTAGCGCCACCCACCGCTATTTCTTTAATATCTCCTAATCAATGCGGTAAGTTCATTTCACAGATTGGGAAGTTCGTCTTCTGTGTGATCCACACTCACAGTAAGAAAAAGGTTGTCGCCACATCCATGACCTCCATAAAGATCCTCTCTTTGCAGAAGAAGCAAGTGGATGAGATCGTGGAAGAGTACAAAGACATCTTCTCCTCACCCACTAGGGTACCGACGCACTACCAAGTCAAGAATCCAATTGATCTAAACCCTGGTGCCTCACTGGCTAATGGACCATTCTATCATCACTCGTTGATGGAGAATGACGAAATCAAGCACCAGATCTAAGAGTTCCTTCAAAAGGATCACATTCAACCTAAATCCTCTCCTTGTGGAAGCCTGATTGTGCTGGTGCAGAAGAAATACGGGACTTGGCGGCTCTATATTGATTACAGAGCACTAAACAAAATCATAGTCAGAAACCAGTACCCAATTCCCCGAATTGATGACCTTCTTCACCAACTCAAGGGGGAAAAGTTCTTCAACAAGATTGACCTAAAGTATGGCTACCACTAGGTTCCCATCAAACCAAATGATATATGGAAGACAACTTTCAAATCTAAACAAGGTCACTTCGAATGGTTGGTCATGCCCTTTGGCTTAACAAATGCACCAACAAATTTCATAAGATTGATGGATGATGGATTGATACCTTTCACCAAATCTTTTGTGGTGGTATATCTAGATGACATCCTCATCTTTATTAGAACTTGGGAGGAGCACACACATCATATTCAACAGGTTTTGGGCACTATGTGGCAACACAAGCTATATGCGAACTTGGAATAATGTTCCTTTGGCATGAACAGGGTCCAATACTTGGGCTACATTTTTGATGAGCATGGGGTACATGTGGATCTAGCTAATATCCAAGTCATTCTTGATTGGCCAGCCTCGACCACACTAACCAAGATTCGTAATTTCTTGGGACTTGTCAACTTCTACCAGAGGTTCGTGTTTGGATTCTCCCATATTGCATGGGCCCTCAGCCAAGTAACCAAGGGAGGTGGTAGGGAAAAGTTCGCATGGGGTAGGCATAACAATGAGAATTTAAGGATCTGAAGCATCGCTTGTGTTGAGCTCCAGTACTCTCCTTACCTGATCTACAACAATCGTTCGATCTTGAGACCGATGCCTTCGAATATGTTGTCGACGCATTTCTCACCTATCATGGGCATTTAATAGCATACCATAGTGAGACACTCTCGGATATTGTTTGGAAATACCCCATGTATGACAAATAAAAGTATTCCATTGTGAAATATTTCCAATAATGGAAACATTACATTCTGGGCAAGGAGACAACCATCCACAGTGATCACAAGTATCTGCAGTTCATACAGACATAGGGGAAGTTGCAGAATGACCACCATCAAAATTGGTCCACATATCTACAACAACTCCATATCAACATCAAGTATAAAACAAGGATCTCAAATTGTGTCATTGACTGCCTCAGTCGCCCTCTTGTTGTGACTCTCACCAGAATACTCCATTCCTGTAGGCATGAGGCATCTGAGTGGCCCAAAATTTATTAGTGTGAACCAGATTTCACCACCACCTCTCATCTCTTTGGTACATGAGAGAATGTCACTGATTTTCACATCGAGGATGGACTGTTATGCCACATGGGCCACCTTTGTGTTCCCACAAGAAAGCGTTCAAAGATGATTTGGGAGGCTCACTACAGTCGGATGGCAAGACATCTTGGCGTGGAGAAAATGGGGGATTTTATACAGAAACATTTTTCTTTGCCAACATTTCGACAAGACGTCAACAATTATATCATATCTTGCACTCCATGTGCCATTGCCAAGCTAGCCATCAAGAAGCAAGGCTTATACACCCCTCTTCCTACTCCCGAGAGGCCTTGGGAATCCATCTTGATGGATTATATGTGCGGCCTTTCGCCCACCAAGAACGACACTAATTGTGTATTTGTGGTGGTGGATCGATTTTTGAAGATGGCCATTATCACAGCCTACAAGAAGAACATCACAGTGGTCGATACTGCTAAGATCTTCTTCGAATGAGTGTGGGTCCATTTTCGGATACCACAAACCATCACCTCAAATTGAGAAAACAGGTTCCTCAACACATTTTGGTTGAGTCTCTATTCATTGTTGGACACCAAGCTCACTAAATCCATTGCTTTTCACCCCCAAACCGATGGCCAGAAAGATATCATCAATCATATGATTGTGTACATCTTTCACATGTACAGCTCTAATAATCTACGTACATGGGATGAGATTCTTCCCTATGTTCAACACAGCTACAACAGAGCTCTCCATAGCTCCGCCATCCATAGCCCATTTCAGGTAGGGATGGGATTTCAACCCTCGGGTCCCATTGATGTTGCACCACCTCTTGCAACCACATAGGCATAATATTTCCATGTTTAGTATGAGGCCGAAAAAGCCACCAAATTCATTGAGTGGATTCAACCCATCCGCCAATAGGTCCATGAAATTTTGCAGAAATCCAATGCAAAGTACAAGCAACGCCATGATCGACACCGGACACCGCACTAGTTTCAGGTGGGGCACAAGGTTTGGTTACATTTGTAGAAAGAGTGCCTTACATGACCCCATTAGAAGCTATGCCCACTTCTATGTGGTCCTTACACTATCACCAAGGTTGTGGGTAGTAATGTTTTTGAGCTCAACACTCCACCCTTCCTTGAATTGCACCCAATGTTTAATGTCGACCTCCTTCGGCCATATTTTCCAACATTATTGGACACCTCAGAGATCGCAGAACAATTGAAACCAACAGAACTCAACTATGACTATATGGAACATGCATCCCTTGATGAGATAGTGGACACACAAGTTAAGGGAATTCTCCAACAGAGGATCCAGCTTTATTGGGTTGTCAAGGCAGGGAAACTTCTACACAGTGGAAAGTGGCTCAAACGGGGTCAAATTCAACAGAATTTTCATCACCTGATGGGGAAACTCAATGCAATGGAGACCATTGCTTCCTAATGTGAGAGGACTAATCTAGGTGGATATTGGTGGCCACTCACCTTGTCCAAATGGATCCTCTTGTCAGTTTTAGTTCAAAACGTTCTTCTATACTTCTTTGTAATTGTGGGTTCTACACTTCTGGGGCTATCTGAAGCCCTAAACATATTCCAGGAATTTTTCATGTTAACACATATTTTTGTACTTCGAGGGTCGTTTTGGGGCCCTAAACAATGTTTTTTTGGTGTGCCATAGTCAAATTGGAGACGAAATTGGAGTTTGATAGCATAATGTTTAGTTTTCTAAAATACCTTTCCAACGGGCTATCACATGCCTAAAATGGAGGTCGTATGCAAAAGTTACGACCCTGGGAAATTGAGGTACCAACTTACCCATAGGGGCCCACATAACTTTTGGCATTTCATCTCCTAGGGTTAGGTTTTTAGATGTATAGGTTTTGACCTTCAAGAATAATGTTAAAAAGGCCTCTAGAACCTCATTGTAATCATTCTTCTCAGATGAATGTGCATACAAAGCCACATCTCTTCTCAGAGAAAACTACCACCATTCGAGCAAGTTGTTTCCAGTTCTGTAGTTTTACAGTTTTAGATTATTTTATTTATTCAATAGAAGTTATTGTTCACTCGATATCCATTGTTGTTGTTCCTATCTCTGTGTTATTGTATTCAGTTTTTTATTCCTTTCATTCCGCTCATAAATCTGGATCAAGATTTCCACCTGTTATCCCCGATTTCTAGGGATAACTAGGAGATCATGTCTCGAGGCCCACAGGTCCTAGACATGGAGTACTGAGAGCAGGATTGACCTGAGTATGGCCCTGGAGGGCCCATATTTCTTCTTTTTCATCAGAGTTGTTCTGTCAGCAGCAACAACACCATCATCGTCGGTTTGGACTTGTATCGGAGAAGACTCTTGCTCCATGAGGTAATTGGTCCAGGTATCATGGTATGTGTCATATTTGTTCGTTATAACTTTCAGATATATGCATCAAATTCCTTTTATTTCTGACGACTTCTTGGATCTTAAATTAACCAGCTTGACCAGAGTTGTGGGGATTGACAGGGTACCCTAGCAAGCTTGTACCCATAGGTTTTGGTTTGCCACCACGACAAATTTTGAAGATCCATTGTCCGCTCCCGTCATATCACCACTCTTACATCTTATCTCCTGCTCATCTGCCCCATTCCCCTAGTCTAGACATTAGGATGATCTATTTGTGGGGTTACACCTTATCTTGTGGGAAGAATGGGCTAAAGGCCTAGAAGGTAAAAGCAGCTGGTAAAAGATAAAAGCCATAAAAAATGAAACTTAGATATGCCTCACCTAGGGATCCCCGAGAAGGAAATAAAAAGCCTCTTAGCTAGAAAAAAGAGGGACCAGAAGAAAAATAACAAAACAAGACCTAGCCAACATGATGGGGGGCCTCATCACGATCCAGTCCATTATGTTCATGGGTACCTAGCAGTATGACATTGCCATTATCTGGTTACCACGCCAGGGAAGTGACCTTTGGTTGCAAGGCCAAGGCAAAGGGGGTCTCATCACGAGCCAACCTTATCATCTCTGTGAAAGTGCTTGTGGGTAACACTATCAACTCTGGTCACCATGCCAAGGCAGTGTCCTCTAGTTAGACCTTGAAAATAAAAAAGAAAAAGCAATAAAGAAAAGAAAGAATAAAGGCAATAAGGGCTTGGAAAGAATTGCATCCATGACGGGTACAACTCACCTTCTACAAAGGCACCCACAGGTAATATCACCCCTACCTTTCACTCTACCCATATGTCTAGACATCCCTTGACCACATCACCTCGTATTACATGGCTTGGATGATATCCTATGAAAACTTTCCTTCTCCTATGGATGTTGGCCCAATAGAGTATTTTGTCTTTTTCTTCGGTTTTGTATAGTTGGTCATTGTAATGTCTTTGAGCTATTGGATGATGTATCATGGGTTTTACGCATGTATTTGATAAAATTGATGATGAAATATGATTGACGTTGCTATGATCCTTGTGACTAATGAGCCCATGGAGGGCGAAGTTTTTGATGTGCAGGACCATGCCCGATGGGCAGGTACCAGTTGGACCGGTACACATGGGGAGATGATCAGTTCGGACCTCCATGGGTCTGAAGAGCCCCTCATATGGTTGTTGGGACCCAATCAGGGGTAGAGACATGACAATTGTTTGATGAGCCTTTGCACATGAGAAGAAGAAGGACGTTCCACCCAGGACACTTTGGTTGAGCCCAACCCAGGGGGGTTGACCCACTTCAGATGGAACGTTTTCCTTTTGATGGACAGGACGTCACCCAGGAGGCTTGGACATCACCTTGAGTGTGTGGCAGTTTGATGGGATGACTAGCACGTGTGGTAGCTTGGAGGAGCCCTAAAAGGGCTAATGTCTAACTTTTGGATGCTAGATTAGCCCCAAAAGGGCCCAATGTCTCCCTCAGAGAAGCTTGACGTCTCATCTTTTGATCATTTATGTCATTTACTTAGGAGATAATGTAAAAACAATATAATTTTGGTTATTAGCCTTGTCGTCTATTTTTAATGACCTAATTTTAAATCAAAGGTCATGAGATGCTATAAATTGAGGATGTTTTCCCTCATTTGAACATAACACAACAACTCACACTTGTGAGGTCTGATTTTTGCACCCTTATTAGGTATTTGATCTTTGAAATTGAGGCGCACTTGTTGATTGGAGGCTTTTCTTGGCATATTTTGGCATTTCTCTTGAGGAAGGTTTACAACTTGGGTTTGCACATGCTTTTCTTCATGATATGTAAGTGTTTTTCCTGCAAAAATTCTTGATTGAATGGTTGTAGGTTAGTATTCTTGCATTAATTTATAAATTTGTTGATTTTAAAACCCTAGGTGACAAGCACACAAGTAGGTCCTTGTAATATGTCCCCTTAGAGAGAAATATTCAGCCATTGAAGGAGGAAGATAGAGCCTAGCCTTTGTTACACTCATCTAACTTCTTCCCTTAAGCTAGTTTTGATTTTAAAGGTTAAAAGGAGGGTGAGATCCTAGGCCTAGGTTATCTACACCTAGGGTCATCCATCTTTTAGGGTTTTAGTGATAGATCCTTGTCTTTACAACACTCTCCCTCATTAAATCCTCTTGTTTTAACCCTCTTCTTATGCTAGCCGTTTTCCAAGTTTGACCTAAAGAAGGAGGAAAGAGCACGAGGCCTTCCTTAAGCAACACTGTAGTGAGCCTCTTTCCCCTAGGGTTTTGATTCTAGGGCCCTGCCATTGTAACACTCTAATACTCTTCCCTCTAGTATTTATCCTATTATCCCTTCAACCTTGCGTCCTCTTCTTAAATGACTCCATATACCCTTAGGCACCGATCTCAGACACACAACGTTGAAGTCCAAGTTTCCAAAACAACTCTCAAAACATTAAATTTTGAAACCCTAACTAACCAAACTAACCCTAATTAAGGCTGACGTCACAGTTATTTATCTCATCTTGATGCAGCAAATGTTGAATATAGGCAATTAGATGATGGTTAAAAGCATTTATTGAGTAAATGGTTGATTGTATATGTTGTTTTCTGCATCATCTCAATAGCTATTGGTAAATTGATATCCTTACATTGCTATATTGACAAAACATTGAAGTCATCAATATCTATCGTTTCATTGCTTATATATTATTGTTGGATAGTCATATGAAGTACTAACCCACTGATTTATAGCCTGCATATATATATTGTATTTCTGTTGTCTTGTTCCGAACAGGTGTTTTCATTTTGGCATACACTTCATTTATTGGTTGATTATCTAGATTATCTGACCTCGGGTGGTAACCTATGAAGGGGAAACTTTGCCTTGACTCTTATACTACAGCCTCTTCAAAACCCCAGGTTTCCAGGGACGTCACCCTTGGGTTAACCTCCCTAAACAGAAAGAACCTCCCCATTAAGGTGACATTGGGTGGGGAAGGTTCCTGTTTCTCCAGTGTGGCCTTTATCCTTTAGCCTTTTTGACCTACCTACAAACTATGCAATAACATTTTGCGCCATTGTCGGGGAACACTGAGTCAATCTTCCTCAACGAGAAATATTTTGGTAAGCCTTGCCTCAAAGACCTTTTCTTACAAGCTTACTAGGCGAATCCACTAGGCTTTTATTCCCCTTTTCTTTGATAGTTTCAGGAAAACTATCTGGCGACTCCACAAACCAAAAGGAGATTCAATAAACCTCCTTTATCTTTCAGAAGGAAGCCTCTCTTGAATTGACCTGTTGTCAAGTCACTTTTTGGAAAGAGACTTCCTTTAGCAAACATGTCTAGCTCTCAGACCGCTACAACAAACCCAGTTAACAATCAAAGACAATGGTCATCTACCCTTTTCAAACCATTAGACATGTCATCCATACCAGGCTACCCTAGGAAAATGCCACCCAAGTACGAGAAGTGGTTGCCTAAATTTACCAGTATTGATGTTACCAGTGCCGAAGAGAATATGAGTAACTTTTGGGCATTCTTTCAACTTCACCCCATCAGTGATGATGTTGAAGACTTGGTTATGAAGTTATTCTCTGCTACTCTTTATGATGCCTCAAGGCGTTGGTATCTCAGTCTTCCTGATGGAAGCATCAAGACCATGGATAGACTTGAAGAGGCCTTTCTCAAAAGGTGGAGTATCAAAGAAGACCCTAACATGTTGCTCACTCGATTAAATAGCCTTGCCAAGTATGAAAACGAGTCCATTCGGGAATTTCACACCAGATTCGAGACATTGCTCCAATTAATTCCCGCAAGCCATCACCCGAAAGATGATTATCTTGTTCATATCTATACCAGATCTTTCAATGGCCAACTAGGGTATCTT
Source organism: Picea engelmannii (assembly GCA_009831015.1). Taxonomy (NCBI): domain Eukaryota; kingdom Viridiplantae; phylum Streptophyta; class Pinopsida; order Pinales; family Pinaceae; genus Picea; species Picea engelmannii. The sequence goes on along the minus strand of ML795687.1, from coordinate 55,691 downwards.
CTCATAGGTAAAAATCCCCAGTCCATTAAAGAATCCCAAGATCTCGCGACCAAGATAGAAGGGAACCTCCTCTCATCTAAGATTGAGCCCTCTGTTAACCTTAGGGGGGAAATAGATACAAAGCAGAAAATAGTACACAACGCTGAACCTACTTCAGATCTCTGCACCAATATCAACAAATTACAAGCCTCCATTGATGGCATCATAAAAAATCAAGAAGAGATGATGAACCAGATTGTCAGACTTGAAAAATCCTAGATCCAAGCACCTAGGCCTCCGTTCAAAGGGCAGTTCCAGAAAGGGAATCAATCTTACAAACCAAAGAACGAAAATGAAGTCCCAAATACCTTGGCCCCTACAAATGTTGTGAATGAAAACCCTTGGTTCCTGGAGTGCAGTGAAGCACATTGGGAGCATGAGTGTCCTTATAACGCTGGCCAACAACAAGTCAACAATTTGGATTGCTTCATGAATTTTCCTTAGATAAACATCACAGATATAGAACATCAACAAGCCTTGAAGGAAGTAGCAAGAGCAACGAGAATGGCAATAATAAACAACTTGGACCAGAAATCATGAGAAAAGTTAAAGAAACAAGAAGTTCAGGTTTACAAAATGAAGAATCCAAAACAACTTACTGTTGATCGGCTGAAACCCCCTCCTCCTGAGGTTCTTCTTCCTAAAACGTCCAAGACTAGTAAGGTTGACCTTAACTTTGACTTTGAAGGGGATTTATAAAAAATGAACATGAATGTTCCTTTAAAGGAAGCAATCAAGATCCCATCCATTAAAGAACGCTTTGATACTTTCTTTTCGTGATCTGCTGAACCTATGGACCCCCCTATTATGTTGCAAGCTGATCATTTCAGGGTCCAGTATGGTGAAAAACCCCCCTTCTTCATGACTTTAACAATGAACAACAAATATCTTAACAATTGCATGCTAGACACAGGTGCTGGTGCTAATAGGATGTCCCTTAAAGTCATGCAACAAATGGGTTTGAAGGTCACTAGGACTTACAAGAATGTATGTGGTTTCGAATCTAAAGAAATACCCACACATGGGGTGGTTGAAAATGTTAAAGTACACTTAAAGGAATACCCCGAGAAGACAGTCCACATAGATATTATAGTGGTTGATGTCCTGGATGTGTGGGGGATGTTGTTATCTAGGAAGTTTGGTGCAATGATAGGTGGGTCCCTTGAGATGGACCTCACCTTCTTACAGCTACCCTTGAAAGATGGAACAATGGGACGACTACTCAATGTACCAATAACTGGGAATCATGTACAGGATATTTTTCCTCCCATAAATGATCATAAAACACAGAATGATGTGATACAAACTCTTCAAGAATACTCTCCTGAAGACATGCCCTTTGCAACAGAAGAAGACTTTGATCAAATTGAATGGCCCAAGAAAGAAGAATACCAACAACTCCTAGATGAATTCAAGAACAAATAAGTTGGGGTGGTGAAGATATTAAAAAATAAGAAGGATGAAGATGATGTACAAATCCGCCCGTCCCAACAAGAAGTCTTTGCAGCAGAAGCCCACCTACCTCCCTCAGTACAATACACTAGGGTTGTTCAGGGAATGACCAAATACAATGTCAGAAAGTATAAGGAGGGAGATATGGTATGGATGTGGGACACTCAGAAAGGAGAGCCAACCAATGTTAAAGGCAACACACAATCATGGCTCGTACCTTTCAAAGTTGGAATGGAATCAGTTGATAACTCATACTATCTATCAACTTTGGAAGGAAGAAGGAGCCCATTACCCATCAACGGGCACCTCCTCAAACCCCACCAAGGTGGTGGGACATGATTCCACAGGTACGTATAGGTAGGTAGGAACTTTTTGTGTATTATACCATTTGCATTTCATGTTATCTTGTTTCCTCATTTGCATATTGATTGTTTTACTTTAGTTGTATATACATATATGTGGGGTGGAAATACCACACCACCTCTGTTATTGATGCCTTTTTCGAGTCTGAGCAGGTCTGTAGGTTATGCTAGAGATGTTGAGGTTCTCATGTGCTCTACGGTGAACACATGTCCCCGAGTTGGAGCCAGATGTTATCCTCGATTTCTAGGGATAACTAGGAGATCATGTCTCGAGGCCCACAGGTCCTAGACATGGAGTACCAAGAGAAGGATTGACCTGAGTATGGCCCTAGAGGGCCCATCTTTCTTCTTTTTCATCAGAGTTGTCCTGTCAGCAGTAGCAGCACAATCACCGTCGATTTGGAATTGTATCAGAGAAGACTCTTTCTCCATGAGGTAATTGGTATAGGTATCATGGTATGTGTCATATTTGATCGTTATAAATTTCAGATATATGAATCAAATTCCTTTTATTTTTGACGACTGCTTGGATCTTACATTAACCCGCTTGACCAGAGTTGGGGGGATTGACAGGGTACCCTAGCAAGCTTGTACCCATAGGTTTTGGTTTTCCACCAAGGGAAATTTTGAAGAGCCATCGTCTGCTCTTGTCATATCATCACTCTTACATCTTATCTCTCGCTCATCTGCCCCATTCCCCTAGTCTGGACATTAGGATGATCTGTTTGTGGGGTTACACCTTATCTCGTGGGAAGAAGGGGATAAAGGCCCAGAAGGTAAAAGCAACTGGTAAAAGATAAAAGCCATAAAAAATGAAACCTAGAGATGCCTCACCCAGGGATCCCTGAGAAGGCAATAAAAATCCTCTCAGCAAGAAACAAGAGGGACCCAAAGAAAAATAACAAAAAAATACCTAGCCGACAGGATGGGGGGTCTCATCACGAGCCAATCCATTATGTTCATGGGTACCTAGCAGTATGAGATTGCCATTATCTGGTTACCACGCCAAGGCAGTGACCTTTGGTTGCAAGGCCAAGGGAAAGGGGGTCTCATCATGAGCCAGCCTTATCATCTCTGTGAAAGTGCTTGTGGGTAATGTTGTTAGCTCTGGTCACCACGCCAAGGCAGTGTCCTCTAGTTAGACCTTGAAAATAAAAAAGAAAAAGCAATAAAGAAAAGAAAGAATAAAGACAAGAAGGGATTGGAAAGAATTTCATCCATGACGGGTACAACTCACCTTCTACAAAGGCACCCATAGTTAATATCACCCCTGTCTTTCACTCTACCCGTATGTCTCGACATCCCTTGACCACATCACCTCATATTACATGGCTTGGATGATATCCTCTGGAAACTTTCCTTCTCCTATGGATGCTGGCCCAATAGAGTATTTTGTCTTTTTCTTCGGTTTTGTATAGTAGGTCCTTGTAATGTATTTGAGCTATTGGATGATGTATCAGGGGTTTTATGCATGTATTTGATAAAATTGATGATGAAATATGATTGACATTGCTATGATCCTTGTGACTAATGAACCCATGGAGGGCAAAGTTTTTGATGTGTAGGACCACGCCCGACAGACATGTACCAGTTGGACCGATACACATGGGGAGATGATTAGTTCAGACCTCCATGGGGCTGAAGAGCCCATCAGATGGTTGTTGGGACCCCATCAGGGGCAGAGACAGGACATTGGTTTGATGAGCCTTTTCACATGAGAAGAAGAAAGACATTCCACCCAGGACACTTTGGCTGAGCTCAGCCCAGGGGGGTTGACCCACATCAGATGGAACATTTTCCTTTTGATGGATAGGACGTCACCCAGGAGGCTTGGATGTCACCTTGAGCATGTGGCAGTTTGATGGGATGACTGGCACGTGTGGCAGCTTGGAGGAGCCCTAAAAGGGCTAACGTCTGACTTCTGGATGCTGGATTATCCCCAAAAGGGCCTAACGTCTCCCTCAAAGGGGCTTGACATCTCATCTTTTAATCATTTATGTCATTTACTTAGCAGTTAATGTAAAAATAGTATAATTTTGGTTATTATCCTCGTCGACTATTTTTAATGACCTAATTTTAAATTAAAGGTCATGAGATGCTATAAATTGAGGATGTTTTTCCCTCATTTGAACATAACACAACAACTCGCACTTGTGAGGTTTGATTTTTTCGCCCTTATTGGGTATTTGATCTTTGAAAGTGAGGCGAACTTGTTGATTGGAAGCTTTTCTTGACATGTTTTGGCATTTCTCTTGAGGAAGGTTTACAACTAGGGTTTTCACATGCTTTTATTCATGATATGTAAGTGTTTTTCCTGCAAAACTTCTTAATTGAATGGTTGTAGGTTAGTATTCTTGTATTAATTTATAAATTTTCTGATTTTAAAACCCTAGGTGACAAGCACACAAGTAGGTCCTTGTCATATGTCCCCTTAGAGAAAAATATTCAACCATTGAAGGAGGAAGATAGAGCCTAACCTTTGCTACACTCATCTAACTTCTTCCCTTAAGCTAGTTTTTATTTTAAAGGTTAAAAGGAGGGTGACGTCCTAGGCCTAGGTTATCTACACCTAGGGTCGTCCATCTTTTAGGGTTTTAGTGATAGAGCCTTATCTTTACAACACTCTCCCTCATTAAATCCTCTTGTTTTAACCCTCTTCTTATGCTAGCCGTTTGCCAAGTTTGGCCTAAAGAAGGAGGAAAGAGCACAAGGCCTTGCTTAAGCAACACCAGAGTGAGCCTCTTTCCCCTAGGGTTTTGATTCTAGGGCCTTGCCATTGCAGCACTCTAGAACTCTTCCCTCTAGTCTTTAGCCTATTATCCCTTCAACCTTGTGTCCGCTTCTTAAATGACTCCATATACCCTTAGGCACTGATCTCAGGCACACAGCGTTGAAGTCCAAGTGTCCAAAACAACTCTCAAAACATTAAATTTTGAAACCCTAACTAACCAAACTAACCCTAATTAAGGCTGACGTCACAGTTGGTTATCTCATCTTGACGCAACAAATGTTGAATATAGGCAATTAGATGATGGTTAAAAGCATTTATTGAGTAAATGGTTGATTGGATATGTTGGTTGTTGCATCATCTCAATAAATATTGGTAAATTGATATCCTTACATTGTTATATTGACAAAACATTGAAGTCATCAATATCTATTGTTTCATTGCTTATATATATTATTGTAAGATAGTCATATGAAGTACTAACCCACTGAGTTATAGCCTACATATATATATATTTTACTGTTGTTGTCTTGTTCTGGGCAGGTGTTTTCATTTGGGCATACGCTTCATTTATTGGCTGATTAGTCAGATTATTTGACCTCGGGTGGTAACCTGTGAAGGGGAAACTTTGCCTTGATTCTTATACTTCGGCCTCTTCAAAACCCCAGGTTGCCAGGGACGTCTCCCTTGGGTTAACCTCCCTAAATAGAATGAACCTCCCCATTGAGGTGACATTGGGTGGGGAAGGTTCTTGTTTTTCCAGTTTGACCTTTATCCTTGAGCCTTTTTGACCTAGCTATAAACTGTGCGATAACACCACCCACCATCGTAAGTTGCTAAAATGGGGGATTTAGGCTACCCCTATAAGATTCTATTATTGGAGTTACAAAACACAGTCACATGTTTCTATGAGGGAGGGTTTTAAGTTATCCTCATAGGTAGCTATGATGGGAGTTTCAAACCATCTATGTACCTGTCTATGAGGGGGGTTTCAAACCACCCCTACAATCCTCTATGAAAGGGGTTTCAAACAACCCATGTACCTTGATATGAAGGGGGTTCAAAATTTCCCCCATACGTTGCTACGAGGGGGATTTAAAACCACACCCATACATTGCTACGAGGGTAGTTTCAAATTACCATTGGACATTGCTATTATGAGAGTTTCAAACCTTCCTCATACCTTCTTATTGGGGGGTTTGAAATCAATCCCACAAGATTGTACAAGGTGGGTTTCAAACTGCCCAGATACATTACTATGAGGGGGGTTACAAAATGCCCCCCAAGCTACTATGGGGTTTTATAAACCACCCTTGTAAGCTACTATGAAGGGGGTTCCAACCACCCACGTACATTGTTATGAGCAGGGTTACAAATTGTCATCCATCTCCCATATTACTATCAGGGGGTTTGAAACTACATTGTTATAAGGGGGTTATAAACTTCCCATGTAAGTACCCCCATATGTTTCTATGAGTAGTGTTTTAGACTACCCCTACATTGCCAAGGTGGCTTATGTACAACCACCTCTATTAATTATATTTTCTTAAAAAAATAAAATTAAAACCAAGTCTAATAGTTAACTTTTTGGAGAGATTTCACAAGTGCTTCCAAAGTAACTCTAGGGGAAAGTTCAAAATAACTCCCAAAGTCTCTTTTGGAGGTGGCTCATAATTGATCTTAAATCACCATTAAAAAAAAAAAAAAAAAATTTAAACTTTTTAGCGGTGGTTTTTAAAAAATCACATACAATTCCAAAACTATCCCATTTATAGAGATGAAAAACAATCACTTGTAAAAGCTTACAATGTTTCATTTTAAAAAATATCATTTTGAAAAATTTTCAATCTTGTTATTCTTGAGCATTTGAGTATTCAACAAGAGTTGCAAGGCAACATAGTCCGTGCCTTTGGCAAGTTTGAAAATTGATAATAATAATGATTTAAAACCTCATATGCATAATTAAGTTTATTATTTAAATTTAATTATTAAAAGTTAGTAAAAATAATTATCAATATTAATATTCTTATTATAATTATAATTGATTATTAAGTTAGTGAAATTAATTGTTCCTATTAATATTTTATTATAATTATTATTGATTATTATTATAACTATATTTAATATCATTATAATATAATATTAATATTCATTAGTGAAATTAATTATTACTATTAATCTTTTCATTAAAATTATAATTGATTATTAATATTACTATATTTATTAGGATTGTAATTTATTATTCATATTAATATTTGTTATCTCAATATGGAAACCAAATATTAATATTGGTTAATATAATATTCAATATGAAAATGTTTTCACATAAATTACTGATAGTATTGATGGCCCGGCATAAATCCTGTCAGTATTGATGGCCAAGCACGGGAGTATGAAATATTGATTGTGCAATTAATTTAAATTCTTTAACAGCTTGACTTCCACAATAAACAATGACAGTTGATGTAGGAGCATCGCTCCATGTCAGCATCGTGCCAGCCAACCAGCACATCCAGCACGCATTTAATGAAGAAAGGGAGAGGCACAGCCCTCTCAATTTTGAAATTCAAAATTTCAATAAATGTTGTAAGGATTTTAATGCCAGGCCACGCCTTTGTACAGTTAGTGGTTGAGGTTTCCTTTAATAGTTTCCCGCAGCAAGCCCAAGATGTAGTCAGGACTGGGCATCCATTTATGTAATGTAGCCGTAGGAGCCGCTCTGTGATAGCGATAGCTTAGAGACGGTGGTTGAGGATAAGCTCATGGGAGCCCTCATTTTGTAATTGAGAAATTAGAGAGTAGAGAGTGAGGAGGAGAGACCAGAGCAGAGAGGTCTCGAGAGAGAGCTGAGACTTGTTACAGTCCAGCCTTTGTAAACACCTTGTATAGGCATTTCTGAATGAATAGAAGAGTCGTTTTTCCTACCATGAATTGTCTGTATATGTTTGCATGTTTTTATGCATTTCATGTTTTAAATGCATAACTGGTGAAGTAATTCAGAAGTTTCAATTTCTTCTCGTCTTTGAGTTTCTGAGTGCAAGGAGTGCATATAGTCCGCAAGGTGTGAGTTTATAGAGGTGAGACAACCTCAAGAAAGATCAAGAGGGATAACGTTGAACCTTCATCAGCAGAGGTGTAAGGAGTGCACAGGAACGAACTCTGTTTCGAGTTCAGGGAAGACATAACTACTGAAGGTTTTGTAGAGCTCTGCAAGAGGGCATTGAACGAGTGCATATAGTGCACTAGGGAACTCTATTTCGAGTTCTGAGAAAAGAGAAGTGTCGAGGAGAAGACATTCACAGGGTTACTGAACTCCCTACAGGCTCAGCAAAGCGTGCTTGAGTAGGAAGTTTCCAGAAGGCACTTACATCCCTTCAAAGAGAGAAAGGGACATAGACACTTTGAGGTTAGAGCCACAAATAATCTCAGAAGAGATAGCACCATTTCATGCAAAGGTCCTGCAAGAGGTTGCAAAGCTCAAAGGAACCTTTGAGGTTCAGAGAAATAAAGCTCAGGAGGAGGAACGCCTCTTAGAATACAGTTGGGAACCAAGGTTACAGGCTTCGCAACATAAACAAAGGTCGAGGCCTTTTGCAGCAAGAAATATCCCAAGGGAAAGGAAGAAGGGCATGCTCAAGGTAGAGCACAAATATTTTATGAATTTTATAAAGTAAAAGTCAACGTATAAATTCAAGAGTGTCTACTTTGAACACAATTTCATAGAGAACCGTCGTGTTGGGAACGAAAGAAAGAGATTGATGGTCACCTCATGGCGTTGGAGATGGAAGGGATAATTAAAACTTAGTGGAGATGGTCACGTCATGGCATTGGAGAGGGAGGAGGCAATTTCAATTAAATTTTATTCGAGATGGAAGAGTTCATGAAATCTTAATTGGATAATTTATGAACGATAAAGGCAAACCTGAGCCATAAACGTGTGCCCAATACATGATTAATAAACTTCTAGAATCAAAGCACTCCAGAATTTAACGACCATTACATGCACTTTCAAGGTTGACTTTAGCTCTCACATGTTATATGTCAACGGATTCTTGTGTAATGAACTAAAACGTTATCGCTCAACTTGTTCAACTTGAAAATTGGAATCCTTCTGAAGGTTGACTTTAATTCTCGCTTTTGATCATGTAATGACCTCATATATTATCGCTCGACTTGTTTAACTTGAATCCAGAAGGTCAAACCTCAGCTAATTTACGTAATTGGCAGGTGTAAGACGTTAGGGCACAACCTGTTCAACTCAAAACCGATATGGTCAAACCTCAACCAATTTATGTAATTGGCCGGTGTGAGGACATAGGGAAATGTAGAATAAACCATTTTTTTCTTCAATCTCATTGCGACGTTGAAGTCTTATTGTCGCGTGAACGCATGCAATAATACTCACACCGGCCAATATTAATACTTTTGCGTAACTGTATTAATACTTTTTAAATGTTCTATTTTTGGGTTTTTGTCAAAATATGGTTATGTAAATCTGGATAAAATCTTTATTTTTTGTTGTTTAAATTGCATTTTTGAATGTATAGATGGATTCAGCATGCTGAAAAACCTATGGGGCAATTGGATTATATAAACTTAACCACTCAAACCCTAGGGTACTTGGATTATACAAACTTAACCACTCAAATCTACAGATCCAACCATTCTTCACCTAATTTCAAGCAAAATCGAACAAAAAAAAAATCATCAAAAAACTTCCAAAAAATAAAACATTTAAGGTAGAACGTTTAGAGTACTGCCTTTCTTAGCCCCTGTAATTGTGAGTGTAGTCTCTTCAATGTTCTGTTAAATGTGAGGTAAAAAATTACTCTTCATTCTCAAACGCCAGTCAATAAATGTGGTTGTTGATCTGTTACAATGTGCTTGCCACCATCTCACCGACTCATAAATCACTCTACTCTCTCACATGCCAATTAATAATTCTAGCTGGTTATTGGTCTGTCGCGTTGAGCCTTCTGCTTGACACGGTTGCCACTGCTTACTTCCTTATGTTGTCGGCCTTCTGCTTGCCACCATCTCGCCACCTCGTGCATTGCCTTCTAAGTTCTGGCCACCTCATGCACCGCCAGGCTGTCTTACCCACTCAATTAATAAATATGGCTGGCTATTGGTCTATCGCGTTGTACCTTCTGCTTGGCATCTATTCATTTCTGGTCCTCTCCCACTTGCCTCCATCAGGGTTGCATTTTTCCCATCAAATACCACAAAATATTTTATGCCAGAGTCTCTCAGAACGGGTAACCGAGTTTATACTAAGTGTTTATGACGGGCGCATAACTTTGACAACACGACATTAATTTATCCTATTATTCGTGTTAATGAAGGGGCATAAAATTTGCAAGACTTCATTAATTTATCAGGGGCATAAAATTCATAAGACGTCATTAATTTAGGACAGGCCGACATAAAATTAATAATTTTTCATTAATTCCTGTCATCTCTGGGTCCTCCAACAAGTATCACTCCAAATATGGACGTACCATTTACAAACTGGGGGTTGTTAGTGGTGGTTAATGCAAGGATAACTCTCACTGAATGGAGTACCATTTGAAACAGGGGTGGACAAGTTTACCTTGTCGTTATGATAGCGACGTAAGCAAATGCATTTTTTTTTTGTTTTTTAGGTAAGAAGGTAATGACGACAACAGTTAAACCACACAACTTGATGATGAACACAATGCACGTAGATCAGGCAACAAACAACAACGATTCAACACACTAGAACATCATGCAACTTGACGAACATGTGATAATCAATAAACAGATAAAAACGACTACCCGTCCGACACAAGAAAGACAACGCCTACAAGCTAAAGGACAACATCAATCACCCGACACAACGACTTCGACGACCAGTAGCTAAAACCTCTACGACGAGCAAAACAAAACACCAATAAGTGTTACCGATCCAAGTACCAACATCAATTACCACGAACAATATGTCCATATCGGGAGCACAAGTCTCTGGCTTGGTTATCATTCACATCCATCAATCAGGGCACGCAATGATCCCCTCATTAGGAAGCATGCCATCATAAGGCAATAGGCGTGACAATAACCATGACGCAACATGACATATTTAGACCTTTAACCTACGCTAAATCCCTCGTGCTAGGAGACCAAAATATTTGTAGGTAAAAACGTGAAAACTATACCTGATCACCCAAGCGATAAGTCGACAAGACGCAAGATGACAACACTCAAAAATAAATTGCACAGCTGAGCGAAGGATGTCTGGTTCCTACAAGGAAAACATGTGTGGTGAAACAATTGTGACCAACCACCATTTCAATTCGACTTAAGGCTCAATGCGCATAGGACCAATTAATTGTTAAACTATTAATTGTTTTAGCTAAAAAATATTAATCCCTCAACCATTAATATGGCGCAAGATATTAAACTATTATGCCAATAAACCATTAAATTCTAAGTTAGAGACTCAAAAATCAAACAATCCTAGAAGGATGATTCTAAAGTGTGAACCCATTGAACCTATCCGGGGCAATGAAATTGCATCTATATCATATCATCCCAAGTCCATGAATTTTTTATCATTTGAAATCTATATTCGTGGTGATGTTCTCTATCTTATACAACCTATTAAAATAGTATAAAAGGATATAAATCTATGGTTCAAGCACCTTTTTCAATCAGTGTTCATCTCAGAGTTTTAAGATAATCCAGGTTCCTTGAGCCAATCCTAAACCAACTTTTATTAGTCCGTTAGGTTACCTTGCACATGCATTTATAACCACTAACATAGATTTATCTTAACTCTAATCTATCGCAACTAGCAAAGACTTATCCAATATTCCGACTGTCTAGAATTGATAACTCTGCCTAACACCTAAATCACTATTGATGTAAAAACTCAGTCTACATACCAATTACTGCCCGTATATAAATGGTTGTCATGCATTAAATAACGTAGAGTTAAATATGAAATCTATCGCTCTCTATAAATCTGTAAATCTATAAATCTATGTCTAACAATGATAGCTGTGTGAAAATCTAATAAGATATAAGATAACAATATGTCTTATCGTTGTCTCTAAAACTATAGCATGGATATCCTTGTCTTTCCAAAACACAGAGATAAACTGACTACAAGTGAATGGTATCGCTGTCCATTAAAAGTTTCACTGCTTAACAATATGATTTAAGGAAAACACTAGCTAACCAACATTTCACTGTTTAAAATTAAATTTAAGGAAATCGTTGTATAAAATCGTATTATAGATTCTATGTATAAAATTGTTGTATAAAATTTGTGTAGAGAATCTGTGTATAGAATCATTGTATAGAATCGAAATATAAAATCTTTGTATAGACTCTAATTATAAAATCTGCGTTCGTTGTCATTCAAGTTGTCTATTGAATAATTAATGTCATCAATATTATGAGCTCACTGTCATTCAATTGTAAAATTTCGCTATCCACCAATGTATAACTCACTGTCATTCCATGAAATATTTTCTCTATATATAAATCTCTGTGCATAATAAATTCAGAGTAAATATATCCAAATCACAGAGAAATTAAATGATGTTGTTGTGTAACGCAAAAATATAAAATTGTTGTTTACTAACATCACAATGTATGTGTTGTCCTCTGAATATATTTTTACTGTCTTTTTAAATACATATCGTTGTCTTCTAACATGTATTTAAAATCGTTGTCTATCATATCATTAACATCGTTGTATATCATATATTTAAAAGGTGTTGTCTATCATAATTTAAAATTTCAGTCATATTTTAAATGAACAATAGCTATGTAAAATTGTTGTTATAACTATATATATGAACGCTCAATTAAATATATGCAAATAAAACGCAGAGTTAAACATATGAAATGCAGAGTAAAATAAATGAAAATGTTGTCTTATTAAAGGTATGAATCACTGCAATATTAAATTGTTACTATATTAAATCACAACCAGACGTAAACGATGCTAATTGCTGCAATATTTAAACGATATTAAATTGCTACCATATTAAATCGCAACCAAACTGTAAACAATACTAATCATTGCAATAATTAAACAACATTAATTTTCTACCATGTTAAATCACAACTAGATTGTAACTATACTAATCGCAACAATATTTAAACAATATTAAATTGTTGTGTTAAAGGCCTTTAAAAGAGAGATAAAACTCTATCAAACGAAATCGTTGCCAGGTAAAATCCTTGTGTTGAATGCCATGAAAATCATGGGGTGAAAGCTAGGTAAAGGCTGGGTAAATCACCCAGAAATTAGTGGTGTGGAGGTTGAGTAAAGACTCCAAGAAAACTCAGAGATAATCAGTCACAAGGAAACACAAAAGTAGTCAATCACCAGAAAA
>ML795687.1:8377-42261 GCA_009831015.1 Picea engelmannii | reverse complement strand
TGATAGATCAAGTTTATCTTGGGTCTGTGATAAACCTGGGTTTAGTGGGAGCTTTTGCAGTGGAGATTCAAGTATAGAAAGAGGAATGGCGAGCTCATCTAGAATCAAGATAGAGAAGTTCAATGGTAAAAAATTTGAGCTATAGAAGCTCAAGATGGAGGACCTTCTTGTAGACAAATAACAATTGATCGTTGTGGATCCTGGTACACAGCCTACTGGTACACCGTCTACTAGCACACAGGCTACTGGTACACAACCTACTAGTACACAAACTACTAGTACACCAGCTACTGGTATGTCAAAGGAAGATTGGGAGAAGTTGGATAGAAGAGCAAGGAGTACTATTCGACTCTACCTGGCAGATTTGGTGTTGTTGAATGTCTCAGGAGAATCTACAGCCAAGGAACTATGGGATAAGTTGGGGAATTTGTATCAATCAAAGTCCTTGGTAAACAATTTGTTTCTTCGAAAGAAGCTGTATCATCTTAGGATAAAAGATGAAGATTCTGTGACAGAACATCTAAATGCCTTTAATACTCTGGTAAATCAACTTGGATCTGTTAATATTACGATTGCAGAAGAAGATAAGTGTATTACTTTGTTATGTTCTTTGCCAGACTCTTGGGATAATCTGGTTGTAGCAATAGGTAGTACCACTCAATCTACATTGAAGTATGATGATGTAATTGCATCCTTGTTATCTGAAGAGATGAGGCGAAAAATCATGGATGGTCACAAAACATATGCTTTATTAGTAAGAGGGCATACCCAAGATAGGAACCCTGGTAATCCTTCTAGGTGGAGATCTAAATCTACAGGTATATCTAAGTCTCCAGGAAAATCTTTGAGGAAATGTTGGGAGTGTGGTAAAACAGGGAATTATAAGAAAGATTGCAAGTCTAAGAAGGTTGAAAAACCAAAGGGATCTGATAGTACCTCTTCCACAGAGGGAAAAACCTCCACTGAAGAAAGGAGGTGATGTTTACCTAGCATCTACAAGTACACATGCAGACCGTGATGTATGGTTGATTGACTCAGGTGCGCCATACCATATGACTCCTCACAGGGAGTGGTTCTCTAAATATTAAAAATATGATGGTGGTCATGTATTTCTAGGAGATGACTCTACAACAAAAATATTGGGACGTGGAAGGGTTAAGTTGTTGCTAAATGATGGAAGGATTATAACTCTCCCTAGGGTTCTACACATTCCAAAACTAGCCAGGAGATTAATATCTGTAAGCAAGTTCGGTGATGCAGGAGTGAAAACTGTATTTGAAAAGAACACTTGCAAGATGGTATGAGGAGCAATGGCGTTAATGAGGGGAGTTCATTGTGGAACTATGTACAAGTTGTTGGGAAGCACTTATACTAATGGGTGTAACAGTTATGTTGTCTCTGAGCAAAGAAATGAAGGAGAGAAGACTAATACTGTCCCAGAAAAGAAGACCATGATGTGGCATCAAAGACTGGGGCATATTGGAGAAAAGGGCCTCCGAACACTACATGGTAAAGGTATGGTTGAAGGTATGTCTAATTTCACTCTGGATTTTGATTTCTTTGAACATTGCATATATGGTAAACAAAATCGAGTAATATTCCCATTTGGTGCTACAAGAGAAAAGGGGATCTTAGAGTTGATACACAATGATGTGTTTGGACCTGTTCCTGTTCTTGTTCCATCCCTAGATAAATATGTGTATTATGTTTCATTCATAGATGATTTTTCAAGGAACACGTGGATTTATTTTCTTAGAAAGAAATCTGAGGTATTTGATAAATTTAAAGAGTTTAAGGCTCTAGTAGAAAATTAGATAGAGAAGAAAATAAAGGTATTGATAATAGATAATGGTGGAGAATTCTGTGGAAATGAATTCGAAGAATTTTGTAAGAAGTGTGGTATAGCAAGGCAGAGGACTACTCCATACACTCCTCAACAGAATGGAGTTACAGAAAGGATGAACAAGACACTGATGGAAAAATCAAGGAGCATGCTCAGCGGTGCCGGGTTAGGACAAGAATTATGGGCAGAGGCAGTGGGTACATCATGTTACCTGGTCAATCAATCACCTTCATTAGTGTTGGATGATAAAACTCCACACAAGGTATGGTCTGGAAAGAAACCCTCTCTTCAACATCTTAGAGTCTTTGGTTTTGATGCTTATGTACATGTTCCAAAGGAAAATAGAAGTAAGTTGGATAATAAAGCTGAAAAGTGTATCTTTATTGGTTATAAAGATGGTGTGAAAGGTTATAAGCTTTGGAACCTAGAAACCAAGAAAATTGTTTACAATCGAGATGTTGTTTTCAGAGAGGTAAAAGATGTGTCCAAACAGGAATTCCCACCAATGCAAGACGAACTTGAGAAAATAGAGCTTGAGTTGGATGATGCAAAATATGAATCATCTGAAGAAGAGGAAGCAGCAGAAGAAGAAGAAGAACCTCATACCCCAGTATTGAGGAGATCAGTGAGAGATAGAAGGAAACCAAAAAGGTATAGTCCACCTGATTTTTGTTCCAATTTTGCTTTATCTGTTACCTATGATGATCCCATAACTGTTAGGGAAGCAATGAATTCAGAGGATAGTAAACTCTGGAAGAAGGCCATGGTTGAAGAAATGGATGCCTTGGATAAGAAGGAGGCATGGGATATAGTTGAGCTGCCAGCTGGAAGAAAATCGGTTGGTAGCAAATGGTTGTTCAAGAAGAATTTTAATGCACAAGGTAAAGTGGAGAAATACAAAGCTCGGTTAGTAGTAAAAGGTTATTCCCAGGTAGAGGGAATTGCCTTTGGTGAGATTTTTTCTCCTATTGCTAAGTTAACTTCTATTAGATTTCTTTTATCTATTGTTGTTGCTTTTGACCTTGAAGTGGAACAGATGGATGTGAAGACAACATTCCTACACAGGGATATGGAAGAAGAAATCCACATGAAGCAACTAGAAGGCTTTGTAGTGAAGGGAAAGAAAGAGTTGGTTTGTAAGCTAAAGAAGTCACTATATGGTCTGAGGAAATCACCTAGGATGTGGTACCAAAAGTTTGACACATACATCCTTGGATTGGGATTTGTAAGAAGTCGGGCTGATAACTGTGTATATTCCAAGTAGGTTGGTAATCACTTCATTTATGTAGTGTTGTATGTTGATGACATGTTGTTGCTAGGAAATAACATGGATGTTATCAAGGAGGTGAAATCACAGCTATCCTCAAAATTTGACATGAAGGATCTCGATGCTGCTAACTTCATTATGGGAATGGAGATTAAAAGAGATCATGCAAACATGATACTCTGGTTGAATCAAATAAAATATGTTGAGACGATATTGCAGAGGTTTAATATGCATGGAAGTAAACCGGTCAAGGTTCCTATTCTTATAGGTGTAAATTTATCTACAGATTAGTGTCCCAAGACACAGGAAGAAGAAGAGGACATGTCCCATGTTCCATATGCCAGTGCAGTTGGTAGTTTGATGTATGCAATGGTTTGTACTAGACCAGACATTGCACATGCAGTGGGAGTTTTGAGCAGGTATATGTCAAAACCAGGGAAGGAGCATTGGATAGTAGTAAAGAGGGTCTTCAGGTATCTTCGTGGCACCACTAGTTATGGATTGTGCTACCAAGGAAGACCAGGATTGGACAGAGTGGTGGACATACATGGTTTTGTTGATGCAGACTAGGCTGGAGATCTGGATCGTAGAAGATCTACAAGTGGGTATGTGTTTAACCTATTTGGAGGAGCAATCAGTTGGATAAGAAAAAGACAGGCTATAGTGGCACTCTCAACTACAGAAGCTGAATACATGGCAGCCACTCATGCAAGCAAGGAATAAATATGGTTACAAAGATTTTTTTCAAGTATTGGGTTGGTACAACAAGTAGTGAGATTATATTGTGACAGTCAGAGTGCAATATTCCTAGCAAAGAACCCAACTTATCATTCGAAGACAAAGCATATTGATGTTCAGTATCACTTTGTGAGAGACATGGTTGAGGAAAAGAAGGTGTTGCTGGAAAATGTTGACACTTTGAAGATTGTTGCAGATTCATTGACAAAGTCTGGAAGAACAGAAAAGTTCTCCTGGTGTAGAGTAACAATGGGCATTGCTACCCTGGATTGTTGACTATATAATCCCCTGGACCCCTGGATGCAAAGAAAAAAAAAGTGGGAGAATATTAGGTATGTGTTATATTCTTTGCATGTGTGTGTGTGGGCACGTCAGATATGACAACTGCATCTAACGATCCCACCCAATTTGTTTTGGGGTGGTTTTTTCTATTTTTAGCGGATTTTTCTATTTTTAGCAGTTTTGTAAATTAATCCCAGATTAAGGGATTAGGGTTTTGGTATCTACAAAATACCTAAAAACATTGTATATATTGTATAGTGAATGGTGAAATTCGATATAATGAATATAAGAAAGGTTTTCTCGGTTGATGTTTTTCGGTATAAAATCTTTGTGTACTCTGTGTATGAGACATTGATTAATTTTTGTCTTGCTTAAGAATCTATATGCATTGCTTTACTTTGCAGGTTTAAAACTTACAAGAAAGACGCAGAGGTAAGTAAGGGTTTGATAACTGGCGAAATTTATCCTTCACTTACTATCCATACACATGAAAACAGGGCATTTAAATATCTAGGTCTTTAAACACTGAAGTTATGACCGTCGATTCAGCTCCTGGTCGACTGCTCAGGCACAGACTAATAACTAAAGGAATTAGGGACAAAAGATAAAAACTCAAATTTTCTTCACATGAAACAATAAAACAAACATCGATAAGTCATTGTAATCAGGGGTTGGGTTCGCCATGGAAATCAATTCAATACAGTAAGCATAAGGGCATTACAAATACCATGGGAAATCAGGTGGAAAAAAGATCATCGAAATGAAATATTCAACCCAACATAGATAAATAACATGTGTAAATTAAATTCATTGCAAGTAACAACTTTAACAGCGTACCTTGGCCAAACGCGAAATCTCTGAAGTTGATGTCCCCCGTGCGCTCCCGCTTTCCAACCGATATGACCTCACTGGTACATCCCAACCATCCATAGGGGTACTCTTCTTCCCCCTGAGCCCCCTGAACTGCAAACGGGCCACACACACAATACTATAGAACTGCTAGCACCCAGCTTGCCTGGAAAGGTCGAGCTACCACTCGTTACCCGAGCTGGGTATCACAACTCCCACAAGAGAAAGTTCAGTCAAGGTAAAAATTCAACAGCATAACAATACGCATAAAGATGATATCCCATACTCCTCCTCCTCCATCCTTTTTATAGAGTTTTCAAGTAATTAGTTTCCAAAATTCTCATTAAATTCCTTTCTCATTTAATTAATTAGGAAAAACCTTCCCCGTACACATGTTGTCGAATCCCCTAGTTGCACTAGAAAATCAATTTTATTAATTAATTAATTATTCTTATTTCCCTCACCCACCTAAAATCATTCCTAAAAACTCTCCTTGGTGTCCCAAAATTCCCTTACACTCCTTAAATGACTTGCACCTTACTTAATTCCTAGTTGAGTTCATAATTAGAAAGTTCCAAGGGCAAGATTCCTTACTAAGTTAGACATTCAACTTTTTCTTTACATTCCCCTTTTTCTTAAGTTTCCCCCTTTTTCTTTAAGTTTCCTATTTATTTTAAGTTCCCCCCTTTTTCCTTTTTAACTAAAAATCAAATTAGCAAGTGTAGATAAAACAACCATTTACCCCTTTTTCTTCTTTAATTAAAAATTAAATTAGTAAGTGTAGATTAAACACCCATTTATCCCTCTTTTCTTTTTATCTAAAATTAAATTATCAAAAATAGATAAAAAAAAACCATTTCTCTTTTTAAATTTTAATCCTCCATTATAATTTTGACTTTAATAAATAATTTGAATTTCTTACCCCCCTTCTTGTTACATGTTTGTTTATTATTATTTTTTCTGACTACATGTTCTACTTAGACCTAGGTTTAATTTCACTAGGTTGGGCAACTTTTTCATTAGGGAAAAATTGTTTTTAAATATTACTTATAACATCATTCAATTTAGGGATGACTTGGTTTATTCACTTACTATTTAAAATCCCGACGTGCCCTTCAGGACGCACTAGGTGCTCCAAGGGTGCCACTCACATCTTTCCATTTTCCTTTCGCAACGTGCCCTTCATGACACACTATGTGCTCCAAGGGTGCCACTCACCTCTTTCCGTTTTTCTTACACGACATGCCCTTTAGGACACACTAATTTCTCCAAGGGTGCCACTCACCTCTTGACTGACTTTAGTAGACGTCAAAAACCCCTGGATTCAATACTCCACCATGTGATCTTGTGGGAAATTAAGGGCGTCTAAGGAATAAGGCCCCTGCCTTACTGTGTGCCCCTTAGAATCATCATGAGCGACTGTCACAGTCTTCTCTCATGACATTATGTGTCTTATCGAACTAGGTAACTGTTAACCTACAGTTAGAACCACGATGAGAGTGCTAGTAGGCCATGGCAGGGCTATTTTCGACACCTCTCCCTCAAGTCTCTGGTTGTCCTGCGTGACCCCTCTACTCCACATGTGAATCTGGTCGACAAGCTATCGTCATCCTTTATCCATCAACAAATCATGTTAGCAACAATAATAAATCATCATAACATCTAATCATATGTACATGCGTCATATCAATAACATTCAAACCCAACTGTCCTCTCACTAACTCGAACCAAAGTCCAAGGGGTTTCATCGATGCCTCTGCATAATCAATGTACAAAGTCCTACTCACTCAGGAGAACCTAGTCAATAGCACTTGTCTATGTGAATAAAAAAAAATAACATATCCTCAATCCATAGTGTCTCATAATCATAATCGAATGACTGATAGTATAATAATTCAGATCACTTGCAAGCAAGTGTCCTCAAGGATAAGTTTGCTCAGTGTGCGCAAGAGTGGGATGTTACATACAACCCCTCTTGGTTTAGAAGTTTCACAGTATATAAATTCTGAAATAAAGTGTATCACAATATCATAAGTCTATCTATCAAACAAAAATGGAAACAATTGGTGCATATCATATGCGTCCTCCCAGGTTGCTAAATGCGGACTATAGTTGTCCCACTAGACCTTGACTTGATCTATTGTTCGATGTTATAGCTATCGAATGTGATGTTCAATAATATGGATTGGCTCTACCGTGAGCACACCCTCATCTGATACCTGCAAGGAAATCATGTCAATAACATGTGTAGGGTCACTAATATAATGTCTCAAATAGATACATGAAAACATTGTGCATACGTCTCAAAGAATCAGGCAAGGATAGTCAATAGGCCACGAGCCTCTCCTTTCCACAATCTCGTAGGATCCCATGAACCTAGGAGATATTTTAGCACCCTTTAAAAAATTGATCGAACTATTATGTTGTTTCACCCGCAAGAATACTTGATCGCCACAACGTAACCAAGGTCGACATGATGCGCATCGACATAACTCTTCTGTCGATCTTGCGCTTCCATGATACTTTGTCTTATAGCTCTCATTTGATCTTCCATTTCTTATATCGCTTTCAGTCCCACCAGGAAACTATCCTCAAGCCAATCCCAACTCAAGGCATCTGACACAGTCACCTATAAAGAAACTCGAAAGGCGCCATCTTAATGGCGCTTTGATAACTATCGTTATCACAAATTCGACCAGTGGTAAGAATCCCTCCCAATGCTTATGTTGGTCCATCATGTACATGCGCAACATGTCCTCCAATATATGGTTTGTTTGTTTGGTGTGCCCGTCTGTCTCTAGGTGATACGCAATACTAAAGTTAAGTCAGGTTCCCAAGGCCTCTTGGAAACTAGTCCAAAATCATCCAGTAAACATCGATCCTCGATCAGATATAATCCTCTTAGGAACGCCATGCAGTGTCATAATCTCATTGATGAAAACTCTAGCTATGTCATGTGCATGATACGTCATACGCACAGGAATAAAACGAGCACACTTTGTCAAAGAGTCGACTACCACAAAAATCGAGTCATGTCTCCTTGCCGTCAGTGGCAATCCAACAATGAAATCCATCGAAATGACCTCCCATTTCAATTCTGGAATAACATGTGGCTATATTAATCCTACTGGATGTCTATGTTCAACCTTCACCTGCTGACATTCTAGACATCTTGCCATGTAGTTGACTATGTTTTCCTTCATTCCTTTCCAGAAGAATAAGGGTTTAGGGTCTACTAAAATCCTTGACCTCTTTGTACCAGTCATCGTGTAAAGTTAGAATATTTTCATGTAGATTCATCTGAGGAGACATCACCAAAAATATACGCGGTCTTTGACTCAACACATCAACCACTCTATTCACTATTCCCTTTATGTAAGTTTAATCTCAAAATCATACTTGCTAAGCCATTCTGACGAACTCCATTTTTTCGCATTCAAGTCGCTTTGCATAAATATATGTTATAGTCCCCAATGATTTGATTTAGTTCAATTATGTCTAATAAGGTAGTGTCTCCAAACTCTCAAGGCATAAACAATGGCCACAACTCCAAATCGTGTGTCACATAGTTATCCTCATGCCTTCTCAACTCTCTCGAGATGTAAGCGATCACTCGATCGTCTTGCATCAAGACTCCGCCTAAGCCTTATTTGGATGCGTCACTGCATACCAAGAAGTTTGTGTCCATGTCAGGGACCTTTAGTATTGGTGTTTTCGTCAACATCTCCTTGAGCCTCCAAAATGCTTCTGCGCATTTCTTGATCCAAATAAAATTTTTGTTCTTCTTTTGCAATTTCGTAATCGAATTTTGTATCTTTGAAAATCCTTCAATGAACCGTCGATAGTATCCTGCTACACACTTCAGGGACATTCGTTGGCACAAGCCATTCCATAATAGCCTCACCCTTTGTGGAATCCATGACAAGACCCTTGTCGGAGATGAAATTCCCTAAGTGGTGAAGCTTTGATTGATAAAATGTGCATTTAGACAATTTTCCATACAATTTTCTCTCTCACAGACACTGTAGTACCAAGTGCAAGTTCTCTTCATGATCCTCCATCATTCGGGAGTAAACCAAAATATCGTCAATGAATACTTGGAAAAAATTGTCCAAGTATTTGCAGAACACCTCGTTCATCAAACTCATAAATACCCTCAGGGAGTTTGTCAGTCCAAAAGGTAAAATAGTAAACTCGTAATGTCCAAACCTAGTCTTAAAGGCAGTATTAGGGACACCATCCTCCTTGATTTGTAACTGGTGATACCCTGATCTCATGTCGATCTCTGAAAACCTCGTCCCACCTTTCATCTGATCCAAGAGATCATCAATCCTTGGCAACAGATATCTATTCTTGATCGTTGCCTTGCTCAATTGATGGTAGTCAATGCAGAGTCTCCACGACCCATCCTTATTTTGAATGAAAATAACAGGTGCACCCCATAATGACACACTGGGACATATAAGTCCCAGTTCCAACAACTCCTTCAGTTTCATTTTCAACTCCTGTAACTTCAGAGTTAGAATCCGATAAGGTGTTCTTGCTATCAGTTCAGTCCCCGATTTTAGGTCTATGGTAAATTCCAATTCCCTTTCTAGTGGAATCCTGGGTAATTCCTTAGAGAAGATGTTCACAACCTCTATCACCACCGAAAGGTGTTCTAGACCTTCCTCTAATCCCTTTTCATTTAACACAAGGATCTCATAAAGCTTACATCCCTTGCATATTCTCTTCCATAGCTGCAAGGAAGAGATGAACCTCAGGGAGAATCCCTGGTTCCGACTTACAATCACGTGTCTCTGTCCCTCATCAATGACCCATCTCAATTGTTTTGTCTTATGGTCGAGTATCGCATCATGCGATTCCAACTAGTCCATATCGATCACGACATCCATATTGATGCGATTCCAACCAGTACAGGTATTCAAGTGTGGAGCATACCAAAGCATCTCCATAAGATGGGCCTCGTACTCGGTCAGCATCCGACCACCCTGTCGCAAGGCATTGAACTTGTTGAGCTGACACTCAATGAATTCCTTATACAATGACCTTTCTCGAAACCATTCCTCGAACAATTCCCATGACACGTCATCGACTTCCATGTTCAATTGCGACAGGAGCATCTTCCACCATAGAAGAGCGCTTCCCTTCAATTGAAATACCGCCATGTCGACCTTCATGTTGGAGGTATAGTCGCGAAGTGAAAATCACATTGACATATTCTCCAACCATGCCTCGGAGGCTACATCGTCTGAGGCACCAAAGAACTCAAGAAATTTGACCTTCTCAAGTTTGTGGTGGAAGCTACCAGTACCGATCAGAGCATGCAGTGGACTCTTAGGGGGTGCCAATACCCTAGCCTCATTTCTAACCAAATGACTGATCAGTTTCTCAGACATCCGTCGAAACGACATCATCCACCCAACCACATCACCCACAATGATCTGGTCCTACCCGACAACCTTTTCGTCTCCCTGGAGGATAGACCCCTCGAGCATGGATGCTACTAGGGGTGTTGCGCCTCCTCCCCTGGCACACATCATGAATCTCCACAGTGTCATCTAACTGTGCTTATCACATGGGCATGTCAAATCTTTAATTAACACTAGGTTAGTACTCAAAGGTTTACTGCAGTGGAAATCATGGCGATCAATAGTCGCAGGTTTGAACCCGCTCTAATACCATATGTAACGACCCCGTCATTATGACTACAAGAGACACAAGCAAGTGCAATTTTTTTTTTCTTTTAGGCATGAAGGAAACAACAAAAATTGTTAAACCACACAACTTGACGATGAACACAACGCACATAGATAAGAAAACAACCAACAACGAATCAACACACTAGCATATCATGCAAGTGGGTGAACATGCGATAATCAATAGATAGACAAAAATGAATACCAGCCCGACATACGCAAGAAAATGTGTACAAGCTAAATGACAACATCAACCACCCGACACATAAGCTTCGATGAATAGTAACTAGAACCTCTATGGCAACAAAAATAAAACACCAATAGGCGTTACTGATCCAAGTACCAACATCAATTACCACAAACACTAGTCCATATCAGGAGCATAAGACTCTGGCCTGGTTATCATTCACATCCATTAATCAGGGTGCCCAATGATCCCTTCACCAAGAGGCACGTCATCACAAGGCAATAGGCATGACAGTAACCATGATGCAATATGACATATCTAGACCTTTAACCGAATTTAAATCCCTCACGCTAGGAGACCAAAATATCTGTCAGTAAAAATGAGAATAGTATACCCGAGCACCCAAGCAACAAGTTGACAAGATGCAAGGTGACAACAATCAAGACTAAATTACGTAGCTGAGCGAAGGATGTCTGGTTCCTAAAAGGAAAACATGTGTGGTGAAACAACTGTGACCAACCACCATTTCAATTCTACTTAAGGATCAAGGTGCATAAGACCAATTAATTGTTAAACTATTAATTTTTTTATCTAAAAACTATTAATCCCTCAACCACTAATCTGGCACAAGCTATTAAACTATTATGCCAATAAACCATTAACTTCTAAGTTAGAGACTCAAAAATCAAACATTCCTAGAAGGATGATCCTAAAGTGTGAACCCATTGAACCTATCCGGGGCAATGAAATTGCATCTATATCATATCATCCCAAGTCCATGAAATTTTTATCATTTGAAATCTATATTCATGGTAACATTCGCTATCTTATAAAACCTATTACAATAGTATAAAAGGATATAAATCTATGGTTCGAGCACCTTTTTCTATCAATGCTCATCTCGGAGTTTTGAGATAATCTGGGTTCCTTGAGCTAATCATAAACCAACTTTTAATAGTCCGTTAGGTTTCCTTTCACATCCATTTATAGCCACTAACATAGATTTATCTTAACCCTAATCTATCGCTAACTAGAAAAGACTTATCCAATAGTCCGGTTGTCTAGAATTGATAGCTCTTCCTAACACATAAATCACTATTGGTGTAAAAATGCAATCGGTATACCAATTGATGCCCGTATATAAATGGTTGTCATTCATTGAATAACGCCGATTTAAATATGAAATCTACCGCTGTCTATAAATCTGTAAATCTATAACTGTTTGTCTAACAATGATAACAGTGTGAAAATCCAATAAGATATAAGATAACAATATGTCTTATCGTTGTCTATACATATGTCGCTGTCTCTAAAACTATATAATGGATATCACTATCTTTCCAAAATGCAGAGATAAAGTGACTACAAGTGAATGTTATCGATGTCCATTAAACATTTCACTGCTTAACAATATGATTTAAGGGAAACTCTAGCTAACCAACATTTCTCTATCTAAAATTAAATTTAAGGAAATCACTATATAGAATCGTAGTATAGATTATGTGTATAAAATCGTTGTATAAAATCTGTGTACATAATCATTGTATATAATCAAAATATAAAATCGTTGTATAGACTCTGATAATAAAATATTTGTTCGTTGTCATTCAAGTTGTCTGTTGAATAATTATTGTCATCAATATTATGAGCTCACTGTCATTCAATTGTAAAATTTCGCTATCCACCAATGTATAACTCACTGTCATTCCATGAAATATTTTCGCTATATATAAATCTTTGTGCACAATAAATTCACAGTAAATATATCTAAATCACAGAGTAATTAAATGATGTTGTTGTGTAATGAAAAAATTTAAAATCGTTGTTTACTAACATCACAATGTATGTGCTGCCCTCTAATATATTTTTACTGTCTTTTTAAATACATATCATTGTCTTCTAACATGTATTTAAAATCGTTGTCTATCATATCATTAACATCGTTGTATATCATATATTTAAAAGGTGTTGTCTATCATAATTTAAAATTTCAGTCATATTTTAAAACCGCTATCCTAAATAAACAATAGCTATATAAAATTGTTGTCATAACTATATATATGAACGATGAGTTAAATATATGCTAATAAAACGTATATTTAAACATATGAAACACAAAGTAAAATAAATGATAATGTTGTCTTATTAAAGGTATGAATCGCTACAATATTTAAACAATATTAAATTGTTACTATATTAAATCACAACCAGACTGTAAAAAATGCTAATCGCTGGAATATTTAAACAATATTAAATTGCTACCATGTAACACCATGTTTCCTCCAGTTTGTAAATATAACTATATGGGCTAAGGAACTATGGAAAACTTAAAAGTGTGAATATTTAATTTGATGGACCTTGTGTAGAAGGTCGATGAATGTAAATTATGTTATTTTAATAGAAAATGGTTGCATGTTGCATGACTGCTGAAAGAGGGGATGTGATAAGAAAGACCACAAAATGCTGTGAAAGGTGGTGGAGGGGACCAAGAGTGGTTGTGTTAACCTCCACCGAACCAATACCATGTTGGAATTAATTTTCTCAGATCAGAACAACCCCCTGACCCAGGAATGAATTACAGTCGGGCTGGTAGGTGGGAAGGCCTCCTCAAGAATTAATGAGGGGATGGGGAACATCGCCCATCCGTAAGGCTTCCATACTTGACCACAGACTGGAAATTTGAGACACATGAAATATTGCGGAAAAAGGAAAGAAAGGGAGTGTGGTGAGTAGGGGGGAGAGTTGTGAAGAAGAATGCAGAGACGAGAAAGGAAAATCTCGGGTCCCAGGAAGGACTGAAGGAGGAACAATGAGTTCTGATCATAGAAATTAGAGATTGAACTAGGAGAAGGAGAGTAATATTCCTCCTTATCTATTTTTCTGTATTGGGAGAAGGAGAGTAACCTTTGTCCCTAACTTTCATTGAGCTGGAATTAAGAGATTGAATCTCAAAGGATCGTGGCTTAAGCTCAGGGGTTTCTAGTGATAAATGCATTGGGAGTGTCTAAGCCTATGTTTGGGTGGAAATGAGCACCCCTTTCAGTAGTCACATCTCACTCTATGGTTCTGATAAGTGTTTTCTTTCCTTTTGTTTTGAATTGTAAATAATGGATGCATGCGAGTATTTACATGTCTATAAGTGTTTATTTCTCTATATTAAATGATTAAGTTATGAATATGCATTTATTTCCTTGATAACCTATAATTCTGCTTGGATTTACATACGCCCTAGTTTAATCACTTGAAGGCGATTTCCCCAAGAATTTACATCGCCTTTATGTAGTCGGAGAAAGCCTCTGGGAATATTCACTAATTTTGTAACCTCACAAGTTACCTTGCCTTGATTCAGAGCTCAAATCTCTGCAATTCGGGAAGGTGTTCCCTTCAGAACAGTAGTCTAGAAGATTCTCAACTTGCGTTGATTTCCTTAACCAAAAACCCAACTAAGAGCGATGATCATAGCCCTAGAGTTTTATGAATATCCACGTGACCTGGGTCTAGGAACTTTGGAGCTCGAGGCTCCGAGATGTCAAGTTGTACAAAGGTCAAGTTAAACCCCACAATTGATATGCATCGTCGATCTATGAACGAAGATTGAGGGTGGGGAATCACTGTGAAGCGCGAAGGTGAAAATAGTGGATGCACTAGTTCACAACCCACAATTCACCCTTTCCATTGACCTCAATGGGTTGGAGGATCAATGATAAGGATTATAATAGAATCAAGCGAGCACTTTCCAGATTAAGAAGGTTGATCTCCCTCGTAAAGAACCCCTATGTTGGGACCCCACAATTCCTGTGAACCGTCGATTGTTGTTGACCTACAATCTGATTTTGAGGCAATCCCTAAAATGCAAGGAGCGTGTGGGATGGAGAAAACCTTCAAAGAGATCAAGCTCAGAAAATATAGCGCTTTCAGGACCGCAGATGAAATATAGGAGACAGACCCGTAGGAGGAGCAAGGGTCTAATCCTTTGAGCGCTTATAAAACCTTCTAAGTTGGAGTAATTCAAAAGTCTAGGAGGAGGAGCGACAGTGGTCCTTGGATCACATCGCAGAGGCTCGACACCCATCTGATCTAAAAAAGTTGCACAAACCTTAGTACCTTGCACACGCAGGAGAAGAGGAATTATGAAAGTTTTGAAGTCCCAAACTAGTTTGGGACCGTCCATCATCAAGAGGGACAAGTGGTGATGGATCATGGACTCCAAAGAAATTTGTTCAAGGGTTTTTGGTTAAAAGTTAAAATTCTTGAATCCTGAAGACCCAAAGTGAATCTGGACCACTCGATCCAGAGGGACACGTGGAAATAGATCATGGACTTCAGAGGAATCTGTTCGAGAGGAGGCAAGTTTGAGACTTGATATTTCTAAAGCCTGGAGAGTTGGAAGTCCAAAGTAAATCTCACCCGTTCGAAGAACCGGAGTGAATTTGAATCATCAGATCACCCAAAGAAAATCTCAGGCATCGGATCACCCAAAGTGGATATGGGATGTTAGAGTTCAATAGAGACGTGGTGTAGATCTGTGAGCTCTGGGTAAAGTCCCGAAGTAATTCCTAGCCGTCAGGTCTAGAGGAACACATGGTGGTAGATCGTAGACTTCAGAGAAATCAACTCAAGAGTTTCAGGTTGAGAGTTGAAACTCCTGAAGCCCAAAACTCCAAAGAGTTGAAGCGTCGAAGGTCCGAAATAAATCTGTATCGTTAGATTCAAAGGACAGGTGGCATGAATCTATGGATTCTGGCCAACACTCGAGGTAAACATCGACCGTCGAATCGTCCGAAGTAGATCCAAACCATCATATCTAGAGAACACGTGGCATGAGTCTATGGACTCCGAGTAAATACCCTAAGTAATCGTTGATCATCAGATCTAGTGGACACACATTGGTGGATAATAATCTTCGGATAAAAGCCATTGGGAAGAAGGGGTGAAGTTTGATATTTGAGATCTTAGAAGTCCGGAGACCTGAAGGAGATCTCGACCGTTGATCGAGAAGAGGGCCACTGGACCGTTGATCTAGTTGAAAGGTCAAACACCTAAAGTAGAAGTAGGGTCGTTGATTTAGGAGGATGGGTGTCCGTAGATTTCCAAATCCAGAATATTGATGTACAAAGGAAAGCAGGGTTTGAGAATTGAAAATCCCAAGGTCTGGAATCATGAAGGAGATCACATCTGTTGATTTAGGAGGGACATATATGGTCCATGGATTTAAAAAGGGAAGAATTGAACCATCAGTTATGATAGTACCATCAATATCAGGAGATCGATGGTCCCATAGCATTGTGGGGATCGGAGGTGCACAAACTTTAAAAAGTTGAGGGTGGGCCGCAATCCAAAATTCGATTTTAGAGAAAGGACACATGGAGGCTCGAGGAGGATTGCGGGACAAAAAGTAGTTTGGTTTCAAATCACTTGTGGGCGTGCCCACAATTGTGTATTTGCGCGAGGTCGTCACCCAAGTTCACATCCGAGGAGGGGTCAAGAGAAAGGGACTAACGCCAACTCCGAGACTTCGCTGAAGCATGAAGGAGAAGATCGCAGGTATCATAAGACCTGCACTAGAGGCCGAAAGGGCCTGTGTTTGATTAAGAGGTGAGACTATAAAGGTCTCAAAGTCTTGTTTGACTTAGAAAATCAGAGAATCTTCACCGGAGGCTAGGGTTGAGTCCCGAAATTTCCAAATGAGAACCCATAGAGAGAGAGAATTTGTTCTTGGAAGGAGGACAATTTTTTTATTTTATTTTTAGCCTCGTTGTGGGTGTGTTACATACCATAATATATCACAACCAGACTGTAAACAATACTAATCACTACAATAATTAAACAACATTAATTTTCTACCATGTTAAATCGCAACCAGACTGTAACAATATTAATCGAAACAATATTTAAACAATATTAAATTATTGTGTTGAAGGCCTTTAAAAGGGAGATAAAACTCTATCAAATGATATTGCTGCTAGGTGAAATCACTGTGTTGAATGGCATGAAAATCATAGGGTAAAAGATGGGTAAAGGCTGGGTAAATCAACCAGAAATAAGTCGTGTGAAGGTTGAGTAAAGACTCCAAGAAAACTCAGAGATAATCAGTCACAAGGAAACGCAGAAGTAGTCAATCACTAGAAAACGTAGATGCAATCAATCACAAAAAAACACGGAGATTTACCATTCAACATTGGCTAACATGCAAAGAAATCGCAGAGATAATATGCCAAGAAATCGATCAGAGGTGAATCAAACAAAATGCAGAGATACTCAATCACAAGAAGGCACAAATATTAATCATAACAGAAATACACAGAGGTAAGAAAGGGTTTGATAACTAGAGAAATTTATCCTTTACTTACTATCCATGCACTGGAAATCAAGGCATTTGAATATATAGGTATTTAAACACCGAAGTGACAACCATCGATTCGACTCCTGATCGACTACTAAGGCATAGACTAATAGCTAAAGAAATAAGGGACAAAAGATAAAAACTCAAGTTTTATTCACATGAAACACTAAAACAAACATCATTAAGTCATTGCAATCAGGGGTTGGGTTCGCCATGGAAATCAATTCAATACCGTAAGAATAAAGGGATTATAAATACCGCAAGAAATCAAGTGCAAGAAATCTCATGGCAACGAAATCTTCAACCCAACATAGATAAATAACATATGTAAATTAAATTCATTCCAAATAACAACTTTAACAACGTACCTTAGCCAAATGCAAATGCTCCGAAGTTGTTGTTCCACACATGCTCCTTTCAACTTGTGCTTTCTAACTGATTTGACCTTACCGGTACCTCCTAGCCAACACTAGGGGTACTCTTCTTCCCCTTGAATCCCCTGAGGCGCAAAGGGCCACACACATGATACCATAGAACTGCTAGCACCTAGATCGCCTCACAAGGTCGAGCTACCACTCGTTACCCGAGTTGGGTATCCCAACTCCCACAAGAGAAAGTTTAGTTAAGATAAAAATTTAGCAGCGTAACGTTACACATAAAGATGATATCCCATACTCCTCCTCCTCCATCCTTTTTATAGAGTCTTCAAGTAATTAGTTTCCCAAATTCTCATTAAATTCCTTTTTCATTTAATTAATTAGGAAAAACCTTCACCTTACACATGTCGCCCGATCCCCTAGTTCCAATAGAAAATTAATTTTATTAATTAATTAATTATTCTTATTTACCTCACCCACCTAAAAGAATTCCTAAAAATGTTCCTTGGTGTCCCAAAATTCCCTTACACTTCTTAAATGAATTACACCTTCCTTAATTCCTAATTGAGTTCATAATTAGAAAGTTCCAAGGGAAATATTCCTTACTAAGTTAGATATTCATCTTTTTCTTTACATTCCCCTTTTTCTTTAAGTTTCCTATTTCTTTTAAGTTTCCCCCTTTTTCCTTTTTAACTAAAAATCAAATTAGTAAGTGTAGATAAAACAACCATTTACCCTTTTTTTTTCTTTAACTAAAAATTAAATTAGTAAGTGTAGATGTAACACCCATTTATCCGTATTTTCTTTTTATCTAAAATTAAATTAGCGAAAATAGATAAAAACAACCATTTCCCTTTTTAAATTTTAATCCTCCATTATAATTTTTACTTTAATAAATAATTTGAATTTATTACCCCCCTTCTTGTTACGTGTTTATTTATTAACATATTTTCTCACCACATGTTCTACTTAGACATAGGTTTAATTTCACTAGGATGGGCAACATTTTCATTCGAGAAAAATTATTTTTAAATCTTACTTATGACATCATTCAATTTAGGGCTGACTTGGTTTATTCACTTACTAGTTAAAATCATGACGCGTCGTTCAAGACGCACTAGGTGATACAAGGGTTCCACTCACCTCTTTATGTTTTCCTTGCGCAACCTGCCCTTCAGGACACACTACATGCTCCAAGGGTGCCACTCGCCTCTTTCTCTTTTTCTTGCACGACATGCCCTTTAGGACACACTATGTGCTCCAAGGGTGTCACTCACCACTTGACTGACTTTGGTAGACGTCAAAATCCCCTAGAGTTCATACTTCGCTAGGTGATCTTGTGGGAGACTAAGGGCCTCTAAGGAATAAGGCCCCTGCCTTATTGCACACCCCTTATAATCATCGTGAGAGACTGCTACAGTCTTCCCTCACAGAATCATGGCTCTTCTCGAACTAGGTAATTGTTAAACTACAGTTCAAGCCACAACGAGAGTGCTAGGAGGTTGTGGCAGGGATGTTGTCCACACCTTTCCCTCAAGTCTTTGGTTTCCCTATGTGACCCCTCTACTCCACATGTGAGTCTGGTCGGCAAGCTATCATCAGCCTGCATCCATCAATGAATAATGTCAACAACATTAATCAATCATCATAAAATCTAATCATATGTACATGTGTCACATCAACAACATTCAAACCCAACAATCCTCTCCCTGACTCGATCCAGAGTCTAAGGGGTTTCATCGATGCCTTTGCATCCTCAATGTCCAAATTCCTACACACTCAGGAGAACCTAGTCAACAACACTTGTCTATGTGAATACAAAACAATAACATATCATTAATCCATAATGTCTCATAATCATAATCGAACAACCGATAGTATAATAATCTAGATCACTTGCAAGCAAGCATCCTCAAGGATAAGTTTTCTCATTGCACGTAAGAGAGGGATGTTACACAAGTTGAAACTCTTGAGTCTTTGTTTGTTTCATTGTGTCTCTAGATAAACTGTGACAACCGACAAGGAAAACCAACTTCGCTATCTAGTCTCACTGTCCCATCATTCGAAACCCATTACCCATCGGTCTACCATTCGAAACCTAGGGCTGACAAGTTGCAATTCTAGAGTATGTGATGAGTGCGATGCACTGAGAAACACTAGATTGATGCAGGTAGTAGGAGAAATTTGAACGCAATAGTCCATTGGAAAGAAACAAAGATGAATGGATTAAGAGGAGTCACGACAACGGGTAAGGTCCTCTTTCCATTGAAAATTCTCTATGATTGTGATCATCTACATAATACTCCTTGTCATTGTGCCTTAGAATTTTTGAATTCTACTTCTCTATCACCTAAATTGCTCGTTCTATTAAAAAATTAACTTTATCAGAGTTGAGTTTTGAGTTTCCATTTACATCAACCTTCTCCAAGTTTTTGATTATTTCTTATTTCCTATCGGACTGATACCTATTGGGGGTTAAAATTTTCCTTTAAATCCTCACCTTTAACCTAGTCTTAGTTGAATTGTGACTTCAGTCATCTACTGATGTATCCTACATTTGTTTTTCCACTATATGTGTATTCAAATATCCTCCCTCAACAAATTATTTATTTATGTTTGTTGAATGTCATGTTTTCCAATTTCCTCCGTCAACAAATTATTTATTTATGTTTGTTGTTTTCCAATTTCCTCCGTCAACAAATTATTTATTTATGTTTGTTGTTTTCCAATTCTCTATGATTGTGATCATCTACATAATACTCCTTGTCATTGTGCCTTAGAATTTTTGAATTCTACTTCTCTATCACCTAAATTGCTCGTTCTATTAAAAAATTAACTTTATCAGAGTTGAGTTTTGAGTTTCCATTTACATCAACCTTCTCCAAGTTTTTGATTATTTCTTATTTCCTATCGGACTGATACCTATTGGGGGTTAAAATTTTCCTTTAAATCCTCACCTTTAACCTAGTCTTAGTCGAATTGTGACTTCAGTCATCTGCTGATGTATCCTACATTTGTTTTTCCACTATATGTGTATTCAAATATCCTCCCTCAACAAATTATTTATTTATGTTTGTTGAATGTCATGTTTTCCAATTTCCTCCGTCAACAAATTCTTTATTTATGTTTGTTGAATGTCATTTTTTTAAGGGAAATTTTGCACTATATGTTCTTTACCTTACTCCAATAGAGATATTATGAGAAAACAGGTAGATGCGGGTGTAGCACTGTCTTAGTCTTGTGTTTGTATGTTTATTCCATCGTCTATGCCAAATAAAATCTCACTCTACCAATGTTAAATAACAAAGTGAATATTTGAAGATCATGAATATTATTAAAGTGTGAGTTGGTAATTATTCTGTATATTTTGTTGAATCAGATCAAATTCTGGTTTCACAGTTTTAAATTAGAAACAGTGTAGGCAGACTCCATTTATTAACTAAACATGAATGTTGAGTAAAGGAGAGGTTACATGTTGGTCAACTAGTTACTTCAACCGTCACGTAAAATTGTGGATGAATTTCCTTAATGGTGGTTAAGGGTAGTCGACTCATAATTCCGCTTTATATTATTTGGAGTAGGAGTCATAGTTTCGTTAATGGTAAATTTTCTAGTGAAAGATCTATGGTTGTTGTTTAGGTTGATACCTTCACCTTCCTATCTTGAGATTAGATTGATATTGAAACTGGTGAAATGAAAACCTTCTGGCTCCCATCATTCTTTGGTTAACTCATAAAATAACCCTCATTCTTTTTAAAATTTATGACAAACAAATTCTTAGCCTACATATTTATTTTCTGAACAAGTGAATTAACTGCCAGGAAGCTAGTCCCTGCCTCGTTGAACAAATTAGGTAAGTAATGTTATTTTTGGATGGTCGTCCATGTATACCTCATATAATAAAGAAATAGAGATCAAACATAACATTCACTTAGATTGTTGTCATAAAAATACATAGAGAACATGTTTCCTTAATTTCTCTGCTACTTTTTTTCAATATTTATTTCAATTTAGCTATATATATTATAAGTTTTGAAAAATAACTTTTTACTAGAAATATAGGTTCTATATAATTCTACAATTATATTTGAGGAGATTCCATTATTAAGGTATTGAGCACCTACACTAACTGAAACATATACATCATATGTTTTTTGAAAAATAGCATACCACTATTACAAAAAATCAAATTTCAATAGGTATTAATAAATTTTATAAATAAAAATTATATATTCGGAAAGGTAATTCAATTTCCTAAGTTTAATATTTTTACACCATATTCAAATTCATTGTAATTGTACCTTGAATAATCCCTCCACATTAACAAACTATTTTTTTCCATGTTTTCATTTCCACTAATGTGTCATGAGAGATCATGATTATCTTGTACCCACCCATATGATTCAATTTGAAAATGATTGGTTGGTTTCCCATAGTAGGGACCACTTCTAAAAGACTGAATAGTGATCAGACTCATCACTGACTGAAACCCATTAGTAAATCCCGAGGGCCTCCTCCAAAAAATCCTCCAAGAGCAAAAATCGATCTAAATGTTAATCTATTCTAGTCTCTCCTACCCTACAATTTGTCTAGGTTGGAGTGAACTTGGTTGGCTCAATATCCAACAATTTGGCTTGCTCAAAATTCTTAATGAATAAATATGAAAGGTTACCCAATTGAGTTTCTAGCCCCCACATATCAGAGGCACCAAGAGAGAAATTGAGGTATCCTCCAATAACCAACATTCCTCTATGAATAGAAGAACTGTTAAAGAAGTGTTCCCAAAATTCCAATATGTTAGAGTAGTGTTTATAAAGGTTCAAGCAAGTGATAATTTTCACCAATTTGAGAGAGAAAAGGAAGGTATTGAAACCTTATGTGAAATCCCACAAATTAGTTAATGTAAAGAGGTATGTCTTCCATCCCATAAATAACTCCCATATCATCCTATGGAATCAACAAAAATGAAGGACCAAATTTTTAAAACCTTAGAGAGTTCATGAGTAACATGTTAACCATTCATCATCATGAAGGTTTATAATAAATGGGTTGTGTGTTTCAGTCAACCACTTCAAGGCAAATTTCTTGGAGGGATTGGTCATCCCTCATAGCTTGCATTAACCCAAGGCGTTTTGATTTCAAGGATATATTGACTTTCACAATTTAAAAAATAAATAAAACTAATATTATCACTTTTGAAAAAATACTCCACACTAGAAAAATTTAATATAGTTATTCAAAAAATATATAAATAAAAATTATATATTCGGAAAGGTAATTCAATTTCCTACGTTTATTTTTTTTACACCATATTCAAATTCATTGTAAAAGTACCTTGAATAATCCCTCCAAGTTAACATATTGTTGTTTTTGGATGTTTTCATTGCCACTAATGCATAATGAGAGACCAACATTATATTGCACCACTCATTAGGATTTAATTTGAAAGGGATTGGTGGGTTTTCCATAGTAGGGACCACTTCTAAAATATTGGATAGTGATCAGAGTCATCACCGAGTGAAACCCATTAATGAATCAGGAGGGCCTCCTCCAAAAATATCCTCCAAGACCAAAAGTTGATCTAAATGTTTATCTATTATAGTCTCTCGTGCCATACAATTTATCTGGTTTGGAGTTAACTTGGCCGACTCAATATCCAACAATTTGGCTTGCTCAAAATTCATATTCAATAAATATGAAAGGTTACCCAATTGTGTTTCTATCCCCCATATCTCATAGACACCAAGAGAGAAATTGAATTCTCCTTCAATAACCAACATTAATCTATGAATCCAAAAACTATTAAAGAAGTGCTCCCAAAATTCCAATATGTTAGATTAGTATTTGTAAAGGTTCAAGAAAGTGACGATTTTCACCAATTTGAGAGAGAAAAGGAAGGTCTCCAACCTAATGGGAAATCACACAAGTTAGATATTGTAAAGAGTATTTCTTCCATCTCATAGTTGACTCCCTAGATCATCTTATGGAATCAACAAAAATGAAAGCCCAACCTTTTAAAATCTTGGAGAGTTCAAGCATAACATTTTCACCATCCATCATGGGTTCTTGCAGATATATGACAGATGAGTTGTGTTTTAATCAACCACTTCAAGGCCAATTTATTTGATGGATTGGCATTCCCTCATAGCCTACATTAACGCAAGATGTTGTAATTCTAAGGATATAATGACTTTCATAATTTAAAAAATATATAAAATTAATATTATAAATTTTGAAGAAACACTCCCCACTAGAAAAATAGGTTCTATACAATTCTATAATTTTTTTATTAAATACCTAACACCTACACTAACAGAAACACATACATTATATTTTTCTTTAAAAATGACATACCACTATTAGAAAAACTCAAATATCACATAGTTATTCAGAAATTCTATAAATAAAAATTATATACTCAGAAAGGAAATTCAATTTCCTACATTTAATATGTTTACACCATATTCAAATTCATTGTAAAAGTACCTTGAACAATCCCTCCAAGTTAACATATTGTTGTTTTCCATGTTTTCATTGTCACTAATGCATCATGAGAGACCATCATTATCTTTGACCCACCCATAGGATTCAATTTGAAAGGGATTTTTGGGTTTCCCATGGTATGGACCACTTCTATAAGATTGGATAATGAACAAATTCATCAACGACTGTAACCCATTAACGAATCATGAGGGCCTCCTCCAAAAATTCCTTCAAGACTAAAAATCAATCTAAATGTTTATCTATTCTAGTCTCTCTTACCCTACAGTTTTTCTAGGTTGGAGTGAACTTGGCCAACTCAATATATAGCAATTTGGCTTGCGCAAAATTCCTAATTTATAAATCTGAAAGGTTACCCAATTGTGCTGGTAGCCCCCATATCTCAGAGGAACCAAGAGAGAAATTGAGGTCTTCTCCAATAACGAACATTCCTCTGTGAAGCCAAGAATTGTTAAAGAAGTGTTTCCTAAATTCCAATCTATTAGAGTAGTGTTTGTAAAGGTTCAAGCAAATGATGATTTTCACCAATTTGAGAGATAAAAGGAAGGTCTCCAAACCTGATGCAAAATCCCACAAGTTAAATAGTGTAAAGAGGTTTGTTTTACATCCCATTACTAAATTCCAAAATCATCTTATGGAATAAAAAAAATGAAGGCCCAATCTTTTAAAATCTTGGAGAGTTTAAGATTAATTTTTTCACCATCCATAATCAGTTCTTCTAGCTATAACAGATGGGTTGTGTGTTTAAATCAACTAGTTCAAGGACAATTTCTTGAAGGGATTGGCCATCCCTCTATAATTCAAGGTTAATAAAATAATTTTGCACCTCCCTTATGGGTAGATTCTCTAAGGGCCTCGATTAGTAACTCTTGTTGATCACTTCTAACATATGAAATAACTTGTTTATGGGCTTTGGAAAGGTAGGTTTTTCTACCTCTCTAACTTGTCTTCGGATTTTTTCCCTCCAATTGACCAAGTCCTCCTTAAGTGCCTCCAAAAAAATCCTATCATATATTACCAGGTTAGATATTGCATTTAGAAATCTCAGATGAGGGGCCCATGGGGAGCCTTCAAGAAAAAGTGACATAGGCACCTTCTCCCGAGGAGGGAGATGTGGATTTAGAGTCTTGGAATCCATGGAATAATATATATATATATATATATATGTGTGTGTGTGTGTGTGTGTGTGTGTGTGTGTGTGTGTGTGGAACCATCTTAGATCCATCTCAATTATGAATCTATCATGGATCGAGAGGAATCAAATCCCTAAAGGTGAAAACATTTTTTAAGTTAAAAAAGGTTTGCACCTATAGAGATTTGATTCCTCTCAACTCACGATAAATCTAGAATTAAGATGAATCTACAATAATTATTTATAAAAAAAATCTTAATATATTATAATAGAAAACATGTAAGCAAAGTATATCATTTACTCATTAAATTTTATTTATAATTATTATAAAATTAACCTTTTCATACATGGAATGATCTCTTCCATTCTCATAATCAATAAATGTAACTTTCCAAATTGCATGTTTGAGTTGGTGCAAAAATCGTGTTATATGAAAAGATTTTGATGAACAATAAGATGGAAACGAGATTCAAAATACCCTTCAACTGTGACACAGATCTATCTCTAAACTGATGATCAAATTGTAACATCCCGCTCTGGCGCACTGAGCGAACTTATTCTTTGAGGACACTTTCTCACAACTGATCTAGATTATTATGATATTAAAACATTTGACTTTGATTATGATGTGTCATGGGTAGATGACATTTTGTTTTACTACATTGACATAGACAGGTGCTATTGAATCGGTTTTACTGAGTGTGCAAGGTTTTTGACCTTGAGGATGCATAGGCATCGATTGAACCCCTTGGAATCTAGATCGATTCAGGGAGTGTGCTATTGGGGTTTGATTGATTTACTGTGATATTAATACATTGATTAGATGATATGATGTGGACATGTTCTGACATGATTTGTTGATGATGCAGGCTAACGATAGCTTGCCGACCAAACTCACATATGGAGTAAAGGGGTCACACATGACTACCAGAGAGGTTGAGGGACAGGTGTGGACAACAGCCCTGCCACATCCTACTAGCACTCCTGTCGTGGCTCGAACTGTAGGTTAATGATTACCAAGTTCGAGAGGACCCATGATGCCACGAGGGAAGAGTGAAACAGTTGCTCACGATGATTCTATGGGCCATGCAATAAGGCGAGGGCCTTATTCCTTAGAATCCCTTAGCCTCCCACAAGTTCATCTGGTGGAGTGTTGACTCCAAGGGTTATTGATGTCTACCAATCAGTCAAGAGGTGAGTGGCACCCTTGGAGCACGTGGTGCATCCTGAAGGGAACATCGCGCAAAAGAAACAAAAGGAGCGAGTGGCACCCTTGGAGCACGAGGTGCGTCCTGAAGGGTACACCGTGCAAAAAAAGAAACAAAAGAGGCGAGTGGCACCCTTGGAGCACCTAGTGTGTCCTGAAGGGCACGCTACGTTGATGATGATAGAGGGATAACCTAGATGGACCTAAGACTATTAACACATTAATAATTTTTTTTAAAAACAATTTCCCTAATTAATTGTCACCCAGATCATAATCTAAGTTCTAAGTCTAAATTTCGTTAGGGGTAAAAATTTTGTCTACTTTAAAAATAAATATATACATATATATAATGAAATTTAAAGGCACTTTAATAATTTGGTCTTCATAAAATTTTTGTGGTAACTTGAAGAAAGTAACAAATTAAATAAAATGTGTGGATGTAAAACGTAAAGAGACAATTAATTATTTTAACTTTTGATAGTTTAAAAAAAAGAACTAAATTAATAATAAAAGTAAAAGAGGTTAATTTTCACAACTGTCATTTCTAGCTCAATAAAAAGGGGAAAGAGGGAAATATAAAAATTAGGAAACTAGGGAATGAGGTAACATAAAAAGGGAAAGAGGGGAACTTATGGTAAAAAGCGAGAGGTCAACTTAGTAAAGAATTTGCATTTAAAGAACCTTCTAAATTGAACTAAATTAGCAATTTCATTTTAGGGAAAGCTTTTAAAACCTGTAAGGGAATCTAGGGACACCTAGGAGTGATTTTAGGAGTAATCCTAGGTGGGTGAGGGAAATGAGACAATTAATAAATTAAAGAAAATAATTATTGGAGGAAAGTGGGGGATGGATGACACTTGTATGAAGGAGAATTTTAGAAGATTTTTATTAAAAGTTAAATTAAATAAGATTTAGGGAAGGAATGGAAGTTCTAATACTCTATAAAATAAAGGGAGGAGAAGGAAGAAGGGGGATCAACTGCTAGCGTAACACTACCTTGCCGGATTAGTGACTCGACTGATTTACTTGTGGGAGTTGGGATTTCCCAACTCGGAGAGGAGTGGTAGCTCGGCCTTGCGAGGCGAGCTGGGAGCTAGGCCTACCATCTAGATAGTGTGTGGCCCCTTTACGGCTCAGGGGGATAAGGGGGAAGCAGAGTACCCCTAGATTTGGCTGGGAGGTACCGGTGAGGTCTCGATGGTCAACGAGCGGGAGCGACACAGAGAGCATGGACGTCATTCGAAGCGGGTGATCAGGCAAAGGTACGCTCTTTGATTTTTAGAGTAGAATGCATTAGGGTTTATGATTTAGATATGCATGGGTATTGGGTAATCTAGATGGAAGAATATTCAACTTCAATCAATGTTGGATCTCGTTGGATTGAATGGTTTTTCTTTATTTACTTACTCCAACGAAATCTTGTGTATTTATCATTGCTATAAAAATTTTACTGTGTAAATTTTGAGTAAACTCTAGCCGTGTATTTATCATTTTGTCTCCATCTCCTGAATGGAAGAACTCACTGTGTAAAGTCACGCTGAAAAACTTGTATCTGGCACACTCTTTTGTAAAATTTGTTACCCAAGAAAACTCCTTCCTGGCATTTTCATTTTTGTAATTAGTTACTGTGAAATTGTTTCTGGAATTCGAAATTTCTGGGTTTTTGTCTTTGTGTCTCCCTCCCCAATTTTCAACTCTGCCCCTTTTTACTTATATCTTGTGTTTAGCACCTAAATCTCGATGAATCTACCTTGATCGATTGTGACTGAATTTTAGTACCTCGGTAAATTAAACTGTACCCGTGCCCATTCCATCCACACCTAAGGGTCTGCAATTTATTTTCTTGATTTAGTATGAATAGGGAACTCACGTAGAAGACTTCTTCATAGTTATTTATATTCAGGTTAACATACCATTGATGTAGTGTTGCATTCGGAGATGCTAGCAGTGTAGCAAATTTGTATTTAGATACAAAACGGTTTCATATTCAATTTCTGGAATGTATTCACAGTGAATCCATGTTTATTTTTGGGGTTATCTCTTAATTACCTGAACAACGATTTCATAGTTTTCATTCTGGATTGTCTCTTGTTGCATGCACAATGAAGATACCTTAGAACAGGCAGGTGAGGTCCTAATTTACGCCTAGCATATTTAATGGCATGTTTTCCTCTTTTCTACGACCAACAAACTTGCAATCCTTCTTGTTCCTTTGCACTCCATCGTAGGGTTTTACCATGCAAGTCATTATGTAGTCTGCCCTCCAATATTCAATAACTTCACTTGCGACAGTTACTTCCAAGCTTGTTTCCCCATGAACACTAACGCTAACAACATGTACATAACTTACTCCAGAAGTAAAGCAAGATCTCTGAGTTGGCTCAACTGCTTCACAGACTTGAGAATAGTAGCGTCCCTTCCACTGTTGTGACCTAAATAAAGGGTTGCACCTCCAAGGCATAAGATCACTCCTCCTCAGTTCTACCACAATTCTTATGTCGTGACCTCCTTTGCACGCAGCTCGTGCTCACGTGGGTAACGAACAGACCCCTTCTTTAACTTCCAATTCTCAAATCTACACTCTGATCACCAGGCCATAGTCTCCTTTGATAACCTTGATACAATAACAACAAAACCAATCCACACAATCACATAGAAATCTTCACATGAAACACACACTTTAACAATCACTCACAAAACAATCTACTCTCACCTAGGAAACTCAATGGATTAACACTCTATATTTTATTTGTTTCTTCTCGTAAGGATTCTAAAGCACTTAGCATCTCAGCTCTAATACATATAGAGAAATGATAGAGTAACATTATTTCATGCACTAAAATTATATTTGTTGTATTATTAATGTTAAATAATGTTACATAATGTTACCGAGGGAGCTCTTATCTTTTTTCCTTATCAATCGGAATACATTGTCATCGTTAAGATTCTGCAGACTTTCTTGTTGGGGCGCAGCGAGAAATTCTGGATTGATTTGATTATATTTTATTATCTATTAGGGACAGACAACGTTGAATATGATCTTAATTACAAGCCATCATTGAATATATTTTTATCATATTTTATTGACTGTCTTCACTTTATACATTTTATTATATATTATGGACAGACAACGCGGATTCAATTCTTAATTAAAAGACCACCAATGACCCAGATGCCGGGAAGTTTGCTATAAGTAGAATTAAATACCCTTCTTGTTTTACCTAACCTATTTGCTATTGAGAATTTATGAGTCTCCCTAGGATAGAAGGAATTATCATTTAGTGTTTTATTGTGGTCGGTTTTCAAATTTTAAAGGAAAGCATTTCATTGATTGAATTTGTATGTTAGCCTAATGTTCGATAAGACAAGTACTTCATAAGATGTTGGGATGAAATATAATAGTACCTACCAAAGGAGGCTAATTATCTCCTTTAGTTTATCATATAATGAGTGAGAAAAATAAATTATAATAAGTGAACCTTTCCTTATTTTAATTATTAGATATATTAATCATTTGGATATAAGTGCAAATATCTAGTTATGGTTCAAGTTAGTTAGAATTATAGGAACTAGAGGTGTAGTTGGTAAGTTTAAATTAATCTGATTATATTGTCTATGCACCAGAATTGAAATTATTATAACATTGGTAGAATTACCTATATTACATAGTAATGGAAAAACTATAGTACTAATGATGAAGGACTTGATTTATAGGTTGCGAAATGGTCCTTATTATATGAGAATTGATTATGGGTTATAAATTGTAGTTATGATGGATATGTTTCAAATTGAAGTTCTTTGATCCTCCTATTATAGTAGTTCATACCAAGATGGCTTACAGATAATTAGATTGTATTGTATTAAATGGTTCGATTCTTGAGCAAGAGATTTATTCCTAAATAATTGATGTTTAAATTCTAGGATTGATGGTTATACTAGGATTGGATAA
Organism: Picea engelmannii; assembly: GCA_009831015.1. NCBI lineage: Eukaryota > Viridiplantae > Streptophyta > Pinopsida > Pinales > Pinaceae > Picea > Picea engelmannii. Next base: position 11,887 of record ML795687.1, on the reverse strand, counting down.
GGGATGTAGACACCTCCATGTTCCTCAGAACAATCTCTAGCCCTGAGACCTTAAATGGTTAAAATCGATGAGAACCTGGGCTTGAGCATTGCTTATGTGTCTTGGAGGTCCTAACCATTGTAGGGTAGGACAGGCGGGTAGTCAGTCTTATTTATTTGTCAATTGATTGTCGTTCAATGCATGTAGATACTTGATGCGCGTCTTAGGTCATCATGTTGTGTTCGTCGTTGTATGTGCCTTGTTATTCATTGGGTGGTGACATAGAGTCTAATGTGTTTATTACCCTTGTACACACGCGCACAACCAATATAAAAAAAATAAAAAAAATTGTACTTGTTATAAGAGGTTCATCATTGTAACGAGGAGGATCTTTACACAAATGTATATATATTGAATGTTATAGGTAATCTGAGGAGAAAACAAAGATATTTCTATTATTTTTATATAGGGAAGGCATAAATTTGATTTAAATGTGGGACTACCACTATCCAGTAATTTGGCACAATGTTAGAGGCCAAGTAATATGGGGAGTTTTGGTAACTTCCTGTTCACACAACAAGTGTGTCACTAGACCTTACATCCAACTACATTATGGATATAAATAATTATCAATCTAGATTGTATTTTTGGTTAAGCATTGTGTACATATTTTTCGAAATTTCCAACATTTTTAAAACTATGTACATTATGAATATTAATAACTATTCATATAGATTGTATTTTTGAATAAGAACTATGTATATAGTTTTGGAAAAGTCAAACATTTCCAAAACTATTTACATTATGAATATTAATAATTATTTATCTAGATTTATTTTTGGATAAACATTGTGTACATAGTTTTAGAACACTCTAATATTTTGAAAACTATTTACACAGTGCTTATCCAAAAATACAATCTACATTATATCTAGCTGTGAAAACTTGGACTCTCAAATTATCCATCTAATTCATGCGTAATTATGAAGAAGTCAATAGTTTCTCAATACTGTAACAGTGACCTGAGATTCTGCCCTTTAATATCCACTTCCGGAAACCACAACGCGTTGTGCCCCCACCATACCAGGAAACTGACCAAACTAACTTCCCACGTCTATAAACATGTTACTAATTGCATGAACCAAGGAGATCAAATGGGGTTGGTTCAACTGACTCAGTGTGGGAAATCTGTCTAGACACATAAATGTCGGTTGAACCTTGAATGGTTCATTTAATCTTGAATATTTTTTGCAAGAAGAGATGTCTCTTACTGAACTAATTTAGTTGTTCCTAAGAATACTAAATGTCTGATTGTGTAAGTGTGTTGGTTTGAGGGGGAGATGAATATCAAACTGTGAATCTGAAAGTGTGTTGCTCAGTGTGAAGGAGATGTGTAATTTTTTTATTTGATATAAAGTTTATATATATATATATATATATATATATATATATATATATATATATATATATATATATATATATATATATAACTCTAAATTTATAATGTATCAAGAGATATCAAATCAATAAAATATTTATTTTATTCTATTTTTAATAAAAAAAATTAATATATTCAAATTATCATTAAAATTAATAATGACCATGAAACTTTAAATTTTATGATATCTAAATTAGATGTACCATCAATAATAATAATATTAAAGATCAACAAACTATGTTCATGTCCATATTTGATTTCTTATTTTAAAAATCAATCAAATTTTATAAGTTTAAATATCAATGTTCAACATTAATTAGATATTAATAAATCCCATAATAACCTTGGATGAAAGTTTGACTAATTTTTGTACATGTTAAAAATATGACCTACATGTGAAACATTTATGACAAAATTGTTAGGCAACGAAAGCAAAACATAGCATAAAATAGGCAAGATCAAACACGCATTAAAACAAGCACAACAAACCCACAATTGACATGGTGATTTATGTGGAAACCCAATGAGGGAAAAAACCACCGGCAATGATTATCGATAATCTTATTATTCAAGGCAGAATTACAATAGCCTTCATATGCATACAATCATCCTCTCTTCTCACACACTCTGTTCTCTACACAGCTTGCTCTCACACTCTTCACACATTGCACTGTTACTTCTATGGGTATGCTCGTATATATAACATATATCACTCAATTACACAAACTGATCATGAATAGATCACATAGTTACACAAACAGTTCATAAATAGATTGTATGCATGTGCAATAACATAGTTGCATGCATGTGCATGTGACCGCATGAGGAAATTCATTGGCATGTTTCCAACAATCTCTACCTTGACAATAATTTGCATGATATATCATGCCCTTAAATAATTCATCACCTTTTCTGCAATCCAAGAGAAGAAAAACACCATTGTAACTTCTCTAACAAAATTGGTTTCGTAAACATGTCTTCATAATTCACTTTTGTATGGACCTTTTTCAAAGACACTCCACCTTCATCAACAACCTGTCTTACAAAATGGTACTTAACATAAATATTCTTCGTCTTACTATGATAAGATGGATTTCTATCCAAATGCATAACACTTCGACTATTGTAAAATACTTTCACCTTGTCCAGCATCCTTCAAAACTCACCCAACAAGCCCTATAACCAAATTTCCTCATTGCATGCATGTGAAGCAACCATATACTCTGTCTCCATAATGGATAAACCAACTACGTTTTGAAGCTGTGACTTCCAACTAACAGGTCCTCCTGCAAGAGTAAAGACATATCCTGAAGTGGATATCCTTTTTTCCAAGTCACCTGTAAAATATGAATCTACATAACCGCAAACTAAATCTCTAGACCCATCATAGGTGATGGAATAAATGCTTGTGCCTCTAAGATATTGAAGCACTCATTTCACTACTTCTCAATGCTCTTTTCCTGAATTTTCCATGTACCGATTAGAAACACCAACTACATGTGAAATATTGGTTCTAGTACAAACCATTGCACACATCAAATTTCCCACTGCATTAACATATGGTACAAAATACATATAATCCTTTTCTTCATCATTACTAGGACACAAACTTGAAGAAATATTGAAATGGGAAGCCAAAGGGGTCTATAAAAGTTTCATATTATTCATACCAAATATCATAAGTATTTTCTCCACATACTTCTGTTGTGATAACCACAACTTACCATTTTTCCTGTCTCTTTGTATCTCCACGCCTAAGAATTTTTTTGTTGTTTCTAGATCCTTCGTAGCAAATGCCCTAGCCAACTGAGCCTTTAATATGTTGATAACAACCATGTTTTTTCTTTCCATAAGCATATCATCAACATATAACACCAAAATACTGAACATGCCATTTTCCAACTTTTTATAGTAAACACAATGATCATATACACTTCTTGTAAAATTTAGGCTCACCATGAAGGAATCAAACTTCTTGTACCATTGCCTGGGAGACCATCTCAGGCCATACAATGACTTCTTGAGTTTGCAAACAAACCTCTTATTGCGATCCTGGACAAACCTTCTGGTTGTTCCATATATATATATATATA
>ML795686.1:196675-206695 GCA_009831015.1 Picea engelmannii | reverse complement strand
AACACTTTAAAACCAAAATACGTGCATTCATAGTTTGATCACAAAGGTAAGTGCATCGAATAACAATGGAATAATTCAAAGTTTCATGAATCAAAACTCCATCAATATCAATCAAATATTAATGAATGGAGGTCTTTCACTTGTGCAACCAAGGCATGTTTAGAACCAAGGGATTATAAACAAGGAGAACAAACATGTTCATAGAAAAAAATGTGACAATTCTATAATAAACCACATGAGCAGTCTTCCTTTGATCAAAAATTGAAACAAAATGTCATTTTCAGCTGCGATTTTTCATGCTTACAGTCATGAAAACAAAAATCAAAAAGAAGATATGTAAAAAGAAACAAGTGACAAGTGTCGTTTAGTGACAATGCTCATGACGAGTAATGAAAATTTAGAGATACTGTGTAGGCAGCTTACAAACAATAGAAATTATATTATTGCTACCAACAATGGAAACACGCTAGGAGAAGCAGTTATCTCTGCCAAATGAACGAGTTCAGATTAGGTTAATCAGAAAAAATTTCGAATCGAAAAACAACCAAAAATTTGTCTGAACATCGTAAACAATTATAATGCATTCTAGTTTTCAGACAACTATTATTTTTAAAGAGACGAAAAATGACAACAATCTTAACAGAAGAGAGTCACGATATTAAAGTTAAAATATTCAATACTGTTGACAGGGCCGTTGCTGCCAGCAAGCGTCCATAGCCTCGATAGGGATGTCAATTAACCCACTCTAATATTTGTATCCTGTCAAGAAGTTCCAGATCAGAATGAAGGACATTTAAGGTTAAAACAGAATCCATATCTGAGAATTTTCTTATACCTGGCATTGCTTCACTGCCAACAGGCCTGTTCAGTATCCCGACGAAGTTATCTTGGTGTCATGCATGCATTTACCCGCTGCCAGCAGACCTGTTCAGTATCCTGGTGGGTTTACAAGCACTTCCCACAACTCTTTGAAAATTTATTTTGTTTTTTTTTTTAAGATATTTAATAGAGCGTGGTAACGATGAAAATTCTAGTTTTTTAACACATCTTATTATGTCACAGACCTTGAAGAAATTTCTTAGTTGTCCTTCATCAAGATTTAGAAATAGTTTGTTAATAAAATCGACTTTCAAGAGCAGGGAGACATCTTTGATTTGTTCTCTCAAGAAACGCTTTTCAAACAACAAGTTACCTTCAACATGGCTGCAAACTCAAAAAAATACCACAATTGATGTTTAAACAACTTTCAACATTCATTTTGGAGGGGAAATTTTTTTGTTCTCTTCGTCTGAGCTAGCCTGTGATGCATGCATGTGTGTTTCAAAAAGAAAGACCGATAAGAATAAAGGAAAAATCAAAACAATCCAGCAAAGAAAAACAAACAGCAAACAAAAAAGAAAATATTTACACAATCTACATGGGAGCGTCATCAGGCAAAGTACCTTTTTAGAGCTTGGTCATTCACCGGAAAGGTGTATGGCTGTCCCTCTAAATTTTGTAATCGGAAGGAACTGGGACCCAATTTCTCAGCAATTAAAAATGGTCCTAACCACAAGTTCTGAAACTTTGTATGCTCTCATTTTCCCTCATGAGGTTTGTCCCATTTTAGGACAATGTCACCTACCTCAAAATTTCTGTCAGAGGCAAAATTGGAATCAAACTAGTTTTTAACAATGAGTTGATGTTGATCCAATTTTCGTTTTGCTTGAGCCATCACTTCTTCTAATTTTAACAAAGCGTTAATTCGACTCTCCAAAGGGGGGCAGTCTTCTTCCTGTACTTTCTGTGATAATTGCAGAGATGGAAGAAGGACATGTGGTGGAAGAATCGCTTCCCTGTCGTAAACGAGAAAGAAATGTGAGTTACCCACAGCAGTTTTAGGAGTTACTCTATCAACCCAGATTGTGTTTAACAATGCGTTATGCCAATTTTTATGGTTTTTGAAGATCGTCCTCTTGATAATTTTGATCATATTCTTATTAGTTGATTCTACCAAACCGTTGCCTTGGGGGTAATAGCTGGCATAATACTTTAATTTAATTCATTTTTCTAGAGCGAAATCACTCATTTTAAGAGACGAAAAATAAGAAGAATTATCAAATACCAGGCATTCAAGGATACCGAAACAAGTAATAATATTTGAATTCAAGAAGGATATTACCTGGTTGGTTTTTACAGATTTTAATGGGGCAGCCTTGGACCACCTGGTGAAGTAATTTGTGGTTGTTATGATATATTTATGCTACTGTGAGGATGGCAGATTGATTGGGCCTATAATATCCAGGCCCCACTATTGAAAAGGGGAGTCTACCAAAACTGGTTGCAAAGGGAAAGCTAGTTTATGTATCCATCTGGATGCTTTTTGACAAATCACACACTTGTGACATAAAGCATGAGCATCTTTAAAAAGGGTAGGCTAGTAATAACCTGCTCTTAATACTTTATGGGAAGTGGTGTCTCCACCAAAATGCCCACTAGCTTCTCCTGCATGCAATTCCAATAAGACTTTTTCTACTTCACCTTTCTCAAGACAGTGCATTAGTACACCATCAAAATTTTGACGAAACAAAATACCATTAATCAGCTGAAAAGAAGCAGATTTTAATCTTAATGCTCTCCTTTTTGTGGGATCAAGGTGACAAGGGGTTGATCCGTGTATAAGACATAATTTTATGTCATCGTACCAAGGACTAACGGGGTTTTGCGCACAACAGATTTGATTTTGATAGTGTTGTCCTGGATTTAACATATCATTTTCCTCTTGTTGTCCTACAGCTGAATCAACGACCAATTTGCATAAACCTTGGCCTCTTACTATTTTTGTTGGGGTGATTTCTATGTCATATTTTCGCAAGGATGTGACCCAATTTTCCCTTTTTTCGCCTAGTTCTTTATGTACTAACAAATTTCTGACAATCAGGTAAGGGACAATGATTTCCATCCTAGATTTCAACAAATAAGATCAGAAGTGCTTTACTTCTTTAAAAACAGCATAGGCTTGTTGATCTACTGCTGGGTAATTAAGTTTCGCTCCCTTGAAGGCTGAGCTCATAAAGGCAATTGGGACTTCATTGTTTTCAGCGTTCTTTTGAGTTAGGATGGAAATGTACGAGCAGTTAGAGGAAAACGTGTAAAGGGTGAAGTCTTTCAAAAAGTCGGGGCTCATTAGAGAAGGAGCATCTATTATGGCCCTTTTTATTGAATCAAAATCTTGGCTTTCTAAAGGTCCCCAATGGTATTGTACATCCTTTTTTATTAGGTTTTGTAACGGTCTCACCATTTCTGAAAAGTTGGGGACGAATCTTCTAACAAAGTTTATCTGACCTAAGAAAGATTGCATGGAATTTTTTGACGAGGGAGGGGGAAGTTTCGAAATGACTTGAGTCCTTTCAGGGTCGATAATCATCCCTTCGCTCAATACAATGAATCCGAGGAGCTTACCTTGTTCTACTGTGAACATAGATTTTTTAGGATTCAAAGAAATGTCGTATTTACGACATCGCTGTAGAACGGATATTAAATGAGTTAGATGATCCTCTTTATTTTTCAAGAAGACAGTGACGTCATCTAGGTAAACTACTACACATTGATTGATTAAGCCTCGAAAAGCGATGTCCATCGCTCTCTGGAAAGTGGCACCAGCGTTTATGAGTCCAAAGGGCACTTTTCTATAAGCGTAGGTGCCCCATGGAGTGCGGAAGGTGGTTTTGAGTTGGTCTGAGGGAAACATAAGAACTTGGTTATACCCTGAAAAACCATCCAACAAGGATAATCTTTCAGAACCAGATACATGTTGAAGGATCTGTTCCATGGGAGGGAGAGGGTAGTTGTCTTTATCAGACGCTCGGTTAAGATTTTGGAAATCAACACATAATCGAATTTCACCACTCTTCTTTCTGACAGGGACAAGATTAGAGACCCATTATGTGTGCCTAACTGGGAAAATTATCTTAGCATTCAGGAGTTTATTTAATTCCTTCTTGACCGTTGGTTCGAGCTTTGGGTGCATTTTCCTTAACTTTTGTTGAAAAGGTTAGGTTTGGGGTTTCACGGGAATAACGTGTTGTATGATGTTGGAATCAAAGGTTTTTAGGTCGTCGTACGTCCAAGCAAAAACATCTTTGAATTCCTTAAACAACTTAATAAATTCTACTTTTTCTTTCTCAGAACATCCCAACCCTAAATTAATGCACTGTGGATTGTCATTAGTTCCCAAATTTACTTTTTCATGCGTCAAGGAGGAACTATTCATTTTATAGTTCACATATTTTATGAACTTGTCGTGAAGATCATAAAAATTTTCTAATCTAACCACAGATTTCGGGATAGATTTTACCATGTCTGATGAAGATTCTGGAGATCTCGAATCTGGTATTATCGTAAAGTCATGAAGATTTTCGTCATGATTACCTTCGTCGATCACCGCACCCTGGAAAGTTTCTTCCATATGCAGAAAACTTATAATCTGTTGATCATCATCGAAGACTCTCCAATTCGTGATGTTGTCTGGGATGGATGGTCTAAACAACAGTTCAACGAAAAATGCATTCGGAGATAAGCCTTCTGCAGGAAAATTTTTTGAAGCGACATTAGCTAACAAATCAGCTTCTGAATTATTCAATCTAGGAATAGAATTTATGTTAAATGTAGAAAACGTGTTCATCAAATTCCATACCTCAGTTTGATAGCTTTTAAGGTGCGGGGACAAACAGTGGATAGAATTTTTTACCTATCTAACCACGATTTCTGAATCACCAAAGACAGACAAATTTTGAATGTTTAAATCCGATGCTTTTCTGAGGCCTTGCAGGAGTGCCTCATATTCGGCTGTATTGTTTGTACATTTGAATTCTAACTGAAAAGAAATCAGAGTCTTGTTACCTACCGAGTCGATGACCACACAACCTGCACCAGCTCCTTCCTTAGATTTTGACCCATCAAAGTAAAGAGACCATATTTGATTTTCGTCAGTTGCATGTGACCACTGAGATAAAGTTGTTGGTTGTGTATATGTCAAAATTTCAGACTGTTGTTCTGGGTCAGTGATGGTAGAAGTTTCGGCCATGAAATTGCCAAAAAAAGTATCCATACCTTGTATTTTCGACGAATTGGTAGAAGGAGTGAATGTTTCATTGGGATAATTTAAATCAGTCACCATGAACTTCAGATAACGTTCACGATTTACCTTGATTTTGTTGGGATTTCCATTCTTGGGGAGCCACAAGTGAGAGCAATCCGTTGCAAAATAGTCATGTAATTGTTACGACCAGTCTCTACTTAAAAACAAACCATAAACTTCCGGGATATCTACAACAATAATATCAATCACTTGATGAACTTTAGGATTAGACGACAATCTTATAAGCACATTTCCTAATTCGCCTATCACTTTAACACTAATTCGATCAAGCTGGATAATTTTCAAGGTGGATAGTTGAACTTCAGCATTAATCTTTTGACAGATAGACCAAGGCATTATGTTAGATCACGCACCTGAATATACCATGCAGTTATGTACATTCCTATTGAAAATTTCAAACGTTAACAAAAATGGAGGGACATTTCTGCGAGTATTAATGGTGGAAGTTTGTTGCTTTTTACTCGCAGCCTCTGAAACTGGTTTATCTACATTTGTTACATTATTTACAGGAAGGTCTCTTTTATCATGAGGCTCGAATGTAGTTTTGACATAGGCCTTCTGAGGAATTTTGGGGTTGTTTTGAACACCTTTGTTACCGCTTGGATTGTTATTTTTTTTGTTCTCTGCAATATTCTGCGACATTTTTTGCAGAAGAAAAGGGAATTCTAATAATTTGTAAACAGAGATGTTAGCCCTAAGATTTTTTAGATATTCAATTGAATCATAATCTAAACTTGGGTTTACTGAATTTTGTATAGTCTCAGTTGATTTAGACTGTTTTTTAGGCAAAGTCGTCATAATTTCATAAGAAGGATTATTTGATGTCTTGCTCCTAATATTGTAAGGATGCACTGTTTCGAAATTAACTTGAAAAATGCTATCCGAAAAATGTCCGAAAATATTCGAAGAGGATTCATATTCTTCTATTGTCTCTTGTTCAACTACCTCTTCAGAGTCTTGGGAGGAATCAAGTTGTCATGTGCTTCTAGGATCGTTTGAATAGAAAATTGCAGGCTTTCTAGATTTAGGCCTTCAGTATTTGAATTAGTTCAGTTGGTGGGAAAAGTCTTCCTAAAAGGGGGTTTGTAAGGCCCTTTTCTCGAAGAAGCTTCTTCAGCCGACCTTTTCAAATCTATAACTTGGTTGGACAATTTTTGAACGACTTTCTGTAAGTTTTCTAAATCCGAACTCTCAGGTTGAGCTTTGTTTTGGAAAGGTCTAAGAAGGATTTCGATTTTCTTTTTGGAAGATGAACTAGTCTCTATATCGTTGCTAGTAGTGTCTTTTAAACTAAGAATGTCTTTCTCAATCTGACTGGCCTCTTTGAAGGCTTCTAACAATGTGTCTTTCTTGGATCTCCTTACCCAAATGGCTATGTTTTGATGTAATTCTTTCGTGTAGCATGCGACAATAAGATTCTCGGCAGGCATCGAATCCGTAGGGATTTGATTCTTTAGTGTGAGGAACCTTTGATTAAAGTCTTTGATCTTTTCTTTGGGGTTCATTTTTAAACTAGAAATCTCCATGACTAGAACTTCAGGAGACTTGTCGTCTCTGAACTTCTCAAGGAAATAGGATTCAAATTTCTCCCATGACACTATGGTGTGGGGCTGTTGGGAAAAGTACCAGGTAGAGGCATTGCCTTCAAAGGTGTAGGGAAAGAATATACAGACTACGTATTCGTGCTCAACACTACAGAGTCTAATGGATAACATAAACTTTTTGATGTGATCTTCAACGATCTATTTGGAGTCCGGGTCAAATTTAGGGAGCCATTTCTCTAGGTGTTTGGGTAAAGGATATTGAGGCCCAGGTATAGCCACTACATCTTGGTCGAGCCAGGGTCTGGTAGGATTGTTTGCATTGGCCATAGGAGTGGGTGGTGTCGAAGGTTGGGATGAAGAACTGCCTTCGTCTGAGGATTCTTCTCCAGAAGAAGAAGGAGATGAAGGAGGTGGTGATGGTGGAATACCAGATCCTCCTTCTGTAGGAGTGAGGCTTGGATCTATAGGGTTTAAGGTGAGGTCAATACCTCCAAGTTGTTCTCTGATATCAGAGAAGTTTAATGGTTGATTCAAAGGTCGGTTTGTTTGTCTTATACGGGCTAAGGCACTGTGCATTCTTATGAGAGATTGATGAACAATATCTTGTATATCACCACCTAAAGGATTTGGAGTTACTGGTTCAATCGTGATCCATAGATCATCATTTGATTTGGTTGTTGTTTGAGGGACAATTTTGCCATATGAACGACTTCTAGTTACTATAGGTGAGCGGGTAGGTGGGGGAGGAGTTTTACGACCTCCTCGTGCCATTAATAGTTTTCAGGCCCTCCTTCTAGCGCCATTTGTTGACAGGCAAAATTGACTGCTCATCAACTGGAGGACTGAATCCGGTCTGGGGTTGTTCAATTAACCCAATCCATTTGGATTAATTCACTCCGACGGGTTTAGCAGCTCCGTTGGCCACTCTAAGTCCTAAAGAAAGAGAAAAAATAACTAAAGGAAAAACAAGGATCTAATAAATGACAATCGCTAACAAATATATACACATCTAATATACATCTATAGTTTAACTAATTAATACTTATGAAATAATTCTACTTATAATATGCACAATATATATAAATGATTCTATTTCTAATATATATAATATGTACAAAATACGAATTTAATCTAAATCTGTGAAAATCGAATGTAGTTTGATTTTTTAAACAACAGTAAAGCTATTATCTAATCTTTTTTATTTGTTTTCTTATAATGTTTATACAAAAGAAATTGAATATCAAACTGTCTAATTAAACAAAAGAAATAATAGATGGTAAAAATGTTTTAACTACAGGGAACTTCTATATCTATTATACTAATGATATTAAATAACAAGTTGACCTGTTATCGCATCCAATATCTGTTCGATGTGTAGCATCCAGTCACCTTATCTGACGAGGTAAACCTGCAGCAGATCCTGAAATTACTTCTCATAAATGTGAAGCAGGAATAATGAAGTTGGAATGACAGAACACATAAAAGATATAATCACAACAATCTCATAATTTTACAAGTAGCCACATTAATATAAATCCTGCTGTGAGAACTTGTCTATAAACGTTCAATCAAAGATAAAGATAAATCTCTTAATTCAAGTTTAAACAAATGATTATTGTGTGTTAAATATGGAACATGAAACATGGATATTATATAAACTTTTATCATACCAACTTGTAGTAAACCATGACAGCGAAAGCAATCATAATATATTTACAAATTGAAATAAACATGACTTGAATAAAAACACAATACAAAAAAGCTAAAGCTGTGACGAGTATTATATTTCATTCAAGTCTGTAAATGAAAAATCCATAGTCTTTCCCCAGGCTGAGATGATGCCATGTTTACAAAATAATATGCTTATATAGGTTCCAGGAAACATAACTATTTCCTGTTGATAATATCAAATCTGTTCCAAAAATGTGGGGGATGCAACCACCCTGATTTCACTGAATAAAAACATTAATAGCCTAATCTATTTACTAAAAACATAAAGTTCATATGGCTGGGAGATCTCAAAAGTGCCTCAAATCTCCTTAGAAATCATGGGTTCCTGAAAACAAATGAAAATGGGATGATTTTAGATATGTTTTCAATTGTCAAATCAAGCAATTTGAATTTTTCTAACTAGCTACAGAATCTTACGATTTTGTAGCTAGTTATAATAGAAAATACAATCATATTTTATTCAATAAACAAAACAAGATAATATTTATAAGAGAGATAATCAATTCAATCAAATCGTATATCCTAAATTGAGAGTGACAAAATCATGCTAAAATTAAAAACACAATCATACCTCAAATCATGGTATCAAAGCATATCAAGCAATCTTGGAGCTTACGATTGCTGTTGTTGCCTCTACATTCTTAAAAATGACAGATCCTGTAGTTTTTAGGTGTTTCTCCTTTGCTTGAGTTAGCAAAGGCACATATGTATAATACCTGTCGATCCAGGATCGACATTCATCACACTGTGGTTGTAGGGACTGTGCATTGGCACTGACAGCATTAAGGGTTGGAGAATCGTCCACGCGAAAGGTAGGTTTATCACAAAGTCGAATTCCCGAGAAATCAGGGTTATCCTTTAGACATGGAGGCAGGTTGTTTACATATTCATAGGGTGTATCAGGATAGATCCCGTATGACATGGGGTCTTCTTCAGCCAAAAACCTCTCAATTTCCAAGTCTGAATCTTCATTCACATCAATTATGTTGATTGTGTCTGCACAGGGTTTTAATTTATTTCGAGCACATCATGAAATCAAACGACCAGCCCTTTTATTCTTAAAATTAACATCGACACTATCGTTTAGCTTCTTCCCTGTGGGTTTTTTAACCGTTTTAGTGCAACTCTTTGGGTGAGAACCTAGTTGAGTAACATCAGGGTAGGTCGAAGGTTCATTATTAAGGGCAAGATCACAGGGAAGGAGTGGTGGAGGAGAGGTGGTAGGTTTCATAAGGGTTTTTATGATAACCATCTTATCAACCTGTCTCAACTCACTATTTTCAAAGCCATTTCATAAAATAAATGCATTCCAACAATCATTTTGTAATTACAACTGATGCACAAGGATAATTTTAATTAAACGATGATGGAATAAACTTGAATCGGACCTCTGTTTCTTAAACCGTTTCCCCATCTTGTGCAAACTTCTAAGCAGGAAGTAGGGCATATTCAACGGGAATCCAATGAAACTCATAAGCAATCGCAGATGATACAGGAAAACTAACCCAAATCTTCCTTTACACGTAATGAATTGTTTCACAATAGCAAGTAGATCATGCCACCTAGGTTTTAAGGATGAGACTGGCATACCTCGATCGCAACTAG
>ML795686.1:186555-196575 GCA_009831015.1 Picea engelmannii | reverse complement strand
AACACTTTAAAACCAAAATACGTGCATTCATAGTTTGATCACAAAGGTAAGTGCATCGAATAACAATGGAATAATTCAAAGTTTCATGAATCAAAACTCCATCAATATCAATCAAATATTAATGAATGGAGGTCTTTCACTTGTGCAACCAAGGCATGTTTAGAACCAAGGGATTATAAACAAGGAGAACAAACATGTTCATAGAAAAAAATGTGACAATTCTATAATAAACCACATGAGCAGTCTTCCTTTGATCAAAAATTGAAACAAAATGTCATTTTCAGCTGCGATTTTTCATGCTTACAGTCATGAAAACAAAAATCAAAAAGAAGATATGTAAAAAGAAACAAGTGACAAGTGTCGTTTAGTGACAATGCTCATGACGAGTAATGAAAATTTAGAGATACTGTGTAGGCAGCTTACAAACAATAGAAATTATATTATTGCTACCAACAATGGAAACACGCTAGGAGAAGCAGTTATCTCTGCCAAATGAACGAGTTCAGATTAGGTTAATCAGAAAAAATTTCGAATCGAAAAACAACCAAAAATTTGTCTGAACATCGTAAACAATTATAATGCATTCTAGTTTTCAGACAACTATTATTTTTAAAGAGACGAAAAATGACAACAATCTTAACAGAAGAGAGTCACGATATTAAAGTTAAAATATTCAATACTGTTGACAGGGCCGTTGCTGCCAGCAAGCGTCCATAGCCTCGATAGGGATGTCAATTAACCCACTCTAATATTTGTATCCTGTCAAGAAGTTCCAGATCAGAATGAAGGACATTTAAGGTTAAAACAGAATCCATATCTGAGAATTTTCTTATACCTGGCATTGCTTCACTGCCAACAGGCCTGTTCAGTATCCCGACGAAGTTATCTTGGTGTCATGCATGCATTTACCCGCTGCCAGCAGACCTGTTCAGTATCCTGGTGGGTTTACAAGCACTTCCCACAACTCTTTGAAAATTTATTTTGTTTTTTTTTTTAAGATATTTAATAGAGCGTGGTAACGATGAAAATTCTAGTTTTTTAACACATCTTATTATGTCACAGACCTTGAAGAAATTTCTTAGTTGTCCTTCATCAAGATTTAGAAATAGTTTGTTAATAAAATCGACTTTCAAGAGCAGGGAGACATCTTTGATTTGTTCTCTCAAGAAACGCTTTTCAAACAACAAGTTACCTTCAACATGGCTGCAAACTCAAAAAAATACCACAATTGATGTTTAAACAACTTTCAACATTCATTTTGGAGGGGAAATTTTTTTGTTCTCTTCGTCTGAGCTAGCCTGTGATGCATGCATGTGTGTTTCAAAAAGAAAGACCGATAAGAATAAAGGAAAAATCAAAACAATCCAGCAAAGAAAAACAAACAGCAAACAAAAAAGAAAATATTTACACAATCTACATGGGAGCGTCATCAGGCAAAGTACCTTTTTAGAGCTTGGTCATTCACCGGAAAGGTGTATGGCTGTCCCTCTAAATTTTGTAATCGGAAGGAACTGGGACCCAATTTCTCAGCAATTAAAAATGGTCCTAACCACAAGTTCTGAAACTTTGTATGCTCTCATTTTCCCTCATGAGGTTTGTCCCATTTTAGGACAATGTCACCTACCTCAAAATTTCTGTCAGAGGCAAAATTGGAATCAAACTAGTTTTTAACAATGAGTTGATGTTGATCCAATTTTCGTTTTGCTTGAGCCATCACTTCTTCTAATTTTAACAAAGCGTTAATTCGACTCTCCAAAGGGGGGCAGTCTTCTTCCTGTACTTTCTGTGATAATTGCAGAGATGGAAGAAGGACATGTGGTGGAAGAATCGCTTCCCTGTCGTAAACGAGAAAGAAATGTGAGTTACCCACAGCAGTTTTAGGAGTTACTCTATCAACCCAGATTGTGTTTAACAATGCGTTATGCCAATTTTTATGGTTTTTGAAGATCGTCCTCTTGATAATTTTGATCATATTCTTATTAGTTGATTCTACCAAACCGTTGCCTTGGGGGTAATAGCTGGCATAATACTTTAATTTAATTCATTTTTCTAGAGCGAAATCACTCATTTTAAGAGACGAAAAATAAGAAGAATTATCAAATACCAGGCATTCAAGGATACCGAAACAAGTAATAATATTTGAATTCAAGAAGGATATTACCTGGTTGGTTTTTACAGATTTTAATGGGGCAGCCTTGGACCACCTGGTGAAGTAATTTGTGGTTGTTATGATATATTTATGCTACTGTGAGGATGGCAGATTGATTGGGCCTATAATATCCAGGCCCCACTATTGAAAAGGGGAGTCTACCAAAACTGGTTGCAAAGGGAAAGCTAGTTTATGTATCCATCTGGATGCTTTTTGACAAATCACACACTTGTGACATAAAGCATGAGCATCTTTAAAAAGGGTAGGCTAGTAATAACCTGCTCTTAATACTTTATGGGAAGTGGTGTCTCCACCAAAATGCCCACTAGCTTCTCCTGCATGCAATTCCAATAAGACTTTTTCTACTTCACCTTTCTCAAGACAGTGCATTAGTACACCATCAAAATTTTGACGAAACAAAATACCATTAATCAGCTGAAAAGAAGCAGATTTTAATCTTAATGCTCTCCTTTTTGTGGGATCAAGGTGACAAGGGGTTGATCCGTGTATAAGACATAATTTTATGTCATCGTACCAAGGACTAACGGGGTTTTGCGCACAACAGATTTGATTTTGATAGTGTTGTCCTGGATTTAACATATCATTTTCCTCTTGTTGTCCTACAGCTGAATCAACGACCAATTTGCATAAACCTTGGCCTCTTACTATTTTTGTTGGGGTGATTTCTATGTCATATTTTCGCAAGGATGTGACCCAATTTTCCCTTTTTTCGCCTAGTTCTTTATGTACTAACAAATTTCTGACAATCAGGTAAGGGACAATGATTTCCATCCTAGATTTCAACAAATAAGATCAGAAGTGCTTTACTTCTTTAAAAACAGCATAGGCTTGTTGATCTACTGCTGGGTAATTAAGTTTCGCTCCCTTGAAGGCTGAGCTCATAAAGGCAATTGGGACTTCATTGTTTTCAGCGTTCTTTTGAGTTAGGATGGAAATGTACGAGCAGTTAGAGGAAAACGTGTAAAGGGTGAAGTCTTTCAAAAAGTCGGGGCTCATTAGAGAAGGAGCATCTATTATGGCCCTTTTTATTGAATCAAAATCTTGGCTTTCTAAAGGTCCCCAATGGTATTGTACATCCTTTTTTATTAGGTTTTGTAACGGTCTCACCATTTCTGAAAAGTTGGGGACGAATCTTCTAACAAAGTTTATCTGACCTAAGAAAGATTGCATGGAATTTTTTGACGAGGGAGGGGGAAGTTTCGAAATGACTTGAGTCCTTTCAGGGTCGATAATCATCCCTTCGCTCAATACAATGAATCCGAGGAGCTTACCTTGTTCTACTGTGAACATAGATTTTTTAGGATTCAAAGAAATGTCGTATTTACGACATCGCTGTAGAACGGATATTAAATGAGTTAGATGATCCTCTTTATTTTTCAAGAAGACAGTGACGTCATCTAGGTAAACTACTACACATTGATTGATTAAGCCTCGAAAAGCGATGTCCATCGCTCTCTGGAAAGTGGCACCAGCGTTTATGAGTCCAAAGGGCACTTTTCTATAAGCGTAGGTGCCCCATGGAGTGCGGAAGGTGGTTTTGAGTTGGTCTGAGGGAAACATAAGAACTTGGTTATACCCTGAAAAACCATCCAACAAGGATAATCTTTCAGAACCAGATACATGTTGAAGGATCTGTTCCATGGGAGGGAGAGGGTAGTTGTCTTTATCAGACGCTCGGTTAAGATTTTGGAAATCAACACATAATCGAATTTCACCACTCTTCTTTCTGACAGGGACAAGATTAGAGACCCATTATGTGTGCCTAACTGGGAAAATTATCTTAGCATTCAGGAGTTTATTTAATTCCTTCTTGACCGTTGGTTCGAGCTTTGGGTGCATTTTCCTTAACTTTTGTTGAAAAGGTTAGGTTTGGGGTTTCACGGGAATAACGTGTTGTATGATGTTGGAATCAAAGGTTTTTAGGTCGTCGTACGTCCAAGCAAAAACATCTTTGAATTCCTTAAACAACTTAATAAATTCTACTTTTTCTTTCTCAGAACATCCCAACCCTAAATTAATGCACTGTGGATTGTCATTAGTTCCCAAATTTACTTTTTCATGCGTCAAGGAGGAACTATTCATTTTATAGTTCACATATTTTATGAACTTGTCGTGAAGATCATAAAAATTTTCTAATCTAACCACAGATTTCGGGATAGATTTTACCATGTCTGATGAAGATTCTGGAGATCTCGAATCTGGTATTATCGTAAAGTCATGAAGATTTTCGTCATGATTACCTTCGTCGATCACCGCACCCTGGAAAGTTTCTTCCATATGCAGAAAACTTATAATCTGTTGATCATCATCGAAGACTCTCCAATTCGTGATGTTGTCTGGGATGGATGGTCTAAACAACAGTTCAACGAAAAATGCATTCGGAGATAAGCCTTCTGCAGGAAAATTTTTTGAAGCGACATTAGCTAACAAATCAGCTTCTGAATTATTCAATCTAGGAATAGAATTTATGTTAAATGTAGAAAACGTGTTCATCAAATTCCATACCTCAGTTTGATAGCTTTTAAGGTGCGGGGACAAACAGTGGATAGAATTTTTTACCTATCTAACCACGATTTCTGAATCACCAAAGACAGACAAATTTTGAATGTTTAAATCCGATGCTTTTCTGAGGCCTTGCAGGAGTGCCTCATATTCGGCTGTATTGTTTGTACATTTGAATTCTAACTGAAAAGAAATCAGAGTCTTGTTACCTACCGAGTCGATGACCACACAACCTGCACCAGCTCCTTCCTTAGATTTTGACCCATCAAAGTAAAGAGACCATATTTGATTTTCGTCAGTTGCATGTGACCACTGAGATAAAGTTGTTGGTTGTGTATATGTCAAAATTTCAGACTGTTGTTCTGGGTCAGTGATGGTAGAAGTTTCGGCCATGAAATTGCCAAAAAAAGTATCCATACCTTGTATTTTCGACGAATTGGTAGAAGGAGTGAATGTTTCATTGGGATAATTTAAATCAGTCACCATGAACTTCAGATAACGTTCACGATTTACCTTGATTTTGTTGGGATTTCCATTCTTGGGGAGCCACAAGTGAGAGCAATCCGTTGCAAAATAGTCATGTAATTGTTACGACCAGTCTCTACTTAAAAACAAACCATAAACTTCCGGGATATCTACAACAATAATATCAATCACTTGATGAACTTTAGGATTAGACGACAATCTTATAAGCACATTTCCTAATTCGCCTATCACTTTAACACTAATTCGATCAAGCTGGATAATTTTCAAGGTGGATAGTTGAACTTCAGCATTAATCTTTTGACAGATAGACCAAGGCATTATGTTAGATCACGCACCTGAATATACCATGCAGTTATGTACATTCCTATTGAAAATTTCAAACGTTAACAAAAATGGAGGGACATTTCTGCGAGTATTAATGGTGGAAGTTTGTTGCTTTTTACTCGCAGCCTCTGAAACTGGTTTATCTACATTTGTTACATTATTTACAGGAAGGTCTCTTTTATCATGAGGCTCGAATGTAGTTTTGACATAGGCCTTCTGAGGAATTTTGGGGTTGTTTTGAACACCTTTGTTACCGCTTGGATTGTTATTTTTTTTGTTCTCTGCAATATTCTGCGACATTTTTTGCAGAAGAAAAGGGAATTCTAATAATTTGTAAACAGAGATGTTAGCCCTAAGATTTTTTAGATATTCAATTGAATCATAATCTAAACTTGGGTTTACTGAATTTTGTATAGTCTCAGTTGATTTAGACTGTTTTTTAGGCAAAGTCGTCATAATTTCATAAGAAGGATTATTTGATGTCTTGCTCCTAATATTGTAAGGATGCACTGTTTCGAAATTAACTTGAAAAATGCTATCCGAAAAATGTCCGAAAATATTCGAAGAGGATTCATATTCTTCTATTGTCTCTTGTTCAACTACCTCTTCAGAGTCTTGGGAGGAATCAAGTTGTCATGTGCTTCTAGGATCGTTTGAATAGAAAATTGCAGGCTTTCTAGATTTAGGCCTTCAGTATTTGAATTAGTTCAGTTGGTGGGAAAAGTCTTCCTAAAAGGGGGTTTGTAAGGCCCTTTTCTCGAAGAAGCTTCTTCAGCCGACCTTTTCAAATCTATAA
This sequence comes from Picea engelmannii, assembly GCA_009831015.1. Lineage (NCBI taxonomy): Eukaryota > Viridiplantae > Streptophyta > Pinopsida > Pinales > Pinaceae > Picea > Picea engelmannii. Next base: position 190,297 of record ML795686.1, on the reverse strand, counting down.
CTTGGTTGGACAATTTTTGAACGACTTTCTGTAAGTTTTCTAAATCCGAACTCTCAGGTTGAGCTTTGTTTTGGAAAGGTCTAAGAAGGATTTCGATTTTCTTTTTGGAAGATGAACTAGTCTCTATATCGTTGCTAGTAGTGTCTTTTAAACTAAGAATGTCTTTCTCAATCTGACTGGCCTCTTTGAAGGCTTCTAACAATGTGTCTTTCTTGGATCTCCTTACCCAAATGGCTATGTTTTGATGTAATTCTTTCGTGTAGCATGCGACAATAAGATTCTCGGCAGGCATCGAATCCGTAGGGATTTGATTCTTTAGTGTGAGGAACCTTTGATTAAAGTCTTTGATCTTTTCTTTGGGGTTCATTTTTAAACTAGAAATCTCCATGACTAGAACTTCAGGAGACTTGTCGTCTCTGAACTTCTCAAGGAAATAGGATTCAAATTTCTCCCATGACACTATGGTGTGGGGCTGTTGGGAAAAGTACCAGGTAGAGGCATTGCCTTCAAAGGTGTAGGGAAAGAATATACAGACTACGTATTCGTGCTCAACACTACAGAGTCTAATGGATAACATAAACTTTTTGATGTGATCTTCAACGATCTATTTGGAGTCCGGGTCAAATTTAGGGAGCCATTTCTCTAGGTGTTTGGGTAAAGGATATTGAGGCCCAGGTATAGCCACTACATCTTGGTCGAGCCAGGGTCTGGTAGGATTGTTTGCATTGGCCATAGGAGTGGGTGGTGTCGAAGGTTGGGATGAAGAACTGCCTTCGTCTGAGGATTCTTCTCCAGAAGAAGAAGGAGATGAAGGAGGTGGTGATGGTGGAATACCAGATCCTCCTTCTGTAGGAGTGAGGCTTGGATCTATAGGGTTTAAGGTGAGGTCAATACCTCCAAGTTGTTCTCTGATATCAGAGAAGTTTAATGGTTGATTCAAAGGTCGGTTTGTTTGTCTTATACGGGCTAAGGCACTGTGCATTCTTATGAGAGATTGATGAACAATATCTTGTATATCACCACCTAAAGGATTTGGAGTTACTGGTTCAATCGTGATCCATAGATCATCATTTGATTTGGTTGTTGTTTGAGGGACAATTTTGCCATATGAACGACTTCTAGTTACTATAGGTGAGCGGGTAGGTGGGGGAGGAGTTTTACGACCTCCTCGTGCCATTAATAGTTTTCAGGCCCTCCTTCTAGCGCCATTTGTTGACAGGCAAAATTGACTGCTCATCAACTGGAGGACTGAATCCGGTCTGGGGTTGTTCAATTAACCCAATCCATTTGGATTAATTCACTCCGACGGGTTTAGCAGCTCCGTTGGCCACTCTAAGTCCTAAAGAAAGAGAAAAAATAACTAAAGGAAAAACAAGGATCTAATAAATGACAATCGCTAACAAATATATACACATCTAATATACATCTATAGTTTAACTAATTAATACTTATGAAATAATTCTACTTATAATATGCACAATATATATAAATGATTCTATTTCTAATATATATAATATGTACAAAATACGAATTTAATCTAAATCTGTGAAAATCGAATGTAGTTTGATTTTTTAAACAACAGTAAAGCTATTATCTAATCTTTTTTATTTGTTTTCTTATAATGTTTATACAAAAGAAATTGAATATCAAACTGTCTAATTAAACAAAAGAAATAATAGATGGTAAAAATGTTTTAACTACAGGGAACTTCTATATCTATTATACTAATGATATTAAATAACAAGTTGACCTGTTATCGCATCCAATATCTGTTCGATGTGTAGCATCCAGTCACCTTATCTGACGAGGTAAACCTACAGCAGATCCTGAAATTACTTCTCATAAATGTGAAGCATGAATAATGAAGTTGGAATGACAGAACACATAAAAGATACAATCACAGCAATCTCATAATTTTACAAGTAGCCACATTAATATAAATCCTGCTGTGAGAACTTGTGTATAAACGTTCAATAAAAGATAAAGATAAATCTCTTAATTCAAGTTTAAACAAATGATTATTGTGTGTTAAATATGGAACATGAAACATGGATATTATATAAACTTTTATCATACCAACTTGTAGTAAACCATGACAGCGAAAGCAATCATAATATATTTACAAATTGAAATAAACATGACTTGAATAAAAACACAATACAAAAAAGATAAAGATGTGACGAGTATTATATTTCATTCAAGTCTGTAAATGAAAAATCCATAGTCTTTCCCTAGGCTGAGATGATGCCATGTTTACAAAATAATATGCTTATATAGGTTCCAGGAAACAAAACTGTTTCCTGTTGATAATATCAAATCTGTTCCAAAAATGTGGGGGATGCAACCACCCTGATTTCACTGAATAAAAACATTAATAGCCTAATCTATTTACTAAAAACATAAAGTTCATATGGCTGGGAGATCTCAAAAGTGTCTCAAATCTCCTTAGAAATCATGGGTTCCTGAAAACAAATGAAAATGGGATGATTTTAGATATGTTTTCAATTGTCAAATCAAGCAATTCGAATTTTTCTAACTAGCTACAGAATCTTACGATTTTGTAGCTAGTTATAATAGAAAATACAATCATATTTTATTCAATAAACAAAACAAGCTAATATTTATAAGAGAGATAATCAATTCAATCAAATCGTATATCCTAAATTGAGAGTGACAAAATCATGCTAAAATTAAAAACACAATCATACCTCAAATCATGGTATCAAAGCATATCAAGCAATCTTGGAGTTTACGATTGCTGTTGTTGCCTCTACATTCTTAAAAATGACAGATCCTATAGTTTTTAGGTGTTTCTCCTTTGCTTGAGTTAGCAAAGGCACATCTATATAATACCTGTCGATCCAGGATCGACATTCATCACACTGTGGTTGTAGGGACTGTGCATTGGCACTGACAGCATTAATGGTTGGAGAATCGTCCACGCGAAAGGTAGGTTTATCACAGAGTCGAATTCCCGAGAAATCAGGGTTATCCTTTAGACATGGAGGTAGGTTGTTTACATAGTCATAGGGTGTATCAGGATAGAGCCCATATGACATGGGGTCTTCTTCAGCCAAAAACCTCTCAATTTCCAAGTCTGAATCTTCATTCACATCAATTATGTTGATTGTGTCTGCACAGGGTTTTAATTTATTTCGAGCACATCATGAAATCAAACGACCAGCCCTTTTATTCTTAAAATTAACATCGACACTATCGTTTAGCTTCTTCCCTGTGGGTTTTTTAACCGTTTTAGTGCAACTCTTTGGGTGAGAACCTAGTTGAGTAACATCAGGGTAGGTCGAAGGTTCATTATTAAGGGCAAGATCACAGGGAAGGAGTGGTGGAGGAGAGGTGGTAGGTTTCATAAGGGTTTTTATGATAACCATCTTATCAACCTGTCTCAACTCACTATTTTCAAAGCCATTTCATAAAATAAATGCATTCCAACAATCATTTTGTAATTACAACTGATGCACAAGGATAATTTTAATTAAACGATGATGGAATAAACTCAAATCGGACCTCTGTTTCTTAAACTGTTTCCCCATCTTGTGCAAACTTCTAAGCAGGAAGTAGGGCATATTCAACGGGAATCTAATGAAACTCATAAGCAATCGCAGATGATACAGGAAAACTAACCCAAATCTTCCTTTACACGTAATGAATTGTTTCACAATAGCAAGTAGATCATGCCACCTAGGTTTTAAGGATGAGACTGGCATACCTCGATCGCAACTAG
>ML795686.1:133117-185729 GCA_009831015.1 Picea engelmannii | reverse complement strand
CATTCATAGTTTGATCACAAAGGTAAGTGCATCGAATAACAATGGAATAATTCGAAGTTTCATTAATCAAAACTCCATCAATATCAATCAAATATTATCTAATGGAGGTATTTCACTTGTGTAACCAAGGCATGTTTAGAACCAAGGGGTTATAAACAAGGAGAAAAATCATGTTCATAGCAAAAAATATGACAATTCTATAATAAACCACATGAGCAGTCTTCCTTTCATCAAAAATTGAAACAAAATGTCATTTCCAGCTGCGAGTTTTCATGCTTACAGTCATGAAAACAAAAATCGAAAAGAATATACGTAAAAAGCGACAAGTGACAAGTGTCGTTTAGTGACAATGTTCATGACGAGTAATGAAAATTTAGAGGTCCTATGTAGGTAGCTTACAAACAATAGAAATTATATTATTGTTGCCAACAAGGTTTAATATGCATGAATATAAACTGGTCAAGGTTCCTATTCTTGTAGTTGTAAATTTATCTATGGATCAGTGTCCCAAAACATAAGAAGAGGAAGAGGACATGTCCCATGTTCCATATGCTAGTGCAGTTGGAATTTGATGTATGAAATGGTCTATAATAGACTGTACATTACACATACAGTGGTATTTTTCAACAGGTATATGTAAAAACCAAGGAAGGAACATTGGACGACAGTAAAGAGGGATTTTTAGGTATTTTCATGGAACTATTAGTTATGGATTATGCTACCAAGGAAGATTGGCATTGGACAGAGTGTTGCACATACATGGGTTTGTTGATGTAGAGTGGGATGGAGATTTGGATCACAAAAGGTATACAAGTGGGTATTTTCTTAACTTGTTTGGAGGAGCAATTCGTTGGATGAGAAAAATACAATATGTAGTGGCACTCTCAACTACAAAAGTTGAATACATGGTGTTACAGGAAAATCTCGTCCTACAAAACAAACAAAGATAGAACAAGCTTCCTATTCTACTAAGATTACCTTGAAACTAGATATATCTAATAGAGACAAGTTCATGAAACATACACAAACTTAAAGGAAACAGGCCAAGCACATATTTATATTAATGAAAACAAAGAAAAGTGCTCACAACCATGATGTAAATGAAACAGCTTCACCAAGCTCTCTTTTTCCAAACCCTTTTCTCAAGTAATCCACACACAAACTGATTATGCTTCAATGATATCTCCCTTATGAGATCATAATTTTGATGCTTTCAAATGTCTCATATGCTTTTACCATGATAAGGCCTCCTTATATAATCTTGGAGAGACTCAACCACCTTAGAGATTCTTAGGATAGGTTGGGGATCTTTCTCCTTCAATTGTGGATCCTCCCTAATATCCATCCTTGACCTCAGATTCGAATCCAATTGATTTCCAAGATAAGGGGTATTTTTCCCTAATTCTCCTCCACAGCCCAAAATTTGCTCAAACAGGCCAGCGCTCCCCAAAAGGGTGCACAGAGAGTTGCAACGCTCCCCCAAAGAAGGCTAGGGATCGTTGTCACTCCCTGATAGTGGGTAGTGAAGCACTTCTCAAACTTCCTTCAAAAAAGCTTAGCGCTCCCACTAAAGGGTGCATAGGGTGCTACAACGCTCCCCCAAAGGAGGGTAGGGAGAAATGGCACTCCTTGGCAGTGGGTAGGGGAGCGTTGCCCTCCAAAATTCATTTTTAAGTAGTTTTCGTCATGGAAAAATATTTGTTCTCCTCATTAGATGATTTCTCCATCTTAAACTAGTATTTGAAGGTGTCTTAAGTGTCCTTGTGATTCCATTAGAGACACGACATAGGCAAGATGGAAGTATGATGTTTACAACACTTGTGGCACTTAAGGCCAATAATGTGACACTTGCGACACTCATAATGACGACACTTGCGACACTATTGAAGTGAGTAATTTTGATGTGTAACAGATTTCCCCCAAAGTGTGAAGCAAGAAGATGGACGTTGATGACTGAAGTACTTTGTAGACTTTTTGAGCAAGGGTATGGACGTGGAGAACCTGGTAGAAGTTGCACACAAACATCAGACAAATTTTATGATATGTTTAAAACCTAAGGAAGGAATACCTATGCTTGGGTGATAAATACTTGCAAGGTATGGTCGCCATAAAATACACTGCAGATCCATAATTGTATTAACAAAAAGGTATATCCACCCAATATACAATTTGGATCTATACTTCCATGATATAAATTGATCGTAGCCACGAAAAATACACTATGGATCTATGAGACGACAAGACATAGCCACAAATCAATACAAAGTGGATCTATGTGACAGTATATGTGTCAATATTCAAGAGAAACTCTGTCGCAACCTGGGAAAAGTACATACCAGAGTGATCACTCAACATAGGGTCTTCTTACCAATCCCGATGCAATACGATTCTAACCATGTGAATAGATGTCCTGATGTCGAACATGGCAGAAACCACTTGATTACCACTCAATGAGGTAAACCATTAACAAGCGCGAGGGAAATCATCATTGATGTCAATGATTCCCAAGGTACCCTAGTACATTCCAGCGAATGTGAACAAATGAGTTGAAGTCGAACATCTACGGAATCATTCGATTAGGGGTCAATGATGTAAAAGAACTGTCAGAAGCGAGGAGGCCTTCCATTGAGGCATGCACGTCCCAAGGTACTAACTGGTTTCTAAGTCTATTTCCAAGGTAATGTGTTGAATTTGATAGGAACAGACTCATCAAAGGAGGGCCTTGATGTATCCCCCATCAACGACATGAAACTGACATAGAGATGTAAATTGGTGGATCAAATGAACATGGACTGACACAGGTATTGAAACAGGAAATTTGTGATGGTTGACTCTTGAGGTAGATACTTCTCTTGAACACTAAGGCACAACAACAGAAACATGACATGGACCAAAACATGATGATGTAGTGGACAGATTGATCGATGTACCTTAGGTTTGACCTTCCTTGAGGGGATGAATTGAGGTACTCGACAAATGACCTTACTTGAGGGGAACTCAAGCATATGCTAGACTTGAGAGCTGACCTTACTTGAGGGGCACCTCTGAATTGAGGGATTACCTGACTTGAGGAGAACCTGAGGAACACCTGACTTGACGGGGCTTGAAAGAGACAACTGAATTGAGAATGTCTTATTAACGATATACAGTGAATTGTTTCCATTCTCTAAAGGCTCACACAATTCAAATCCAAATGATTTCCAAGATAATGTGGATTTTTCCCTGATTCTCCTCAACAGTCCAAAATTTTCTCAAACAAGTTAGCGCTCCTCCAAAAGGGTGCACAAAGCATTGCAACGCTCCCCCAAATAAGGCTAGGGATCGTTGGCACTCCCTGATAGTGGGTAGGGAAGCGTTGCCAAAAAATCCTTCAGAAAATCCTAGCGCTCCCCTGGAAGGGTGTAAAGGGTGCTACAATGATCTTAGGGAGCAGTGGCACTCCCTGACAGTGGGTAGGGAAGCGTTTCCCTCCAAAATTCATTTTTAAGTAGTTTTCTTCATGACAAAATATTTGTACTCCTCATCAGATGGTTTCTCCTTCTTAAACCAGTCTTTGAAAGTGTCTTAAGTGTCCCTATCATGTTGTTAGAGACGCAACATAGGCAATATGGTAGTATGATGTTTGCGACACTTGCAAAACTTAAGGCCAATAATGCGACACTTGCGACACTCGTAATGATGACACTTGTGACACTATTGAAGTGAGTAATTTTGATGTGTAACAGAATGCCCCCCAAAGTGCGAAGTTAGAAGACAGAAACTGATGAATGAAGTACTTTGTAGACTTTTTCAAGCAAGGGTATGGACTTGGAGAACCTGGTAGTAGCTATACACAACCATCAAACAAATATTATGATATGTTTCAAACCCAAAGCAGGCATACCTATGCTTGGGTGATAAAGACTTGCAAGGTATGCCTTCCATAAAATACACAGTGGATCCATAATTGTATTAACAAAAAGGTATAACCACCCAAGATACAATGTGGATCTATACTTCCATGATATGAACTGATTGTAGCCACGAAAAATACATTGTGTATCTACGAGACGAAAAGACATAGCCACGGATCAATACAAACTGGATCTACGTGATAGTATATGTGTCAATATTCAAGAGAAACTCCATCGCAACCTGGGAAAAGTTTCGTCGCAACCTGGGAAAAGTAGATACCAGAGTGATCACTCAACCTAGGGTCTTCTTACTGATCCTGATGAAATATGAGTCTAACCATGTGAATAGATTTCCTAATGTCGAACACGGCAGAAACCACTTGATTATAGGTAAATAAGGTAAATTGTTAACAAGCACGAGGGAAATCACCATTGATGTCAATGATTCCCAAGGTACCCTAGTACATTCTAGCGAATGTGAACAAATGAGCTAAATTCAAACATCTGTGGAATCATATGATCATGGGTCAATGATGTAAATGCATTGTCGAAAGAAAGGAGGCCTTCCATTGAGGCATGTAGGTCCCAACTTACTAAATGGTTCCTAAGTCTAGTTCTCGAATAATGTGTTGAATTTGACAGGAACAGACTCGCCGAAGGAGGGCCTTGATGTATCCCTCATCAATGACACGAAACTGACACAGAGATGTAAATTGGTGGATCAAATGAACATGGACTAATGCAGATATTGATACAGGAAATTTGTGATGGTTGAATCTCGAGGCAGATACTTCCCTTGAACACTGAGGCACAACAACAGAAACATGACATGGACCAAAACATGATGATGCAGTGGATACTATGACTTTCATCGGGTGACCCAAAGGAGTAAATAAACTCATAGGATTGGTTCAGTGCAGAGGTTCAATGGATTAAAATGTATGCAAATACAAAGAGTCGTGTTCAAGGGAGACCGTAAGAGTGACCTATAATGTTCTCAAAAACTGCTTGGCTTGCTTCCTTCAATTTTTCCCCCATCCAGATAGATGAGTACCTCTTTTTAATTTAACGAGCTCGAGGAGGGTAACACATGCTCGATATAAATCACCTTCGGTAATTCCCTCTTCCTTTATTTCACGAACTGGAAGAAGTAAGGGTTCGGTCCCATATGGTCCCTTCAATGTATGATTCTTTAACAATTCTAGAGAAGGTAAACTTAGTGATTTTTCACATTTAGAGAGTCTGAAAATAACTTAAAGACGACTCCATTGTTGTCCTTTTTCGTAATTTTAGTCTCACGAGGCCGAAAAAGAGATAAACTACCACTCGAAAGACGCCCTTTCAAACCTTTTAATGAGTGTGAAAGGAAGCAAGATCACTTGGAAATATTTTTATGTTTAGAGAGTCTAAAAAGAGATTAAAGACGACTCCAGGGGGTTCCTTTTTTGTATATCCATGCGAGCCTGAAAAAGAGATAAAAGGTTTCTCAGTTACATTCTCATGCTTTTACGAGGGCGAGAAAGAGAAAAGACTAAGCTTTGTACTCTACCCCCAGCTTTAAATCTAGTGTCTTAACTCCGAAATGATCATCAACGGCTGGAGACATGCCCCCCAAGATTCAATTCATTCACCAACTTTAAGGTTGTCACCAATTTCTGTACTAGATGGAGAAAAAGGATAAGGGTGGATGAAATGAAGGTTCAAATAGGATACCTAACGAAAGACTCAACTTGACATCTACGAGATATGGCGAAAGACTTGACCTGACAGGAGAAGTGACTGTTTCATTTTTTAACGAGATTGACACAGGAAAAACCTATGCTCAAGGCTCTGAGTTCAATCCCCATATCTCTATTTCATTTTTTAGAAATCTTGGTACAGAGACAAAAAACTATGATCATATCCTTTGTTTCATTTTTTAACGAGCTTGCCACAGAGAGGCGAATTGTGCTCGTAACCTATGTTTCATTTTTTAACGAGCTTTCCACAGAGAGGCGAACTGTGCTCATAACCTCTGTTTCATTTTTTAACGAGCTTGCCACAGAGAAGAGAAACTATGCTCGTGAACTCTTCTTGATCATGGCTTCCAAGAGGATAATTCTCTGGAAGGACACCATATCAAGGGACAAAACTCGGTCATGGCTTCCATGAGATCTTCACTAGATGGAAGAAGAATGCTCTGGAAGGAGCACATATCGAGGTTCATGTCAGGGGTAAGGAGATCAGGCTTCAATATCCCTACCGAAGAGATCACCATGTCAACTACCAAATCTAATTCATCTGAATTTGAAGTCATGGTAGGTAACGCCACATAATTGACCTGTGGCAGGGGTGATACCAACTACATATAAGAATTGTTTAGGCAGGTCATTGGGTTGGTAATCAAGTCAGGACCAACGCATGAAATTTGATCAATAATCACCATTCTTCCATCATGTGGGAAATATAACACACAAAAAAAAGTGGACACAATATCTTTCATGTCATAGACATAATCTCGCCAAAGGATTAAATCAAAATCCAAGGGGTCTTGGACTAATTTGACATCAACAAAGATAGTTTTCCCTCCCAAAGTTACGGGAAACTGAGGAAGGATCCCTAAAGGGTGATTGTTTCTTCTGTTAAAAGAAAACAGAGTCTGGGTAACTAGTACAAGCTGAGGATAACCCAAAGCTTTCCAAGAAATAGAAGACAAAATACTAACGGATGAACCTTCATCTATCAATGTCTGAGGAACAGTCGGTCCACAAACCTGTACTGTAATGTTGAAAGGTATGTGATATGGAAGACAAGGTCTAGTTAGCACACCCTAATCAAAAAGGATGGCCTCATTACTTGGAGGGGGTTTCACGGGAGAAGGAGTAATTCCCCCCAGCATGGTAGATTTTGTATCAATGAGAAAAAAGTGGGCATTATCGGGTTTACTCTCTAACAGGAGAGTAGGATTGATTGATAACGACATCAAATCGACCACTTGGGTTTCATTCTCCAAGGGGAGAATGGGGTCGACAAGTGGAAACAAATCGACCACTTGGGTTGCACTCTCTAACAGGAGAGCGGGATCGACCGAAGATGGGATTGAATCAACCACTTTGTCAACTGGTTCAACTAAGGACATGACTAGATTGATGACATGATCAACCGGACTGACCGATGAGGGGACCAGAGCAACCACTTTGGCACTCGTCAAAGGAGGAGTGGGATTGACCGATGATGTAACCAGAGAAACCACTTTGGCACTCTTCGGATGAAGGGTGGGACTGACCGCGTTGACACTCTTTAGATGAAGGATGGGACTAACCAATGATGGGACTGGATCAGTCACTTGGGTTTCACTTTTCAGATGAAAAGTGGGGCTGATCGATGATGGAACTGGATCAGTTGCTTTGGTTACTGGTTCAACCGAGGATGAAACTAGATTGACCACCTAATCAACTGGATTGATCGGGGATGGAACTAGATTGACCATTCCTTAAACTAACGATGGGTTGGGGGAAATATTATGATAACCAGTTGGAAGTTGAAGCTTTTCCAAAAGATAAGAGGCCTCATCCATACGAGGAAAAAGGTGAGAATAATGATCACCTTCGCATAACATACAAGGAAATTTGACATTTGTCTTCTTCTTACCAACCTTAACATCACTAGTTGATGGGGTGTCACTAGCATGTCTAGCAGAGGTTGATGATGTGGAGGACCACATTTCTAAGACCTTGGGAAGACCAACGCAATCCCTCAGAAAGTGGTCACCCTTACAAAGACTGCAAGGGAATTTAGGTTTCAAATTCTTCATTGGAGTCTTGTCGACCTCATCAACACTCCCAATATAATGAATAGTAGTTGGTTGCTTGGATCCAACATTTGAAATTTTTGGAGGCTTGGTCCTTTTCGGGTTCCTCTTCTTATTCTCTTTCTGTTTCTTCTTCTTCTTATCAATCTGGCTACTCACTTTAGAGCTTTCACTAGGTGAAGAAGGAGAAATGGAAGGAGACATGATGGACGAAGAAGGAGAAAGTTCGACATGATTTTGATGTGTGGGTGGTGTGCTTACATCTAAAGCACTTCCATTCAAGATCACCGAAGTGGAAAACAACCATACCGGTAACCCAATTGTGAGACCTAGAAGGCTCAAAGTAGCAATGTAAGGAGGATCAATGTTTCTATAAAAAGGAAAAACAAAGGTTTCCTTTGGAAAAGGGCTTCCTTCATTGGTAATTCCAGGAACTGACGCCATAAAAAATAAAGATCCAACCTAGATTTTGCTAGGGAGAACAAACAACACATGCTAAAAATCTAGTAAGCAAACAAGCAAACAAAAACCTTCTCAAAATGAGCACACTAGTTGGTGATGAAATCCAATGTCACGAGAACAAAGTAAGAATGAGTTGAGATAGAGTGGGTGGAAAAGTTACGTTGATGACCTGCTTAATGGACTTATGCCTTGGTGCAAGCTCCCACACATAATCGTGGGTATACCCTCCAAGGAGCTCGAGTGAGTTTGGCCAATGTCAATTCCAGGTATCGTGAAGACTTGCCCCTCCACAGTCACCTTGTGTAAAGACCCTAAAGAGATAGAACACTAAGGTTACCAACTACAACAGTGATTCCTGGGGAAACAATCGATAGTCTATTCCACGCGCAAGGGCTGAGTATATAGCCCGAAATCAACTTAAAAGGCTTCCACTCATCATTCTGGGTATACCTTCAAGTGACCCCCATAATACATGCAATCTCTACACCAAAACCAACAAAGCAGGGTGAGTAACTCTGCTAGTCTCAATGCAACCTCAGGTTTGGCCCTTGTGTGAGAAAGGCTTCCCAGGACAAAATGTAGCAATTGGATTTCACCGCTCCCTAACACAAGATTCTATGTTTGTTTGCAGCTTTGGAAAGTTATCTTTCACACCTATTCCAAAGTCCTACAACTAATTTGATGTAGGTTTTCTACCAAAAAATATAAAAATGTATAATCAATTTTTAGTTTAGCGCTTTATTTTTAAGGCTATTATTACTCAAAAGGAAAATGGCATGGACAAAATGGTGTTTTGACCGACTTGAAATTTATGCAAAGAGATAAAAATTCAATCTTTTCATTTCGATGAAATCTATTCTACGAGAAGGAGAAAACATTCATCATTACAGATGCACAATGTCCCAAAAAATACAAAAACTATGTAATTCTGCTACTTCAAATGCAAGCTAGTTTCACAACCCAAAAGCAAGAATGCATTTATCTTATTTGTTTGATTATGATGTATACAGAAATTAAATACAAAACCTTCAATTCTCCACCACTTTCAATCAGGAGCAAGAGTCCTATGCAGATGCAAAAGACACGAAGCAAAAGGGCTACAAAGAAAGCATGCAATCAAGGAAGTGAGGTATGAAAGAAAACAAGTAGAAACTTGTTCTAACAAGAAAGAACACCGTCAAGGATTCTACAACCAATCAAGCATTCAAGGAACAAAAATAAAATGTAGAGAAGAATCCAAGAAAATATAGGGAGAAAGAGAAATCACTCAAAACTGTCCTGACAAAAAGCAGCTCGAAAACGAAATTTCATATTTTTGAAAAAGGTTTCAAGCTCCAATCAATACAAGAGGGAGTGATAAGCATCAAAAACCATCAAAAACCAATCCATGCAACTTCACAAACCAACCACAAACTCTGGGTAAATATGTCTACAAAAAGGGTTGCAAAAGACTGAGCAGAAGAAGGCAAAAACTCTCAAAAAAGAGACTAGCGCTCCCCAAGAAGGGTGCACAAAGTGTTGCAATTCTCTCTAATACACTGTAGGGGAGAGATGGCGCTCTTGTATGGCCTACAGGGGGGCGTTGAGCCACCCATAAATTCAAAAAATAGTAAAAAAAAAAAAGAAAAACTCACCCAGAATGCACAAAAATTGGTGAAATTACTAGTGAAGGTAGGAGAAGGAAAATGGATGGTGAATAACCAATAAAAGTGATCTGAAAGGTGGTAAAAGGGCAGGGACAAACCAAGGAAATACAAATAGGATTTCCTTCCCCAATGGAGTTTCTAATTTATGTTACAGGAAAATCCCCCTGCGGACAAGTAGATTTCCTCTTGGATACTAGACCCCTATAACCAAAACAGAAAGGTGCTAATGTGGACACTGACATTCCTTTTCATGAAGCTAAAATATTGAAACATACACAAACTTAAAGGAAACAGGTCGAGCACATATTTATATTAATGAAAACAAAGCAAAGTGCTTACAACCATGATGTAGATGCAGCAGCTTCACCAAGCTCTCTTTGTCTAGACTCTTTGCTCAAGTAATCCACACACAAAATGATTATGCTTCAATGATATCTCCCTTATGAGATCATACATTTTATGCCTTCAAATGTCTCATATGATTTTACCATGAGAAGGCATGCCTCCTTATATAATCTTGGAGAGACTCAACCACCTTAGAGATTCTTGGGATAGGTTGAGGATCTTTCTCCTTTAGTTGTGGATCCTCCCTAAGATCCAGCCTTGACCTCAAATTCGAATTCAACTGATTTCCAAGATAAGGGGGATTTTTCCCTGATTCTTCTCAACAGCCCAAAATTTTCTCAAACAGGCTAGTGCTCCCCCAAAAGGGTTCACAGAGTGCTGCAACGCTCCCCCAAAGAAGGCTAGGGAGCACTGGCACTCCCTGACAGTGGGTAGGGAAGTGTTGCCCAAAATTCCTTCAAAAAATCCTTGTGCTCCCCCATAAGGGTGTACAGGGTGCTACAATGCTCCCCCAAAGGAGTGTAGGGAGCGTTGGCACTCCTTGACAGTGGGTAGGGGAGCGTTTTCCTCCAAAATTCATTTTTTAAGTAGTTTTCTTCATGACAAAAGCTTTGTACTCCTCATCAGATGATTCCTCCTTCTTAAACCAGTCTTTGAAGGTGTCTTAAGTGTCCCTGTGATGCCATTAGAGACATGACATAGGCAATATGGCAGTATGATGTTTGTGACACTTGTGACACTCGGAATGACGACACTTGCGACACTATTGAAGTGAATAATTTTGATGTGTAACACATAGAAACCACTCATGCAAGTAAGGAAGCAATATGGTTATAGATATTGTGTTCAGGTATTGTTTTGGTAAATCAATATGTAAGGATATATTGTGATAGAAAGAGTGCAATCTTCCTGGAAAATAACCTGACTTATCATTCAAATATGAAGCATATTGATGTTCAATATCAGTTTGTAAGAGACATGGTTGAAGAAAATAAGGTGTTGTTGATGAAGGTGGACACTTTGAATAATGTTGTAGATTCATTAACAAAATCTATGAGCAGTGAGAATTTATCTTGGTGTAGAGGATGTATGGGCATTTCTACCTTGGATTGTTGACTATGTAATCCCGTAACCCCCTGTATGCAAAGAAAGAAAACAAGTGGGAGAATCTTGGGTATGTTTTATATTCTTTGCAATATTGGTCCCATGTATTATACACTGATATGGGAGCCTGAGGGGGTAGGGTGGGGCTGATCGGCCCCCTATAAGGGAGTTCTCGGGAGGAGCACCCGAAAAAAAAAATGGCAATTTTCTACATCCATTTTTGGTAGATTTTCGGATCATGGGTTTCACAGATGGTTTTATAATTCCAGTTAAGGAATTAAGTTTGTTGACTAATATGAGTGTGGGAAAATCTTGGGTATGTTTTATATTCTTTTCAATATTGGTCCCATGTATTGTACACTTATATGGGAGCCTCATGGGGTAGGGTGGGGCTGATGGGCCCCCTATAAGGGATTCTTGGGGAGGAGCGCCCGAAAAAAAAAATAACAAAATTAAATTAAATTGACAAATTTTTGCATCCATTTTTGGTAGATTTTCAGATCACAGTTTTCACTGATGGTTTTATAATTCCAGTTAAGGAATTAGGTTTGTTGACTAATCTGAGTGTGGGGGAATCTTGGGTATGTTTTATATTCGTTGAAATATTGGTCCCATGTATTGTACACTGATATGGGAGCCTCAAGGGGTAGGATGGAGCACCCGAAAAAAAATAAAAATTGGTTATTTTTTGCATCCATTTTTGGTAGATTTTTGGATCACGGTTTTCACCAATGGTTTTATAATTCCAATTAAGGAATTATTTTTGTTGACTAATCTGAGTCAATGGATTAGGGTTTTGGATGCCGCAAGATTCTATATATATTGTATTGTAAACAATGAAGAAGATGATGAATAAAACATTAGAGTTGTGACTCTAAACAGGTTGTTGGTTTTCTCAATTTGGGTTTCTAGGGTAAAATATCTATGTAATGTGTGTGTGTATGTCATTGTATCTTTTCTATTTTTATTAAGAATATACTTGCAGTAATTAATTGTAGAAGGTTAAAATATACAATAATGTCTTACGAGTTTTTGAAATGAATTGTATGTATTATATATTTAAACCCTCATCCACCCTATGCACAAGCTACCATGAACCATTATATGTAATAGATCTAATGCATTTGAAGGAAGTGGTTGGTAATGTTAGTGTATAGGACCATAGTTTCATTGCAGAAAACCCTTACCTAGGTTTCATTTTCCTCTTTTGACTGGCAATTTCATCCCTTTTTCTTTCGTCAATGAAAAAATATTTAGATCAATTGATGATGATGCTCCATCAAATTCTTCTTGTAAGGGAAATAATAGAACTACATAATAACACTAAAAACATAAACTAAAACAATGAAATCGAGAATTACTCAATTTCTGGAAAAATAAATTTTTATTAAAGATATCAATCCTTTTCCCAGGAAAAATCCAACCTCTTTTACATTGAAGTTTTCTTCCTTTATAAAAAACAAGAATATAACCACAAGTATTTATCAAGACATATTTTTCGGCCTCAAAATTATAGTAGCATATATGACTTCACAAAGAATGTAATGAATACATTTGAACTTGAGATTTTCCCAAAATATCTCATGGTTTTGCTTCAACCGTTTTGAAGACTCATTATGGTAGCAACTGAATTAGAAGTTTCCAATTTTCACTTGATGGGTAACTGAAAGCCATCATCTTCATATATGCAATATCAAACTCGGTGTACTTCTCACATCAAGGGGATTTAAAAAATATTTTTAAACTCAAAGTAAGTAGAAATCATCTATGAGGATGTCCACTATAGTCTATCCTTTTAAGACTCCATCCATTCCTTGAAACTTATCTTCATTTTCTATAACTTTTAAAAGTTCTCTTCTATAACTTTGAAATGTTAAAATCCCTCCTTTATCAGCCCATGCTAAATGTAATCCCATTTTTACCAAGTTTTCAAACTTATTGGTAAAAAATTCAATATTCCTTTTAATCATTATACATGTGTTCTGTACATGTTGTATCCAACTTCTTTTTGTGAAATTTGTTTGTTTCCATTACCATTGCATTTTTTTCCTTTATTCCTCAATGCTTCCTTTGAATTATAATTGAGAAATTTAATGATTCTTGTAGCTACTTGAGGTCTAGTTCCTAATTCTTGAAATGCTTGTTGTATGACTTTGTTTGCTTTATCAACTAAAGAAATATCTTCCCCAATTATCTTGAAATAGTCCCAAATTGTAAAGATATCAGTAACGATTTGATCCAAAATAGGATTTCTATCTCCTATTATATATGGATTTCCAGTTACTTTATTATGCAACTACTCTATATCTCCCAACAATTTAGCCTTCAGTTTCTGGTATTGTTCAATTATTTTTTATTTTTCATTTAGCTACTCTTGAAAGCTTGTATCTCATATTTTTGTGTAGACATTGATTTTTTAATCTTATCAATATCAACTACTTTCAAATTGATTTCTAATAATTCCTTAGCTAACCCCTCAGATGGGTCTGTTGACTATGTCTACTTTGAAGAAGAAGATCCTTTCTTTAGGGTTTTAATTTTCTTTTCATACATTTCCATTTTATATTTATTTGTACAATTTTCCTTAGCAATTGATCTTTTTCCTACTGCATTACCTATAACTCTGAAGTCTAAACATGGTCAATTCCAGGTATGTTGAGCTTTTTCTTCAATTCATGAATTTCAGTGTCTTTTGTTTTCATAACGGGTTGTATTGATGTTGCATCTTGTGGATTTTTTCCTAAGTCAATTACCCATTTTTCAAGTTATTCTACTCTCATTTTTTTAGTTCTATTTGAAAGTTTCTCTTGTTTTAGATAATTCTTAATCTTCTCATTCATATTTTTTAATTTCTTCATTCCAAGATAAGTTATCATAACATCTCTATTTAACACTTCTCCGGTCTACCTATAAATATCCATCTTATCAACAGGTTTGATTGCATTTAGATCAATGGATATGTTAGTGACTTTATTAAAATATTTTGATTATGATATTGTTATGTTTAATTTTCCCTTCTCATAATCCATAGTAGATAACATTCTTGTATGAAATGGATCTTGATTATAGATTTTAGGAAAAACATCTTGTTTTATCTTCACACCCTTTTTCTTGGTTTCCATGAACCGATGAAAATGATCTACTTGTTGTGATTAATATGTATCCAACGACTCTTTTCCCTTTTGATCTTCTGAGCTCTGAAGATTTATTGATGAAGAAGCTTCTACAACCACTGTAGGCCTTGTTTTCAATGTTCTGATTCATCTTGTGATATTTGGTCTTTGTTTTATTCATGTTCTTCTGTCATGCGCCTCTAACATTTTTTTAGTAGACCCTAAAAACTTCCTTTTGTATATTTTCTCAAATTGTTGAGGAGTCTTTGTTACTAGTGATTTTGATGGCTGAACTGGAACTTTTTCCTGGATGTGAAAAATTCTCGGCACATCCTCCCAACTATCTTGGTTATCTAGGAACTCCAATTATGACTTTGGTTGATGTTGATAAGAAGAATATCCAAACCCAATTCTTCTTGTTGAGATGATAGAATGAGGATCATAGATACATATCTCACCTTGTTGGAACCCAATATCCTGAAGAAGTTATTTTGCCTCCTGCAAAGCTACTCTTGTATTGACAATGAAAGGACCTAGTTCCTTTTTTAACTTAAAACTGAATTTATGCTCTCTTTTTTATGCTAAATGAATTTGGTCATAATTCAATCTTTGAATTATGAAATCTAAATAAAAAAACTAGGTGTTAGGAACCTAAGAAAAAGAAAGGGTTGCACTTCAACACCATACACCCTAATATCTGTGTGATTTTCAAATAAAAATAGATCCCCAATCTTTTTATCGGGACTCAACTATAATAATCTCTTGCATTCTAGAAAAATCCTAGGAGGGGATTGGTCATGAATAATTTCATAGGCTAAAGACATAAAATCGTTGATAAATTTTGAAAACCCTACATTTTGAACTTTTTTTTTGACCAAGGGAGTCTAATGAATGACTAAAGATGGGTTACCCATTTCATCTTTGTTTTTTAAATCAAGGTGTTGAAACCTATTAGCTTGAGAATACATAAAGAGATATACCAAATAATGTTGATATCTAAAATACTTGGTGGTCTCAAATTCTGACAATTGAAGATGAAGATTATCAGCTAAAAATTGGGCATAGTTAAATTAGAGCAAGTGTTTTAGTGAAGGTGGACAAATGGAGGTCATAAATACAAGGACTTGTTAATCAATGGTTTGGTCATTATCATTACCTAGAGTTGCAGTCATCATTATAATGATTTGTTTAGATGTTTCAGGAAACAAATCAATTAAGAATAACAGTGTGAACATCAAGGTTTTGGCATAGATAAGACTATAAAAGAGCAATTCTATCTTGAAAATTTAATTCTCTAAAACATTGAGCTAAGATTGTTTCATTTAATATTTCACTCTCGGAGTTTTGAGGAAATTTTAACATCTTAAAAATAGATTGAGAGTTTACCACAAAAAGGAGTGACCCACTTTTAGAAACAACAGACCTCTTAGAAGAAATGTAATTAGCAGAACAATTGATTACAAATTCAAGAAATTTATATTTTTTGGGAACAATAAATTTAGCCAAATTAGACTCCCATGCATGATAAAAATCGATCAGATATATGAAGTGTTGCATGGATAACAGTGTAGTTCGAATAATTCAAAGGATAAAATAGGGTCAAAAATATATTTATCTCTCTCATCCAAATCTTCCTCCTCCACGGTTAAAGGTATTTTTGTTTTAATTGACTTGGATGATTCTATCGTTTAAAAATAAAATTCTAGAGAACAAGGAAAGTTTCGAATTACCCGCGGTAAATTTACTCTAGAGGAGATTCGAGATAGGTTGGTAATTCACACTAGTAAACCAAGCTCTATCGTCGGCTTCAGATTCTCATAAATTTTACCTTAACCTTTAAAAATTAACCATAGATACGTGGAAAGTGCTTATTTGTGTGAAACGACTATTTAAATATATAAAAATTTAAAAGAAATATGTCATTTAACCTTTTTGTCTGCTTACGTCATCGAGACACGTGTCAATTTCTCATTTATTCTGGGTCCCATGTTGTTTTGAAAACCATAGAGGGGGGAATGAACGCATGCTAGACACGTCATTAGAGAAAAAATTGTGGTATTTGATTCCCCACCTTTGTTAAATATGGAGCAGGGGGGAATGAAATGTAGGACATAGATTCATTTCCAATCGCGCGATCAACCTAGAAAAAAATCACACTTTAATAATACAACACAACATGTGATAAAATAAATAAAACATTATTACTACATGTATATTAAAATAATATAAATGTAGTTCAATTATTCACAAAGTTTTAAATATAAAAAAAATAAAATTAAAGTTCTAAAAGTAACTTAAAAAATAATATAAATGTAGTTCAATTATTCACAGAGTTTTAAATATAAAAAAATTAAAATTAAAGTTCTAAAAGTAACTTAAAACTAAAACTAAGCTATAAAATTTAAAAATAAAACTAATTAATAATAATAGCCAAAATTAGCCCCGGATGGGGTGACACGCGGACGCTCCTCGACACCTGGCTCAGCACTAGGCCATAGCATAAATGATGATGGCCACCACCCTCCTGCCCTGCATTAACTATGGCAGACGGCCATAACAGCGGTTATACGGTGGAGGGACACCTCCCTCGCGCGAACACTTTCGCTCACAGCGCACTCAGCATGCCAGAGTTTATGGATAGCCAGGTGCATTTGGCCTTGGGTAGCTTGTTTTTTCGAGTGCCTGGTCAGAATTGGTTTGCTCTCGCTTCGGCTCTCCCCTTCGTCTGGGAGCTCTGGTGCAGTTCTGTTTCTCTCTCGCCCTGGTTTACTCTCATATCGATGCACCCTCACGGTATTGTTATTTATTCCTTGGCAACTATGACCAGGAAGCGAGGCAGGCCTCGTCGTGGCTCGGCCTGGTACACTCACAAAGCGCAGCGGCAAAGGAAGGAGAAGATGGAGCGGGCTCTGTCGTTGGCGACCTCCATCCTCTGTAAGAAGGCTCGAGATGACCAATTGGCTCTGCACGCCATAATTACTGAGACTAGGGCTAGTTGCAGCAGTGAGACCACGACAATTCAGTCTGAAATCGGGCCGGAGGAGGGTGTTGCGGATGTGTTCCCCACTTGTTATGTGGAAGAAGTACCGTTCATGGATTTGGAGACCACCCCGGAGCCCCAAGCCATGGAGACGTAACACCAGGATGGAAGCGGTCCCAAATTTGCGCTGGCAAATGACATCCCTGGGTTCATTGTCAAGGAAATTCCATGGCCAGGTGACTACAACCCCACTAGCCATGCGTGGTAGGCCACGGTCGAGGAAGCAAGTCGGGACAAAGATAGAGCCGAAGAACATGCAGACAAGAACAACCCTGCGAGGAAGGAGGAGGCGGCTGGTGCAGAACGGGTGGAGCTCGAAGCCGGCAGTGGAGCAGAAGTGGAAATGAGGGACGTCATCCTCGACGACACGGGTAGTGGCTTGCATGGCTTGCATGGTAGTTTCCTCCGCATAGAGCATATGGCTCTGGTGTTCGAACTCCGAGGCCACATGGAAAACCTAGAGCACAGAGCCCTTCTCATGGGCCAGCGGTTGGACCTTCTCCTTGATGCATACTCCAATGCTCCAGCAAAGAGAAAGTGCCCTCTCTGTGCACAGGCATTCGCCATTCCAGCGGGGTCCACGTGGCAGACAAGCAAGGCCGACGGGTCACCAGGTATTTAGGTTTTCTATGTTATTTCGTCTCTTTGTTTTATCTTACTACTGTTACATGTTCACTTAGATTATCGTCATCTGTCCTGGTTTCCTCCGGGCAGGACAGAGGGCAAGACAGTTCTACAAACCATGTTGGTTTCCGGTAAAACGACAACATTTTTGGTGACTTAGACCTATATTTCTCTGTAAATTTTGTCAAGGTTCTCTTGATATCTTAATATAGCAGGTTCCACCTTTTTTATTTAAAAAAAAAAATAGCCAAAATTAAAAGAAAAATTTTAAAGGACTAAACTATAATCTAACTAAGCTTAATTAATAACAATAATAATAAATTATTAAAAATATATTCAATGTTACAACAACGGAAATATTTTTTGAATCTTGAGTTTGCCAAAAAACAATTATTCATATTTTTTACACTCAAGCATGAAAAAATAAATAAATCAAGATTAAAACATTTTACTATGAGTTAATTAAAATGATACATATAGCATAGAAGATAGAATAGAACTGTAAGCTTTAAACATGTGAATTAAAGTAATGCTTGAGAAAAATATAAATTAATCAATGGCTCATACACACAATACACAATGATTTGTATTGGAAACCTTTAACCCAGTGAAAATCATCATTGTATTAATTTCATCATTCAAAATACAATATATATAATATATTAGGTATTCTACATCTACAAAAACCCTAGTCCCTTAATATGGGATTAATTTAGAAACCCACTAAAAATAAAAAATAAAACGTTCAAATAACAAAAACCGCCCCAAAAAATATTTTCAGAGCATTTTCATGAACACTTTGCGTAAATACGGGGGGCGGGGGGGGTCCTTCCCCCCTTGGATAAGTGCATGACGCACACATACAAATGCAAAAAATATAACACATACCTGACATTCTCCCATTTGTTGTTTTCTTTGCATATAAGGGGTCACAACATTGGTCAACAATCTAGGGCAACAATACCCATTGTTTCTCTACACCGGGAGAACTTCTCAGTGTTCATAGAATTTTTCATTGAAACTACAACATTCTTTAAAGTGTCAACCTTCTCCAGCATCACCTTCTTGTCTTCAACCATGTCTCCCACAAAGTGATATTGAACATCAATGCTTTGTCTTTGAATGATAAGCTGGTTTTTTTGCTAAGAAGATTGCACTTTGACTGTCACAATATAATCTTACTACTTCTTATACCAAGCCAATACCTAGACACAATATATATATAAATACTACTTTATTTCATACATGAGTGGATGCCATGATCCGGGTGGATATTGGTGGCCACCCACCTATTCTAACTGGCTTATTTTGGAAGTTTTCATGTTAGTACATCTTTTTGTACTTCCAGGGCCGTTTTGGGGCCCTAAATAGTGTTTTCTTGGGTTTCCATAGTCAAACTGTAGACATAATCATATTTTGATGGAGTAATTCATATTTCTCGAAAATACCTTTCCAAAGAGCTATCACACGCCTAAAATGGACATCATATGCAAACGTTGCGACCCCGGGAAGTTAATGTACTAACTTACCCCAACAGGGCCCACATGACTTTTGACATTTCATCTCCTAGGGTTAGGTTTTTGGATGTCTAGGGTTGTGGCATCCATTTTTATCATAAAAAGGACTTCAGAGCCTCATTGTACTTATCTTCTTGTCAATGAGTGTAGTTGTCACATCTCTTCTCAGAGATAAGGTTTCCACCATTCTAGCGAGTCTTACACTATGTATTTTACAATCCCTATACATTTTTTTCATTAATAGAAATCATGTATTGTTGTATTTCTCTATTTCTGGAAATTTGTGTGTGTATTTCATTATACTATCTCTACTTTCATTTCATTCTGAAAATAATCTGGATCAGTGGTATCATAGCAGGTTTCTCTTGATCATTTTTCAGTGTATGTCCCCCATGAGGTCCGAGTATAGCAAGTTGGGTCTCGAGCTTGTCTCTCTTGATGAAAATCGCTCTTGCACACCCAACAAACCCTCTATGGAGGAAGAAAAGAAAAATGGCGGAGAAAAATATTCTAGTAACATGTTGCTTGAGCATGCTCTCGCGTGACAAAGGGACGAAATGATGGAGAATTTTACCCACATCCTTCAACGCTTGTCAATAGCAACATATGCATATTCATCAAGTGGCTGATTTTAAGGAAGATCTCCATTAAAGGTACAAGTTGATTTTCATATTCCTGTACTTGAAGGTTAGATAGATGCGGATACCTTATAAAAATGGTTAAATCTGCTAGAAGGTTATTTCTTTGTTCACAATTTTTTTGATAGGGAAAAGATCACCTTCTCACTCCTCAAGGTTCTCCCCCATGTCAAACATTGGTGGGAAACTTACTGGGAGCAAAGTTCCATAGAGGAATTTGGAATATGCGATTGAGCCCAATTGGGATTTTTTTGTGGATGCAATAAAGGAGCAATAATACCCTGTTGATAAATATGAAGAACAGTACATGAGATGGACCACACTATGGCAAGAGAAGAGCCAAACAGTGCCAGGATTCATAAATAATTTCCATACCTTGCGCACCAAGATGGGTATCAAAGACTTCAAGCGGCATTTAGTTATGAAATACCATAGGGCTCTACATAGGTACATCCAAACCGAAATGGATTTCCTAAACATCTCATCATTGGGAGCTACGTATCGATATTCTATCAAAATTGAGAAAAAATTTAGGCACCAAAACAAATGGGAGTTCAGGTCTACAAATCCACAACAACCAAAGCATGGTAAATACAACCCTAACTAACAACCTCCCAACAACCAATCCAAGACACAGGAAAATAAGGGTAAATGTAAGATGAAGAATGACACTAGGAAGTGGTGAGACTTCCACAAAATCCCCCATCACAACAACAATGAATGTCACTTGAAAAATTCATTGGTGTCTGACATCAAAGCCAATGAGCCGAACCCGGATTCGGAATATAATCCATAAAATATTGAAAATCGACCGATCATCGATGTATACCCCACTACTACTGTCGCGACTGCAACAATTCAACCAAAAGAACTAGTGGATCCATAAGAGGGAGAGTGCTTCTTCCATTCACAAATGTGGGTGAAGGGGACCCGGTTTCATTTCATTGTTGATAGTGCAAGTGTTGGGATAAATATATGCACTATTAATTCCCACATTTAATTATCAACAGAAGCTCGTAAGCTTCGAGGTGTAGGTGTAGGAAACATAGGATTGGAGCCTAGTCTAACCTAATCTAAAGTCGACAAAACAATCTTCAAACCCACACTTCAGGAAATTAACACTAAGGATTAATCACTGGGATGTAGGAATAAATTAGTGTTATAAATGCTTAGATCATAGTCTTTCATGCACTCAGGGTGATGTTCATGTGATTAGTCATGAGTAGCTTACTTAAGTTTTATGTCCTTCAATGATTATTTCCTATAGTGGATCCACACTTAAATGCAATAAAAGAAACAAGCAAACGAAAATGAATTCAAATGACATGAAATAAACTAACACCTTGGGAAAAATTCCAATGCGGGAAGGCCATATCTCACAAGTTAGACCTCTAATTCGTCCATTGGTGATTGAAACTATATGAAATTAAAGTGAAAGGAATCCAAAGGTACGGGAAATAAAAACTAAGTGCAAGAAACTCAAAATCATCAAACTCAATCAACACCTAAGATTCACTTAGACTCAAAACCACCATTTTAAATGTATACACCAATCATAAATAAATAATGAGTGAATCAAATGCACAAGAGTAATGGATATTTAATACAATGGGCATCTAGAATAAATGAATGAGAATACAAGCTTTCTAATTTTATGCTCTGAAAGACTTACATACAAAGAATAATAACTTTTGAATCTAATTAAGTTTTTAGGCAAAAAATAATGAATAAAGAGTGATACTTGTTTATTTTTTGCATTCAAAATATTGTGTATATGATAAGGTTTTAACTTTCATACAAATAATAATACCTTTTGAATCTAATTAAGTTTTTAGGCAAAAAAATAATGAATAAGAGTGATACTTGTTTATTTTCTGCATTCAAAATATTGTGTATATGATAAGGTTTTAATGAATTAATCAATCTCTGAAGCAATAAACAATAGCAAAATGAAAATGAGATGGAATGGAGATATGATTATGTAATGGAATAGATCTAATGCATAATGGGTATATGCATATGACAGAATGGATTAGATTTGAAACAAAGGGAAAATGTGTGGACATAACTCATGGGTGTGGTAGAGTGTTTGTGGGAAGAATTGCAAGTGGGATATGAAGAGTTGGAGGGTGAACAATACCTTCTACAATTGATCTTTGTGTATGAATTGAATCTAGATGAGTATAGCAGCTACAAAAGGTATGTGTTTTCTAATGAAAATGGGTGGCAATGAATATGAAAGTTAATCATATAAATGTGATATTGACGAGTATTATTCCAATCGATTTATGAAGAAAAGACAAGATGCATATATGGGAAGAAGGTTTGGAAATGAATTGAAATGCAATGAGAATGGATTGCACAAACCAGAGTATTGAGAACAATTAATGCAAATAACATATATTGACGGGATTGGTGCACACAAATGAAGGGAAAAATGAAATCTAAGTTTTAATTACCAAAACTAACGTAAATGACAGAATTGAAATGCATCTAAATTGAATCCAATCAATAATCAAAACCAAAATTGAATTGCATGTAGACAAACAACGCAATATTAATCTACAAAATAAATACAGTATGGCAACACTTACCCTCACTGAGGGGCCCTTCCCAGGAGGTCAGTACTGCTAAGAAGGACTCAGATCAAGCTATAAGGATGTTCAATGTGGCAGCAACAATCAATTCTTCAATGAGATCAAAAACTCTGTTTTTACATGGCTAACAACTCCTTAAAGCTTTCTCACAAGAATAAATCTCTCATTTACAAAATCTTCATGAAACTAATGGCTCTTTCTCACAGCCCTATGAGGCTTATTCATACATGAAGAATCATTGAGGAGTGGATGGGACCGAATCCCAATGCCCAGATTTCAAATTTTACATTTTTAGACATAAATCCCAAAAATCCGGGTTTTAATGTAATTTGGGTAGATTCGAGTTAGGGATCCACCCATATCTTCCAACCTATTTTTCATTTTGAAAATTTTCCCACTATTTTCTCAATTTTCCATATTCTAGACAAAACCCATTTCATAGAATTTATAGATTTGATGCCATCTGCACGAAAATCAAGGAGAAAGTTGGCAGTTTGAGATTTTTGCTAATTTTTGCAGAATCATTCCCCCTGACATGGAGGTCCACACGTGTGATATGGGTGAATTTTGTCACATGTGTCTGCATGTAAACGTCGCTCTGTACAAAACCCATGTCCCTGATTTTCATCTAGAAGATTTCCAAAATTTTGAATTATTTATAGTACTTGACTGTTGTTAATGCTCGTACCGGACGAGCACAACATTGGTACCTAACGAGCGCAGAATTGGTACCAAACGAGATGAGTACTGGATGACATGGAGTGTGGGTACCGTATGACATGGATTATGGGTACCATATCACTGTGAAGGTACCAATTGATTGTAGAACCTTCTGGTACCAGATGACTTGGAGAATCGGATGAGCGCAGTATTGATACCGGACGAGTTGAGTACTGGATGACATGGATTGTGGGTACCATATGACATGGAGTATGGGTATCGGATGATTGTTCAAGTATAGGTTGACTATAGAAACTTCTGGTATCGGATGACTTGGAGTATCAGATGACCTACAGTGCAGGTACCGGAACAGGAACAGTACAGGTACCAGAACATGGACAGTGCATATACCGGAACATGAACAGTACAGGA
Source organism: Picea engelmannii (assembly GCA_009831015.1). Lineage (NCBI taxonomy): Eukaryota > Viridiplantae > Streptophyta > Pinopsida > Pinales > Pinaceae > Picea > Picea engelmannii. Next base: position 161,868 of record ML795686.1, on the reverse strand, counting down.
ACATGTTTCTTGGACATAGAAACATAGGATTAAACCATCATCATCAAAACTATTGTATAATCATTCTTTTAATCACTAAAAATATGGAAAATTATGTATTAATCACATAGGATGAATAACAAGAGATAATGGAGGTTTATGGTGTAATTAGCGATATATTATTGATGAAATACGGGAAGAAGGTGTAATGATGAGTGTATTTGCATGGTGGAAAATATGACAAAATTGGAGCCCAACAGGAAGTTAGATAAACCTCATCTCAGTTGAGGTTGTTAAACAATTGGGGTTGTCAAAAACACCACACCTGCAACCATACAACATTGGGTGGCTTCACCAGGGATGAGATCTCTGTGTCAACCAACAATGTCGTCTTTTATATGGAATCCAACCCTTCAAGGATGAGGTAGTGTGTGATGTTTCCACTCTTGATGTTTGTGATGTTATTTTCTGCCAACCATATATGTGGAAATGTCATGTTGTTTATGAGTCTCGACACCATAGTGTCATTAGTACTTTGGGGGGTCAACTCTACAGGATACCAAAGGTAGTTCAAAATTCGTCCTCTTCACAGTATGTTCGAATGATGCACAGAAGGCCACTACAACCATTGCAACCTCAACACCTTCTATCCAGCAGAAGTCGATTCCAAAAGAGAAATAATTTATTGTTTCTTCACCTACAATGCTTCCTACACCATGCCTCATCAACCCCAGAGACAACAAGTTGGTGGAATAGATTCAACCCCGCCAGCAATGGGTTCATGAAAACCTTCCATAGACCAAGGAGCACAACTTCTCCAATAAGGCATGCAACTCACCAAGATTCAGATTCAGAAAATGCTTTCCCCTCTTCCCTGGGCACTCAACGCAATGGAGACAACTGCTTCCTAAGGGGGGAGGATTGATCCAGGTGGATATTGGTGGCCACTCACCTGTTCCAACTATCTTATTTTGAAATTTTTCATATCAATACATCTTGTTGTAATTCTAGGGTCGTTTTGGGGCCCTAAACAATGTTTTCTTATCTCGTCATAGTCAAACTGTAGACAAAGTCAAATCTTGATGGAATAATGCGTATTTTTTTAAAATACCTTTCCAACAGGCTATCGCACACCTAAAACGAAGATCATATGCAAAATTTACAACCCCACAAAGTTAATGTACTAACTTATCCCAACGGGTCCCACATGACTTTTGGCACTTCATCTCCTAGGGTTAGGTTTTTGGATGTCTAGGGTTTTGGCATCCATGTTTATCATAAAAATATATTCAGAGCCTCACTGTACTTATCTTCTTGTGAATGAGCGTAGACATCACATCTCTTCTCGGAGATAAAGCTGCCACCATTCTAGCGAGTCTTGTACTCTGTATTTTACAGTCTCTGTACATTTATTTCATTAATAGAAATCATGTATTGTTGTATTTCTCTATTTCTAGCAATGTTTATGTGTATTTCATTATAATATCTCTACTTTCATTTCATTCCAAAAATAATCTGGATTAGTGGTATCAAAGCAGGCTGCTCTTGATCGTTTTTCAATGCATGTCCCCATGAGGTCTCAGTATAGAAATTTGGGTCTCGAGCTTGTCTCTCCCAAGGACAATCGCTCTCTAACACCCAAGAAACCCTATATGGCGGAAGAAAATAAAAATGGTGGACCATAATATTTTATTAACCTATTGCTTGAGCAAGCTCTCACGTGACAGAGGGACGAAATGACGAAGAATTTTTTCCACATCCTTCAACACCTGCCGATAGAAATAGGTACATCTTCATCAAGTGGCCACTTTGGAAGAACCTCTCTCTTCAAGGTACAAGTTAATTTTTATATTCTGATATTTAAAGGTCAGATAGATGTGGATGCCTTAGAAAAATGGTTAAATATTCTAGAAGGTTATTTACCTATTCACAATTTTCCAACAGAGAAACGATCACATTCGCACTCCTCAAGGCTTTCCCCCATGTCAAACATTGGTGGGAAACTTACTAGGAGAAAATTTCCACAGAGTGATCTGGAATATATGGGATCGAGTCCACTTGGGATTTTTTTGTGGATGCGGTCAAGGAAAAATACTACTTTGTTGATAACTATGAAAACCATTACCTGAGATGGACCACACCGCAGCAAGAGAAGAACCAAACAATGTTGGAGTTCACAAATACATTCCATACCTTTTGCACCAAGTTGGGTATAAAAGAGTTTGAGTTGCATACGGTTCTGAAATACCATGGGGCTCTGCATAGGTACATCCAAATCGAAGTGGATTTCCTAAACATCTCATCATTGGGAGCTACGTATCGATATGCTATCAAAATCGAGTAGAAATTTAGGCACCGGAACAAATGGGAGTTTGGGTCTACAAATCCACAACAACCAAAGCATGGTAAATAAATCCCTAACCAACAAGCTCTCGACAACCAGTCCAAGACACGGGAAAAGAAGGGTAAAGGTAAGACAAAGAATGACACTCGGAAGTGGTGCAACTTCCACAAAACCCCTGGAAAAACACCAATGACTGTCGTTCGAAAAATTCATTGGTGGTCAAGGTCAAAGGAAATGAGCCAAACCTTGATTCAGAATCTGATCCAGAAAATATTGAAAATAGACAAATGATCGATGCATACCCTAATTCTAGTGTCGTGACTGCAACAATTCAACCAGAAGAACTAGTGAATCTTGAAGAGGGGGAGCACCTCTTCCATTCATAGATGTGGGTGAAGGGGACCATGTTGCATTTAATTTTTGATAGTGGCAGCTAGACAAACCTCATCTCGGTTGAGGTCATCAAAGAATTTGGATTTTCGACAACACCACACCCACAACCATACAACATCAGGTGGCTTCACCAGGGACGAGATCTCTGTGTCAACCAACAGTGCTTCATGTCCTATGGCATCCATCCCTTCAAGGATGAGGTAGTTTGTTGATCTGAATTTATGCAAGAACGCAATAGAATATAGAAATCACCATTAATACAAAGATGCAGTGGAAATAACACTTCATTTCAGTAATATCAAAGAACTGAAATTTGTTTACAGATCGAATGGAAATAAACTAGCTAGGGCGCTGGTAACTTATCTCTGAGAAGAGATGTGGTGGATACAGGGCTATGAACTCTGTGTTACAATGAGGCTCGAAGGCATATATATTATTGAGAAACAATGGAAAAACCTAACCCTAGCAGATGAAACGCTAGAATATGGGCCCCGTTAGGGTAAATTGCTACATCAATTTCCCGGGGTTGTAACTTTGGCATACTATCTTTGTTTGATGCACATGATACATCATTAGAAATATCTATCCGAGGACTACAAATGTTGACAATGAATATCAAGCATAGAACAGACTCCTGTACCCCAGAGGTTTGATGCCCAAAAAACGTCGTTTAGGGCCTCAAAATGACTTCGGAAGTTTAGTACCCGAAAAACTGCCAAAAATAGTAAATTGTGCTACAATTAAGAAAACTGTAAAACTAAAAGAAGCAATGGTGGGGGTCCAAGTGGAATAGGCAATTGGACACCAATATCCACCTGGATCATTCCTCCCCCCTTAGGAAGCAATGGTCCCCATTGCGTTGAGTTCCTCCATGAGATGAGGAAACTTCTGTTGAACTTGGTCCCTGTTGAGCCACTTGCCCTAGTGAAGGAGTTGTCCTACTTTGACAACTCGATATAGATGGATCCTCTACTGGCGGGTGTTCTAGACCTGTGTGTTCACAATTTGAACATTTTTGGCTTGTTCCATGCAGTCTGGGTTTAACTTTGTTGGTATGAGTTGTTTTTCCATGTCGGATGTGTGTAGTAGAGGTGGAAAGTAGGGCCAAAGGTGGTCCACATTGAACACTAGGTGCATACCAAGGAATGGTGGAATATTGAGCTCAAAGGCATTGTCCCCTACATCCTTGTTGATGGTGTATATCCCATATTGGAGCAAGCAAAGCTTGCGGTGGGGGTCCAGCGAGGCGCTCCTTCTGCAAATGTAGCCACACTTTGTCGTCCACCTGTAAGTTGTTTTTCACCTGATGTTGATCATGCCATTGCTTGTACTTAGCATTGGCTCTGTCCAATATGTTATGAACCTATTGGAGAATTTGTTGAGTGTGCTCAATGAAGTTGTTCTCCCTGGAAACTTGATACTGGACATGAGCCGAATCAACATGAGTAGCTACAAATGTCATGGCTACGTCAATGGGACATAGTGGCTAGAATCCCAAGCCCACCTGAAAGAGGTTGAGGTCGGTTGAGATGTGGAGGGATCAGTTATAGCTATGTTGTACATAGGGGAGGATATCATCCCATGTGTGTGGATGCCTTGAGTTGTACATGAACAAAATGTGTACGATCATCCTCTTGACAACCTCTGTCTCCCCATCAGTTTGGGGATGGAAAGTTGTGGACTTGGTGAGCTTGGTGTCTATCATTGACCAGAGGCTAGACCAAAATGTACTGAGGAATATACTGTCCCTATCTGAGATGATATACTGTGGGATCCCAAAGTGTACCCACACTCGTTCAAAGAAGAGTTTAGAAATGGCTTCTATTGTGATATTCTTCTTGCAGGCCACCATAATAGCCATCTTCGAGAATCTATCGATGACCACGAAAAAAAATTCGGTGCCATGCTTAGTAGAAGGAATGCTTGACATATAATCCATGGCGATGGATTCCCAAGGTTGAATAGGGGTAGGTAGCAGAGTATAGAGGTCTTGCTTATTAACGGTCGGTTTGGCAATGGTCCAGGCAGTGCATGATCTGATGTACTTCCCGACATCATGTCGAAGGTTTGTCCAATAGAAATACTTCTATAGTACTTCCACTATTTTCTCGACCCTGAAATGCCCAACGACCCGACTGTAGTGCACTTCCAAAATAATCTTGGCACTCTCACTTGAAGGAACACAAAGGTGTCCCAGGTGACATAATAGTGCATCCTGGAGGTGAAAATTTGGAACTTAGTTACCCTCCAAGAGCGTCTTGTATGTGTGGTCGAATTCTGGATCGCTCTTGTAGAGAAGCGACCAATCAGAAGTCTCGTGCCCACAAGAGTTGAGCATGATGGTTATCGCCACGATTGGTGGTCAGCTGAGGAAATCTACAACATTATTGTTGCTTCCCTTCTTTTACTTGATGTTCGAATGAAACTGTTGCAGATATGTGAACCACTTATAATGGCAATCATTCTGCAACTTCCCTTGTGTCTATATGAACTGCAGGGGTCGATGGTCTAATTGAATGATCATTTCCTTTCCCAAAATGTAATGCTTACATTGTCGGCAAGCTTGCACAATGGAATACATCTCTTTGTCATAAGTGGGATACTTTCAGACTGTGTCAGACAATTTCTCACTGTGATATGCCACTGGATGCCCCTGTTGAGTAAGAACTTCCCCAATAGCATATTCAATGGCATCTGTCTTGATCTAAAATGGTTGTTGCAAGTCTGGTAATGTGAGTACTGGGCAAAAAAAGAGGCGATGTTTAAATTCTACGAACACCTTATGTTGATATTTCTACCAAAATAATTTTTCTTTCACTCCTCCCTTCGTGACTTGACTCAAGGGCCAAGTGATATGTGAGAATCCCAACACGAAATTGAGGTAGAAATTAGCAAGACCCAGAAAGTTGCGAAGCTCTATTAGAGTGGTTGGGGCTGGACAATCCTGAATGAATTGGATCTTGGTTGGATTCACATGCACCCCACACTCATCAATAATGTATCCTAGATATTGAACTTAGGTCATGCAAAAAGTGTACTTCTCCAAATTGGCACACAACTTGTGTTTCCGCAATGTCTGGAGGACCTATTGGATGTGGTGGAGGTGCTCTTCCCAAGTCTAGCTGAACATCAAGATGTTATCCAAGTACACTACTACAAATGAGTTGGTGAATGGTCACAAGATGTCATCCATTAGCCTCATGAAGGTTGCAGGAGCATTTGTCAACCCAAAAGACATGACCAACCATTCGAAAAAGCCCTCCTTGGCTTTGAAGGAAGTTTTCCACACATCATATGGTTTGAATGGTACCTGGTGATACCCGGACTTCAATTCGAACTTGCTGAAATATTTCGCTTCTTTGAGTTGGTCCAGAAGGTCATCAATCCGTGGGATCGGATACCTATTCCAAACAGTGATCTTGTTCAACACCCGATAGTCAATACAGAGTCACCAAGTCCCATCCTTCTTCTGCACCAACATGATCAGGCTCCCACAGGGAGATGAACTTGGTCGGATGTGACCTTTCTGCAACAGCTCCTAAATCTGCCTCTTGATTTCATCTTTCTCCAGAACAATGTCGATAGATCGTTCCATTGGGAAGCGACACACCTTGGGCTAGATCGATGGGGTGCTTGACCTGACAGTGCAGAGGAACTCGTGTGGGTGAGGTGAAGATGTCTCGGTACGACTCCATGACCTTGTCCATTTATTATTTTCGTGCAGAGGAGCCCTGTCTGGAGGTCATGGACATAGTCTTCTTCTTTCCTTGAGGGCGGATCATTAGGAAAACAAATTTACCAGTTTTGGAAATGATCTTACTACATTGTTTTGCAGTAACCAAAGAGATAGCGGCAGGTGGTGGTCCCTCTGGTATCATGTACAACTTATTTCCCAAAGTAACAATAACAGCATGAGGTTGGGACTCATACACAACATGTCGCTTCCACAAGTATGGTTGGCCTAATAATACATCACAAACATCAAGAGGAGCAATGTCACATAATACCTCATCGGTGAAGGACTTGATGTTGTAGGGAAAGTGGCATTGTTGGCTGACGTGGAGATCTCGTCCTTGGTAAAGCCAACCGATGGTGTACGGTTGTGGGTTTGATGTGATTGGCAAGCCCAATCACTTCACAACCTCTGCTGAAATGAGGTTCTTTTGGCTCCCACTTTCGACAATGAACTCTAGCGGAGAACCCTTTACCCACATCTAGGAGTGGAAGAGATGCTTCTCCTCCTCTGGATCTTTCGGTTCTTCCTTTTGGATATTTGTGGTGGCAATGGTGGCATTGGGCTCTGCATTGATAATATGCTTCCCTCTTTCATTCCCCTTCTCGGGTTCTGATTCAGTGTCAGAGCATGCATATGATTCAAAATCCTTCATCTTGGCCACCAGTGATCGCGTGGCCTGACACTCACTTGTGTTGTGAGTGGATCTCTTATGGAACTCACACCACTTTCCCGTTTCCTTCTTCGGTTTTGGGGTTTTTTTATTTGCTTGCGGATTTGGCAGATTGTCTTGAGCCTCCATGCCTTGGCTTTGTCCTTTGTTATGCGGTTTGGGGGCACCTTTCGCTTGCTTTTGATTCGCAGATCCAAAATCTCGCTTCTTCTATTTGATTTTTTTCTCAATCTTAGCAACATACTGGTATGTCATACCAAGCGAGGATATGCCGAGGAAATACATTTCCTCCTGAATGTATCTGTGCAGAAAACTGTGGTACTTCAACAACAAATGTTTCTTTGAATCTTTGATACCCAACTTTGTGTGCAGGGTATGGAACAGATTCGTCGACTCATGCACATCTTGATCACTTTGTTGCCGCAATGTAGTCCATTGTATGTACTTGTCCTTGTATCTCACCATGGGATAATATTGTTCCTTGATGGCATCTCAGAAATAATTCCAAGTGGGTACAATTGAGAACAGATAAGGTTCCTCCTCGTTCTTTTTATCATAGTAGGCTTCCCACCAATCCTTGACATGGGGGGTGACTTTGAGCAATGAAAAAATAATCTTCTCTCAATCGAAAGAGTCATGAACCGAGAAATATCCTTCTAATAGATTAAACCATCTTTCTACGGTGTCTTCATATATTCGGCCATCAAATATGGGAATTTCAAAGGTTACTTGTACCTTAAAATTCGTTGCGCCTCTAGAGTGGTTGTTGGATGTAGATGCACTGCCAGTGGGTATTTGTTGAAGGATCTGAGCGAAGTTATCCATCATCGCATTCCTTTGTTTTTCAAGGGCCTCCTCGAGTAATATTTTGATAGGATATCTTGCTCCCTCATATTTTTTTTCGTCCCCCATGGGAAACCATCGAGATTTGTGAGGCTGGTCTTGCAAAGGTTCAACCAGATCGAGCCCTAACTCCTTATACCCTGAACTCGCTGGGGACATGCAAAGAAGGATCAAGAAAGAGAAAATAGCTCTGATACAACTAATCTGAATTTATGCAGGAACGCAATAGAATACACAAATCACCATAAATACAAAGATGCAGTGGAAATAACACTTCATTTCATTAATATCAAAGAACTAAAATTTGTTTACAGACCGAATGGAAATAAACTAGCTAGGGCACTGGTAGCTTATCTATGAGAAGAGATGTGGTGGATATAGGCCTCTGAACTCTATATTAAAATGAGGCTTGAATGACTATATATTATTGAGAAACAATGGAAAACCCTAAACATCCAAAAACCTAACCTTAGGAGATGAAACACTAGAATATGGGCCCCATTGGGGTAAATTGGTACATCAATTTCCTGGGGTCGTAACTTTGGCATACTATCTTTGTTTGACGCACATGATACATTGTTAGAAATATCTCTCCGAGGACAACAACCTACTGAAAATGAATATTTAGTTCAGAATGGACTCATATTCACTTGAGGTTTGATGCCCAAAAAACATCGTTTAGGGTCTCAAAACAACTCCGGAAGTTCAGGACCCAAAAAACTGCCAAAAATAGTAAATTGTGCTACAATTAAGGAAACTAAAAAACTTAAAGAAAAAATGGTGGGGGTCCAAGTGGAATAGGCGGGTGGCCACCAATATCCACCTGGAGCATGTGTGATGTTTCCCCTCTTTGTGTCTATGATGTTGTTTTGGGCCAACCATATATGTGGAAACGTCATGTTGTTTATGAGTCTTGACCCCGTAGTGTCATTATTACTTTGGGGGTCAACTCTATAGGATACCAAAGGTAGTTCTGACTATTGTTCCACCAAAACAGTTACTCAAGGTAATCTCTCATACTGCAAAATTCATCCTCTTCACAGACTATTCAAGGGATGCATAGAAGGCCACTGCAACCACTACAACCTCAACACCTTCTATCCAGTAGAAGCATATTGCAGAAGAGAAATCATATATTGTTTATTCACCTACAATGGTGCCTACACCATGCTCTGTCAATCCCAGAGACAACATTTTGGTGGAATAGATTCAACCCCACCATCAACAGGTTCATGACAACCTTCCACAAACCAAATAATGCAACTTCTCCAACAAGGCACACAACTCACCAAGATTCAGATTCAGAAAATGATTTCCCCTCTTCCCCGGGCACTCAATGCAATGGAGACTATTTCTTCCTAAGGAGGTTGGATTGATTCAGGTGGATATTGGAGGCGACCCACCTATTCCAGCTAGATTATCTTGGAATTTTTCATGTCAGTACATCTTTTTGTACTTCCAGGGATGATTTGGGGCCCGAAACAATGTTTTCTTGTCTTGCCATTGTCAAACTATAGACAGAGTTAGATATTGATGGTATAATGTGTAGTTCTCGAAAATACCTTTCCAGTGGGATATCACACACCTAAAATGGAGATTGTACACAAAAGTTACAACCTCGGGGAGTTAATGTACTAACTTACCCCAACGAGGCCCACATGAATTTTGGCACTTCATCTCCTAGGGTTAGGCTTTTGGATTTCTAGGGCTTTGACATCCATGTTTATCGTAAAAAGGCCTTCAGAGCCTCATTGTACTTATATTCTTACGAATGAGCGTAGCCATCACATCTCTTCTCAGAGATAAAGTTGCCACCATTCTAGCGAGTCTTGCACTCTGTATTTTACAGTTTGTGTACATTTCTTTCATTAATAGAAATCATGTATTGTTGTATTTCTTTGTTTCTGGCAATTTTTATGTGTATTTCATTATAATATATCTTCTTTCATTTCGTCCCAAAAATAACCCAAATCATGCCATGTATTCAACTTCTGTGGTTGAGAGTGCCACTACAACCTATCTTTTTCTCATCCAACTAATTTATGTAGTGACTTCCTTAGTTTACAGACCATCTCTTTCTTTCCCTTCACTATAAATCCTTCTGGCTACTTCATGTAGATTTATTCTTCCAGATCCCCATGTAGGAATGTTGTATTCAAATCCATATATTCTACTTCAAAATCAAAAGTAGTAGAAATAGATAAAAGAACTCTAATAGAAGGTAACTTGCAACATGAGAAAACATTTTGCCAAATTCAATTCCCTCTACCTAGGAATAACCATTTGTTACTAATCGAGATTTTCATTTCTCCACTCTTCCTTCTGCATTCAACTTCTTCTCAAAAACTCATTTTTTGCCAATGGACTTTGTTCCGGTTGGAAAATCCACTAGATCACATGCCTCATTATTATCCAAGTTATCCATCTCTTCAACCATGGCCTTCTTCCAAATTTTACTATCCTATGAATCTACTGCTTCCCTAACAGTTTTGGGATAATCATCAACAATAGATAAAGAAAAATTATCATGAAAATAAGGTGGACTATACCTCTCTAGTTGCCTTATTTCCCTCAATGATCTCCTCAATACTAGGGTATGAGGTTCTTCTTCTTCTGCTTCATCTTCTTCTAGATTTTGGATTTTCCAACTCAAACTCTATTTCCTTAGGTTCTTCTTCCCTTGGTAGAAATTCCTCTTTTGGAACATCTTTAATCTCTCTAAAAATAACATCTCGATAAACATTCTTCTAATTTTGGGGGCTCCAAATCTTATATCCTTTCGTATATTTATAACCAATAAATATGAACATTTCAACTTTATTATCCATATTACTCATACTTTCCTTTGGAACATGTACATAAGAATCACAACCAAACACTTTGAGATGTTCAAGAGATCGTTTCTTACTATTCCATACCTCATGTGGATTTTTTTCCACCAACGTGGATGAGGATGATCTATTTACCAGGTAAAATGTAGTACCCACTGCCGCTGCCCATAATTCATGTCCTAACCTAACACCACTGAGCATGCTTCTTGTTTTTTCCATCAACATATTGTTCATCCTTTCTGAAACCTCATTCTATTGAGGTGTTTATGGAGTAGTTTCTTGCCTTGCTATACCACACTTCTTAAAGAAATATTTGAATTCATTCCCACAAAATTATCCACCATTATCTGTCCTCAATACCTTTATTTTATTCTCTGTCTGATTTTCTACAAGAGCCTTAAACTCTTTAAATTTATCAAATACCTCATATTTATTCCTAAGAAAATAAATCAATTTGTTCCTTGAGAAATCATCTATGAATGAAACATAATACACCAATTTACCTAGTGATGGAATATGAACAGTTCCAAACACATCATTGACTATCAACTCTAAGACCACCTTTTCTCTTCTTACACCCTGTAGTATAAGTGATTCCAAACAACTTGTACAGAGTTCCACACCAAACTCCCCTCATCAACACCATTGATCCTCATACCATCATAAAATTTATCTTTCCCAAGAAAGTATGCACACCTGCATCATCCAACTTACCTACAGATATTAGGCTCCTGGCTACATATGGAATGTGTAGAACTCCAGGGAGAGTTCTAATCCTTCCATCTTTCAGCGACATATTAACACTTCCACGTCACATGATTTTGGTTGTTGAGTCATATCCTAGGAACAAATCACCACCACCGTACTTTTCATATCCACTAATGAAGGCATGTGTGTGGGGATGTGTGTCAGATTTGAAAACAATGTCTGACGATCACATCACATTTCACTCTTTGTGTACATGTTCATCAGGAGCTTATCCAAAGGGGGGTCCTTGGGGAGGGGTCAGGGTTTCCCCCCTTGTTTATGTGAAGCATTCAAAGAAACACCCCCAAAAAATGTTTTCGGGCAGCTTTTGCTATTTTAGTGTTTTTCTCTATTTTTAGCGATTTTCTAAATTAATTTTGAATTAAGGGATTATGATTTATGTAACTAGGAAATACCTAAAATATTGTATATATTGTATTTTCAATGGTGAAATTAATACGATGAAGATTTGATAGGTGTGGCACCAAGGAAGGTTGGTTTTTTCTTGATTAAGGGTTTCCAGCATAAAAGATTGTGTACTATGTGTATGAGTCATTGATTAATTTATGTTTTGCTTAAGAATTTGTATGCATTTCTTTACTTCACAGGTTTAAAAATTACAATAATGTTATGTATGATAGATGTGCATGTGGTTCTACTTACAATTTAATGATAAGAAGTCTTGGTGTTCATGGGTTCTGATCCTATGGATTCCTCTTCTGTTATGTTTTCTTCTTCTTCTCTCTTGTTTATATCTTACCCTTCATGTCCAATATTAAATCATCATTGCTTTTTATTTTATCAACCTCTTTCTATAATATAAAATAGTTATCCTCCGATTGTAATCTTAGAGACTCATATTACTTCTCTAGTTTGACTTTAGCTTCTACTACTTCTATTGTGACTTCCTTCTCTCTATAGTCTTTATCGAGTCTCTCCTTTTTTAGTTTATATTTCTCCATTTTCTATTTTCTTTTGTCTTTTCCTCCTCTATTTATGCCACCCATTCTAAAGGCCATCTCATCCAAGGATGAGGATATTCTATATACTTCCTCTTCCTACCATACTTTTTTATGATATGGTCATCTATATTTATAAACATGGAAGTAGAAGTCAATGATATTTAATGGATTATGCCTTCTAAATATTTCCTTGTCGAATTGGAAGGTGGTCAAGACTTTTTATTTTATTACTACTTTTACATATTTAATTCAATAGTAACCTATATGAAAATGTAATGGGGGGCATTGTGCTTTATTTTTATGGGAGACTAATACACCAACCCCATGTAGAAATGTTTGATAGGCCACCTCCTATAGATCCAAATTATCAAGGATGAATTGAGGCAACATGGGGTTCTTTGATGGATCGAAAAATCCTTATATGTGTGCCTCTCTCTATGATGTCCTAGTCACCAATTTCATTGATAAACTGCATATCATTTTTTGTCATACATTATCTAGGATTGTAGAAAATTATCTTATACATAGGTGATATAAAATGCTTTCATATATTAGTGCAGTGAATCTTGGAGCAGTGTTCCCAAAATATCTAAGAGTAAGCATGGGTTGGTGTTTCATTGGGATGTGATTGGGATACTATTTCCATCCTATTCCTAGAAATTTATTTACAATAGATTGAGTGCCAAGGAGACAGGAATACATAAATAACATAGGAGAGATGCTTGGCTCTGTGCGTTTGGACATGGAGATATATAGAGCCATGGATGTCAAAAGTATAAAGGTCAAATTGAAAATTGTGTCATTCTGGGTAACTTGGTGGATCAATAGCACCTAATATTCTTTAAACTACATTGCAACAACGTGTTTATTAGATCCGCCATGATTTTATATGGAATTATTAAATTCTTTTTGGGATAAGCTGCCAATCCCCTTCTCTTTAAATCTTTGGGATTGACCTACCATCTCTTGAGTAGATCCTGGTAGTTTAAATAAAATTTTAGAATCCACTCCTTTGTGAGATCGATAACTAGCTAGGGGAATTTGTAGCCTACTTCAGGGGCTAAGCATTATAATGAGGTGATATATTTTCCAAAGCATATCGAAATAATATATTCTCAATATTTACTTGGCTAATTAACTATGAAACAAATTCAACATAAGGGAGTATTGGAATCATAATTGTGACCTTGTGAAACCTTGATCTATTAATTTGTTTGTAGACACTAGAATCTAGGTTTACCTCTCCAAGTAGAAGAGGGAGATTTGGTCAGGATTCCTCCTTGAACATCTAATATAGCTCACCCACTTGTAAGTGGTTTCCATGTCCGTACTGCACAAAGTGTCTTCATAGACAAGTCTAGGAATGCTCACCTCTATAATTTTTAAACCTTTATAGTAAAGGAATGAACAAAAAATATTTATAAAAAGAAAAAGAAAAAAAAATAGCATTCACACATAGTATTTGGAGATTTACCCTGGAAACCCTTAACCGATGAAACCAACAAATGTTTATAGATGCACCTCTAACTCTCATTGAATTAACTTCACCATTTACAATACAATATATCGTATTATGAAGAATCCAAAATTCTAATCCATTAACTTGGATTACATTCCTCAACTAGAGTAATATTACCATGGGGAGAAAAACATCAGCCAAAAACACCAAAAATAGGCCAAAAACAACCCAAACATATTTTTTGGGGGCTTCAACACACCCGACACAATATACAACCTGTGGAGATAACCATGAAAAAAATATAACACATTCCCAACATTCTACCACTTGTTGTTTTCTTTGCATACAAGGTCTCCACATTTTACAAGATCAATAATTTAAGGCAACAACTCCCATTGCTTCTCTACACCAAGAGAAATTCCTAGTACTAACATACTTCAAGAATGAGTATACAAAATTATTCAAAGTGTTATCCTTCACCAACAACACCTTCTTCTCTTCAACTATATCTCTCACAAAATAGTGTTGAACATCAATATGTTTCATTTTAAAATGATAAGCAAGGTTCTTTGCCAGAAAGTTTGCACTTTGATTGTCAAAATCTAACCTTATATCTCGCTATACAAATCCAATACCTAAACAAAATTTATATAACCATGCATATTCCTTACTTACATGAGTGGTTGCCATGTATTTAGCTTCTGTAGTTGAGAGTGAAACTACATATTGTATCTTTCTCATCCAATTAATTTCTCCTCCAAACAGGTTAAATACATAACAACTTGTATATCTTCTATGATCCATATCTCCAAACCAATATGTGTCAATAAACCCATGTACATATAAAAATCTATTTGATATAGGTATTCCTTGGTATAAGAGTGCATAATATGTAGTGTGACAAAAATACTTGAAGACCATCTTTACAATTTTCCAATGGTCCTTCCCTGATTTTGACATAAACTTGCTAAAAACTCCCACATCATGGGAAATTCTTATTCTAGTGCAGACCATTGCATACATCTAACTACCAACAACATCGGCATTGGAAACACAGGACATGTCCTCTTCCTCTTTGTGTGTTTTGGGACACTGATCTATAGATAATTTTACACCTATAGGAATAGGAACCTTGACCATTTTACATTATTTCATATTAAACCTATGCAATATTGTCTCAACATATTTCATCTAATAAACCTACAGTTTCTTGTTTTCCTAATATATTTTAATTTCCATGCCCAAATAAAATTTTTAGCACTAATATCTTTCATAACAAATGGAAAATACAATTGAATTTTGACATCCTTGATGATTTCCTTGTTGTGTCCAATCAACAACATATCATTGACATGCATGACAACATATAAAAAATGATCATGAAATAAATTTGAATACACACATTGATCATCTTTTCTCCTTGAAAAAATAGGTCCCAGTATATAACAATTAAAATTTTGATACCACATCCCTGGAGATTGTTTTAACTTATACAAGGATATTTTCATCTTGCAAACTAGCTCTTTCTTTCCCTTCACTACAAAACCTTCTAGTTATTTCATGTACATTTTTTCTTCAAGATCACCATGTAGGAATGTTTTCTTTGCATCCATCTACTCTACTTCAAGATCAAAAGAAGTATCAATAGACAAAAGAAATCTAATAAAAGTTAATTTATCATCATGAGAAAAAATTGCACCAAAATCAATTCCCTCTACCTGGGAATATCCCTTTACTATTAAGCAAGATTTGCATTTCTCCACTTTTCCTTTTGCATTCAACTTCTTCTTAAACACCCATTTTATACCAAATGAATTTATTATAACTAGTAACTAAACTAGATCCCAAGCCTAATTCTTATCCAAGGAAACCATTTCTTCAATCATGGCCTTCCATAGTTTACCATCCTCTAAATCCACTACCTGCCAAATAGTTATGGAATCATCATTAGTAATACATAAATCAAAACTAAAGAGAAAATTCGGTGGATTTTACCATTATGGTTTCCTTCATTCTTGAACCAATATCCTTAATAGTATAGAATGAGGTTCTTCTTCTTAGTTTTCATGTTCTTCTATTGATTTATATTCTTAATCCTTCAACTCAAACTATATTATCTTTATTTCTCTTTTCCTTGATAGGACTTCTTGTTTGGGAACATATTTAACCTCTCTAAAAATGACATCTCGACTATAAACAGTCTTATTAGTTACTGGGTTCCAAAGTTTATAACCTTTTATACCATCTTTATAACTAATAAAGATAAATTTTTCATTTTTATTATCCATCTTAATCCTATTTTCCTTTGGAACATGTACATAAGCACCACAACCAAAAACTTTGAGATGTTTAAGAGGGTTGTTTTTACTAATTCCATTCTACATGTAGTTTTTTTTCAACCAACATTGATGAGGGTAATCGATTTACCAAGTAAAATGCAATATCAGTTGCCTCTACCCAGAATTCATGTCCTAACCCAACACCATTGAACCTGCTCCTTGATTTTTCCATCAACATCTCATTGATCCTTTATAAAACCCTATTCTATTGAGGTGTGTATGGATTAGTCTCTTTCCTTACTATTATGGAGTTCTTACAAAATTTCTCAAATTCATTCCGATGGAACTCTCCAACATTCTGTGTCCTCAAAATTTTATTTTCTCCTTTATTTGATTATCCATGAGAACCTTAGAATCTTTATATTTACCAAAGACCTTAGATTTATTTTGGAGGAAATAAATTCATGTATTCCTTGAGAAATCACCTATGAATGAAACATAGTACACATATTTACTTTTAATGATGTAATGGCACAGGTATAAACACATCATTGTGTACCAACTCCAAGATTCCCTTTTCTCTTTAGCACCAGATAGGAATCTTATCCAATTTTGTTTACCATGTATGAAATGTTCATAGAAATCAAAATCTAGTGTGAAATCAAGCAAACCTTCAACCATACCTTTACCATGTAATGCTCAAAGGCCCTTCTCTCTAATATGCCATAGAATGTGATGCCATAATACTGTCTTTTTTCCCAAGATAGTAGGTTTTTTTTCTTCTTCATTTCCACCCTTAGGAAAATAGAACTATTACACCCATTAGTGATAGTGCTTCCCAATAGCTTGTATAGAGTTCCATTCTAAAATCCCCTCATGAACACCATTTCTCCTTAGACCATTTTGCAAGTTTCCCTTTCAAACACAATATGTACACATGCATCACTCATCTTACTTATGGATATCAATTTTCTAGCCATACATGGAATGTGAAAAACCCCATTGAATGATCTAATCCCTCCATCCTTGAGCAACAACTTAACTTTTCCATGTCCTACAATTCTAGTTGTTGAGCCATCTCCTAGGAAAATTTCAACTCCATTATACTTTTCATATTATAAAACCACTCCCTATGGAGAGTCATATTAAAAGAGGCACTTGAGCCAATCAACCATACATCATGATCTGCATGTGTGCTTGAAGAAGCCAAGTACACATCCCCTCCTTCCTTTGAGGAGGTCCTTCTTTCTTTGGAAGAAACATCATCAAATTAATTCCCTTTATCGACACTTTTAAATCTACAATCCTTCTTGTAATCACTAACTTTACCACATTTCCATCATTTGCTTAAGGATTTTATTGAATATTTAGATCTACTTTTAGATTTAGATCCCGTCCTGAGGAATTATTTCCATTTCATTATTGGGAATGACCTCTTATAGATAAGGCATATGTTCTTTGACTATCATTTATGTTCTTCCTAACGTATTTTGATAGCAAGGATGAAACCATATAATCAAACTTTAATGTGGTTACATTACTCTCAATAGCTACAACTAGACTATCCCGTGAATCTAGCAAAGAACATAGTAAACTAATCCACTTATCTTCATCAGAAATTTTTATATTAATAGACAAAAACTAACTTACCATAGTATCAATAGAATTTAGATTCTTTGTCATATATTATCCATCATCAATCCTTAGGATGTATAGCTTCTTTTGAAGGGAAATTTTGTCTACCGAGGACTTAGATTGATACCAAATCCCTAAGTTATCCCATGACACCTTGGTTGTATCTTCTCTCAAAATATTTAGTAATACTAAATTTGATGACACAATCAGATTGAACTCTTTGTCTTCCTATCTAACTTCATTCAGTATTTCGTTGACATACCTATAGGTGCAATACCAAGATCTACATCAACCCACTATTCTTTGTTTACCATAAGATTCTCCATCTTGAGCTTCCATAGTTAAAATATTTCCATTAAATTTCTCAATATGAATTTTAGAACTTCTTGCCAATCTCTTTCAGCATAAGAATCAGCACCGCAAAGCTCCCATTGAAACCAAGTTTATCACAGACCCATAATAAACTTACTATATCAAAATGAGCTAAACCCTTAGCAGGAAATGAATCCCATTGAATCCAATAATCTCACTGTAATACCAAATGTAAGTTTTAAACCTTTACAAAATGCAATACAAAAAGTTTCTTTATAAAAAATTTGAAAAAAACAATAGCATTCACACACAATACTCAGATATTTACTCTTGAAACCCTTAACTGAGGAAAACAACAAGCATTTAGAGCTACACCTATAAATATCATTATATAAACTTCACCATTTACAATACAATATACATGACTGTGTGACATCCAAAACCCTAATTCACTAAACCATATTATATTCCTTAACTAGAATTATATTGCAAATAACCCAGAAAACATAAAAAAATAAGCCAAAAATGGACCAAAAACAACCCCATTTTTTTTTCGAGGGCTCCTCCCTCAACCCCCAGGGCAAGGGGAACCTGCCACCCCCCTCGGTGCACCTATCACAATGTATAGTGAATGGAGATAACCATGTAAAGAATATATCATATTCGCAAAAACCTCTGTGTCAAGTTATAACACCTCTTCCCTATTTGAACTAAGATGTGACTAAGATCCATAATTGTTCCTTTTGTTTTATTTATATCTTTGATGACATCTCTAAAAACTATGTCTCATCCATTTCAACAACATAGCACATTAAGGAGTTAGAATCAAAATCAAATTGAAAATCCCATTTTGGTGGAAGATACTTCTTTGAAAATAAAGATAAAGGAGACATGACTTCCAAAGAATTGGTTTTAATACCCATGTCTTTTGGTGTTGGGAAATCTAGGGGCTCTCCAAATGCCTCTATAAGAAATTGCACTTAGTCACCAATTACTAAGCTTTTAGATCAAACATTTATAGTTTTTAGTTTGAAGGTAATGGTAAATGATGACCAAACCCATGTTAAGAATGTAAAGAGAATTGAAAATTGGGGTCCATTAAATTTTGGATTACCTATGATGATTGTGAGATAAGATCTTTTGAAGTCGAGTTCTAGTTGTTGATTTCTTATTTAATTCATTTAGTAAGGTTTTCTTGACATGAGGTGGCTCAAAGCCTTGGGTTTGATGAAGGAAAAATGAGACATCATCATCAAAATGTGTGGATTTACCATGAATCATTAGTTAATATTATCTTTGGGAAAATATTGGCATTGAGAAGGTAAGAGTGTTGAATGTTTAACCTTGGAAAGATAATTTTTTGAGTTTTTTCCATGTTCCCCCTTTGTTGTGATCAAGAATTTCTTGAGGATTTTGCAAGAAATATACCTCACATTAGATAGGTGAAGTTTATGGGAAAATTCTCAAAAGTTTGGAGACACAAATTACATGGATGAATAGGGTGAAAGAGTTTTCCTCTTTCACATTGGTTTGAAACTAGAGCCCTAAATTCCTTTGTGAGCCGCTTTTTGTCATGTGTGGTTATGACAATTTCCTCATAGGAGGTCAATGGATTTTATTTTATTTCATAATATTTTGTGTGGATGTGATAAAATGTGTGCATTCTAATCTGGAGATGAAATCCTTTACTATTCGGGTGAAAAAAACCATAAACCCAAAATATGAATGATATTTGGAGGAAATTAAAAACATAATTCACTTTGGGAGGAGCGTTACTTAGATGGAATAGTAAATAGCTCGCAATAGTTAAGAACATGCGGGAATAATAAAACGTGCCTTCTCTGATGGCTTTGGACAACAAGATAATCCTAATGCCAATTGTGCTCAATTGAGAATCGTTGTTAGCAAAATGTAAAGTGAGAAGTAAAAGACGTTTGGTGGCTTTTATAAAATCATGGACCCTTTGTTTTACCCTTTTTAAACAAGTCAAATGAAAAATAGCACACTTCATAACTTGAAAAAATTTGTCCTTCTCATACTTTCGAGTTCTATTGCACTTTGAGAAACTTTGTGTTTATGTGATATATAATGTTGTGAGAATTTTATGGTTTGAAAGATAATATCTTCGTATCACAATTTTGAACTTGTTGAAGTCCTGCATGTTGCAACTTGCAACCTTCAAATGCCACAATGTATTGCATGTTTGAAAGTTTTTGAAGTTGTGATCTTTGATATTTCTTTTCCGAAATGCTCTATATTGCAACTTATGGAATTTTGTGACTTTGCACCGTATCACGATGAAGAGTATTTGTAATGGGATGTATTATGGGTTTCAAAGTTTTTAAAGGTTGTAACATAGTATAATTTGGCATTTTTTTTTTAAAACTGTGATACTTTGTACTTAAGGATTTGCTCAAGAAAGTTAATGAAAAATAAATCAATTGAGGAGATGCAAGAATAACTCAAAAGTCGATGAAATCTTGACAAGAGTTAAAACTTATTTCCAAACTATAATATAAAAATTAGAAAGAATAATTTTTTTAAATATACAAACAACCCAAAAAAATGGAGAGACCATAACTTTTTACCAAGTCATATCACAAAGAAAAAACATAAATGGAAGGACTCTAACTTTTCTCCCCAATCATAAGATAAAAGATAAAAAGTGAAAAATTCTCCAAATTATAATATAAAAATAAAAACACCCCAATAAAAATGGACCCTAACTTTTCTCACTAATCATAAGTTAAAAGACAAAAAGTGAAAATTTCTCCAAATTATAATATAAAATGAAAAGACCCCAAAAAAATGGAGAGACCATAACTTTTTACAAAGTCATACCATAAAAAAAAAAAAACATAAATGGAAAGACCCTAACTTTTCTCCCCCTAACTTTTTTCCGTAGTCATAAGATAAAAGAGAAAAAGTGAAAAATTCTCCAAATTATAATATAAAAAATGAAAACCCCAAAAAAGATGGAGAGACCATAAATTTTTACATCATATCACAAAGAAAAAAATATAAATGAAAGGACCCTAACTTTTCTCTCGAGTCATAAGATAAAAGACAAAGTGAAAATTTCTCCAAATTATAATATAAAAATGGAAAGACCCTAACGTTCGATCAAAGTCATAAAATAAACACTCAGTAAAAAAATTTCCAAATTAAATTGTAATATAAAAATTAGAAAGAATATTTTTTCTTAAATATACCAAATCATATAACAAAGAAAAAAAAAAAAAATGGGAAAAAGACGAATCATATGACAAAGAATAAAAGAAATACAAAGCATATGACAAAGAATAAAAGAAATAGAAGGATCTCAACTTTTCACCCAAGTCATAAAGCAAAAAAAAAATCCATGTTATATATCTATATATTACAACCCAAAAAAATTGGAGATACCATATCTTTTTACCAAGTCATATGACAAAGACAAATCATATAACAAAGACAAAAACGAAATTGAAGGACCCTAACTTTTTTGTAAAGACAAAGACAAAAGAAGATGGAAGGACCCTAACTTTTTGCCAAGTCGTGTAACAAAGTCAAAAAGTAGAGAAAACGTAAGGAAAAATTGTTGCTTGTTGAACACACTAATCAAACTGAATTTCTTTGCCCAAGTCATATGACAAAGACCCAAAAAAAATGGAGGGCCTCCCTTTTTGTCGAGTCATATGACAAAGTCAAAAAGTAGGGAAAGCTTAAGGAAAAATTGTTCCTTGCTGAACACCTTAATCAAGCTGAATTTCTTCGATGTTGAGGGGTGCTTATTTTACAACTTTCTTAATGAGTGACATGTATACACTATCATTTAATGAGTTACATGTATACACTATCATTAATGTAAGGTAATACGATATTAATTGTATCGTCCATTAAACAAATGCAATATATCCGAAACATTCGATTATAATCCCGTAGAATATATTCCGTCTCGAATACTTTATATTAGAAAGTCTGTTTTATAGATAAAAAAATGCTTACTGTATTTATATTAAACACAATTTATATGCACTTTATGGACGTGTCTCATATATACATTAATCTCAATTTTATCTGATTATGTGAAGCTATTAATTTCAAGTACAGTGCGACAACGTATTAAAATCAAGTAGGGGAAACCGCATACGTATGACTTTTTGTATCTGATTTTTGCTCACTTTCATAGGGATTTGCTGGTCAAATATGATCAAGATTTCTTTAGAATCGTCAATATCTTTTGTTAAATTTAGAAAAAGATGGGTAGGAGACTAATTGAAACCGCCAAAAAAATTAATTAATTAGTTATTCGATTTTGAAATTCCAACCCTGATTTCGATGAAATAAATTAAGCGTTCATACCAAGTCTGAATGGGCCACCGCCTCCACGTAACTTCCGTAATATTCTCTTCGTAGACGAAGAAATGCCAACGAACAGGGAGCAAGTGGATTGCTTCCATTGCAAGCAACTGGTGCTTATAAAGCTATTCTTCTCCATCGCATTAACTTCAGCGCGTTTCTTCTTAAGCCGTCCATCCTCTGTCTCACGAAAATATTGCAATTGCAATTATTTTCCTCATCATCATTAGTGACAGTAAATTAGTATCAATCACTTGATAAAAGCAATGGATGTCAGGGCTGCTACTGCCATGGCCAAATCTAGCGTGGCTGTCCATGGAGCAGCAAGTCTGTGCGGGTTATTGCCTCTTCACCCAAAGTTGGGAAGAACAGTACGTGATTCCCAAATTCAGTACGGGATCATCTTGAGAAGAGCTGCTGTTAAATCCGCGAGCTGTAGCGACAACCAATTTGGCTCAGGTACTTTGATCTGATCATCTGCAGCTTTCTGCTTTTCATAAATAAATATCTACTGTTTGTGGGCATGAAATCCAGATTCAATTTTGAAAAGGAAGTAGAGGCTGCCAATGTGCTTCCTACACTAATACGTGAGAGAATAAGAATGTTCAGAAAAAGTTTTATTTTTGGGTTTTTTAAAGCAGGAATGTAAATTTGGACAAAATCGCTATTTTATGTTATTTAAATTGCATTTCTGAATGTATAAATAGATTTAGCGTGCTGAAAAACTTCTGGGGCACTTGGATTATACAAACTTAGCCACTCAAATCTGCAGATCCAACTTCAAACAAAATCAAACAGCAAAAAAGTAGAACATTTAGACTATTGCAAAAAATAATAGTTACAATAAATGAAATAACAGACCATTAATAACATGAATATCTTAATAAAACTAGTTGCACTAAATGAAATAAACAACAAATCATTAATAACAGGAATATCCTAGTACTTGTGGAAGAAAAATCCTTCTAACATAAAAAACCCTTCATGGAAAAAAACTCCACACTCTAAAGGCATAGTCAATATGTTATTTGGCAACTAAATGGTAACAATATAAGTCTATGTGCTCTCAACAAGAGTGTTCAACTTAACATAACACTGTAACATAACAATAGAGAAATTTAGGCAACATAAAAGTAAGATAAAACTTACACTCTATTTTCCTCCAATCCTAGCACAAAATAAATAAGCATAATACAAGCAAAAAACATTTATGGTTTTCCATCGTACATATTGAAAACTACAACCAAGTTTTTCTTTTTCTTTTTTGGTAATCTAATCTACTTATATATTGATATTCTACAAAAATTGGTACATTGATTGCTATGTGAGGCCTACCAAAATGGCAATGAGACCTTAGACAACATTCAACTAGCAACCTTATATTGTTTGGGAAAATCCATATACCTCTGTTATAACCGAGGTCCATATTTAGAGCAATCCAGGATTGAAAAAAAAAATAGAGAGAAGTAAAAACATGAGTTAATATTGCAGAACAATATGGTTAACTAGGAAATGTTTTGGTTGGGAATTTCGTATGCGTTAACCTTTCCCTTTGCATTTTCTCTTGATCCATATTCCACATTAATTGGGTTGGAGATGATTCTAAGATCCTGAAGTGTATGTTGTCACGACCCCCTTGGAGACCCACCCGAGATGCTAAGTCTCGTCCTCTCTTCAGGACGTATGGCACTGAAACAATTCTAACTTGGCATCTTGGCAACACCAAGCATACTTTGTTCGAACTACGCCTCTTCACCTAGAGCATACCCATACTCTAATCTAGGCTACATACAAGTCATACTCATACTTGAGGCGACTCACTTGTATACTTAGAAAATTTGTTAACAATCTAACACTTGGTCATTTAAACATACAATCAAAAAACATGTGAAACATAGATAACACTTGCGAAACATACAAGAGACACACAAGTATAGTGCCAGCAGTGCCTAACACTCAACTTGTCTTATTATTGCAAAACAAAGATACAATATGAGCACTACTGGCTCAGTTTACAACATGGTCAAAGTCGCACGACTTGACTCACCTCACTAAGTCAAAACACTCATACACAGACCCGTCGCAACAATCTTCGAACTCTATGTGGTTCACCCCAAACGTGCACCCTCCATAGACTAATCGCCCCTTATCCATCGAAAGAATCGCCAAGATAGCACAAGAGCTCAGTCCGCCTCATGGCACACCCTCCATAGACCTCTGTCAAGAATTCAATGAATTTTTCCTTGGCTACTTGCCTTTCTATGCATGGCTCTATGTCTCCATATCATCCATTGTGCCTTCTTTCTTTCCTTCTTGGTTCATCCCCTTATCATTCTTATATGAACTCCAACCGTCTCCACCAAAAACCATCACGCCCCTTTGGTGTCACATCCCTTCGCAGACCAATGCACCCTTTCTCCTGGTTACATTTGTCGAACATGTGCACCCATGAACCATCGTTCCGGGATGGCGTGCTCCATCACTTTGGCACACTCCTCATGCTGATGCACCCCATTCACTTGGGTGTGCCCTTGCCTTGTGTTTCTTCCTTGAGCCGACCAACTTGACTCATTGTGGATGTGCCAATGGGGTCAACTGACCTCTCAAACAACACATGCTTCCAAGGGCAGGTGGGTCCACTTCTTGGGAGCCCACCCAAGTTGCCCCATCCTTTCCCCAAAGCAATCGAAGTCTTCATCCTCCATCACAAGGAAAGTGAGGCACATGCCCCTTTGGTCCGCACGTCACTATCATGCACCCAAGGTGCTCCTGCCCATGCCTATAAGACTTCATCTGCCCAACTGATCAAATACTCCTTGTGTTCTCTTAAACAACTCGCTCCCAAGTCTTCCCAAGGAGCACGCACGCTCAGTGGGTGTCATGGAGGGCTTTACACCTACCACCTCCATTGTTCCCTCTTTATTGGTTGGATCTAAGTTTGTCACCTTGAAATTGATCCCAAAATCCACCATGTATAGGACAATAAGTTTAGCTTACAATTGTGATTCTATCCAACCTACTTGTGCTCTTTGTCCTCCATATAAAGTGTAATGAGAGTTTTGGAAAGACAATAAAATTTCGTTTCTCTGAAAACCTTCACTAACTCCTCCATCATTTGTTGAGTTTTAGAGGAGGTATTGCAATTAAAAATATCTCTGGCCTAATTTGCATCCCTCTTTTCCCTTGTGCGGTGAGACCAAAGGTTGGCCCTCTTGGGATGAGAATGATTGGTTGTGCCTCTCCTCCTAACCCCACGACCACTGTATTTTGGAATGTCCTTGGCCATGTTATCCTCCATAGTAAACATAGAGTAGCGAAACCGATAGGAAGGTGAACCCGGAGGGAGAATTCCCCTACCACCCCTATGCTTATAATCACTAGAAAGGACTTCAAACTAGAGTTGGGCCACCTCAAGGGAGAGAAACTTTTCTACAACACCTTGGGTCCATACATTTAACCAACACATCGGTATCGACCATCATTTGAAGTATCACACTACTGCTGAGAAAATTGTCTATCCAGTTTCGAAACTGATTCCCATACTCCCACTATGCATTCATCACTAGAGTATTCATTTCACTTGCTCGAGCAAGAGAGTTCATACTATTCTCACCCTTCTACCCCCTCATAACTCCACCTCAGCACCAGTCACTAGTTTATCATGATAATACAGATTGGAGGCCTGACTCACAAAGTGTGTGGTTAAAGCCCCATTAGTTACTACACCATATGTATGTAGAAAAACCACCAGCAAGTTATTCCCTATCATTACTTTGCATTTATTCCTGCCACTATTTAACAATTATTCCATGCCACTACTTTGTATTTATTTCATGTCACTACTCTGTATTTATTCTGGAGTATAACTCTGCATTTATTCTATTCCCTACTTGGTCATTTATTTCCTTCCACTACTTAACAATTATTCCATGCCATTTCTCTGCATTTATTCCCTACTATAACTCTGCATTTATTCTTTTTCCCGAAGAAAATTATCTCCAACTTATATAAATATAAGATGATTTACAAAAACTGTTTCTGTCCAAAAACGAAACAGATATAGAGCAACCATTGACTAAATGAAAAAACATAAATGTTCTTCTCACTAAGGAGCCGGACTCTCGATAGAAAAACACTAAATCAACTGATATGCTGAGGGAAATGATGCTAGGAGGAACAATGAATAAACAACAATTTTCAGACCATCTAAATTCTTACCAAGCCATTCACAATACTCAGTTTTCAAAGATATTTAGATGGGTATGCGGGCTTTCTTTCCCATTTTGCCAGTGATAGATTGACAGCCTGCCTTTTGGCTCCTTTAAAGCTCGCTTTGACAGGGCGTCTGCCTCTTTATTATGCTCTCGGTATATATGCTGAAAATTAAGATCCTTAAAATGAAGAGAAAGTTCCTTATTTTTTTATTTCCATCCATCTAAATTCACCACTTGCAAATTGCTCTTGTTGTTCATCCAATCGATAATGACTTTCGAGTCCCCCAAGATTTAGATTTTGTCGATTGCCCAAAGAGAAGCCAAAGTTAGGGTCACCCACAAGCCCAGGAGCTTCGCCTTGGTATTTGTGCCCACACCGCAATTAAGGTACCATTTTGTGACTCTCGAAGCATGAGATTTGAAGATCCCACCTGCTGAACAACAATTTCTTGTTTGTAAGGTTGCCCCATCGAAACAGGCCAGCGTGAAACCATCTAAGAGAGTAATTTCGCAAAATCTGTTTGGAATGGGATTTACTGTAGGAGGCTACCAAGTAAAAGAGACAACAATCCTATAAACCACGGCATGAGAAGATGGATTGCAGTCCTCAAAAATCACCCGATTTCTCTCCAACCATATATTCCAACATGTATAGGCTGCCAAGCTTACTGGAGACGAGATATCACTAGACCACTTCATTAAGCAATCGAACACCGAGCATCCATCCCAAAGGTTTTTTAGATGGAAATTTTTTGATAAACGGTGCCAAACTGCTTTTGTAAATGAGCAATTTATTAACAAATGATTGGCATTTTCCTCATCGCTATTGCACAACCTGCACACCCCCGATCCAACCCAACCTCTTCTTTGGAGCACATTCCAGGTAAGTATTTTTTCATATGCAGCCAGCCACAGGAACAGTTTTAGTTTTAATGGAAGAGGCCATTTCCACAGTTTTGGAGCCCAACATTTATCACTGTGAAAATCCAAAGGTTTTATGAGAGAAGAATAAATATTCTTAACCGAAAGAACTCCTGATGCATCCCCCCCCCCCCGCCCAAACCAAGCTGTCCTCACCTGCTTGAAGAGAAATACCTGCATCCTTTAAAGCATTAGTAAAGTTGTCCCATTCCAAAGCAAGCTGTCCCGATAACCCCAAAGAAGAACTGGAGCGCCACCGATCTGGTAAGGCAGGAATGCCCCCTAACTCACTAGCCTACACTAGAACCAGAATTCTATTTTTGGACAGTTGCTCACGAAGCTCTTCAATGAGAATAGAGGACTCTTCTAAACCGGCAATTTTGTCCAAACTGATAAGAATCGATTTTCCTGAACTTACTCTCCATCGAAGCCAGTGTAATAAGACCGGAATGCTTTTTGTCAAACCTTTCCAAAAAATGGATGAATGCCACTACTGATGTAATGGTTTCCTGAGCCAATCAACAATGGAAGAGCCCCCCAAATATTTATCCTTTATTATCCTTTGCCAGATTCTATCCACCGTTAGCGTCCTCCAGAGGGTATTTGCCAGTAAAGCTGTGTTGAAAGTGGTCAAATTTCTGAGACCCCACCCTCCACAGTGCTTTGGTCTTGCAAGAAGGTCCCATCTACATAGATGGTAGTGGTGGTTGGATTTTTGACCTTCCCATAAAAAGGAAAAACAGAGTTGTTGAATGCGGGTCAAGATGGATGTTGGGATCAATTCCATCGACATCCAAAATACAGATTGGCTCTCCAAGACCGATTTAAGCAAGATTAATCGGCCACCCAAAGAGAGCCAATGATTGCACCAGAAACCATTCTTTCTCTCAATTTTTGTCACTAACCATCTCCACTCGGTCGATTTTGCTGCTCCTGGCTTTAAATAATAGCCTAAGTACTTGAAGCCCTCTTTTAAATCAGCAAAGGAAAATGGGATGATGGCTTTAAAGTGCTCAAGTTCAATGTCATCTAGCCCCCAATAGTGAACAACAGATTTTCCTGTATTAATGCATAGACCAGAAACC